>CM029597.1:61589417-62011437 GCA_017311375.1 Mytilus coruscus | reverse complement strand
TATACACCGTAACACGTGAAGCTGATATACTGTGATTTTTTTTTTAGTGAAGATGTTTTAAAAATATTAGAATTATTTAGAATCTCTAACTCAAGTTAAACATGTTCACTCAGCAAGGTCTGTGTATAATATGAATTCATTTAGGAAATAAGTGTTTAAAAAGAGTAAATTTGGTGTGGGATAATTTCAATAATATAATAATAAATTCTGAAATATTAATTTATCTCCGTTTTCCTCTCAGTTTCTGTCATTTATCATAATTAGGTATTTTTCTAATAATCAAAATTGAGTTTTTTGTATCACACTCCGAGCAGTGTGATACGAGAAATATGTCTTCATGCAAGAAATTTATAACAGGTCACGGTCATAAGAGAAACTGTATTAAAATGCATTGAAAGGGAGTTTTTATTTTCTTCATAATCGTAAAAATGCACTACGCATAAAGTAAATTTAATACATGTAACATGAAACAATTCAGAAACAAGTTAAATGTTTAATTCAATTTTATTCAAAACACTGTACTAATAACATGATATTCATAAGCAATTAGGATAATCCAATCAATTTTGTTGATTGGATAATCAAAACTGAGTAGTTGTGTAATCAATGACACGTGGCATTATCTTATAAAAATAATAAATATCTCTCGAAGTTTGTTTTCAAAATCTACCAAAATTTACCACTAAAATAAACAGATTGCAACGAATACATATATCCGTCATGTGTGCACATACGATAACTATAAAGAGTCCTGGGTGCACGTTTAAGTCCTGAGTGCACTCAGGAGGTCCTGAGCAGTGTTTAGACGTACCCCTAAAATTAAAGTGTTTTTAACGGCATTTTCAATCGGTAAGAAACACTTGAATTATATTTTTTTATTATACAGTGTATTGCATTTTACTGGTTAATATACATTTGTACTATAGGTTTCTAGTTGTCGTTATTCAACTTTATTAATCTTAAGGTATACATGTACATGTATTTTTTATATCTTTAACAAATCATTCAAATATGAAAAAGGTCCCATTTGCTCATATAGCTTCTCATGTAATTTGTTCATAGGGACCGACCATTAAAGGGAGTTATTATTTTTTTTCTGAAAAAAAAATTTGATCCGGGAGAAAGAAAAAGAACTAGTCAGATTGAAAGCATTTGTCATTCATTTTAATTTTAAGCTTATAAAAAAAAAAAAAAAAAAATCGCGACAAAAAATAAATCATTTATTGATAGCCTGGTACGATGAAAAAAATCAGAAATCTTTAGCTAGCTTATATAGGATCAAAGAGATATAACTTGTCAGCAGCGTAGCTAGGTATCCGATCAACTGTAGGCACAAATTGCGGCAGGGGGTCTGAGGGCCGCTAAAGGCCCCCAGCAGGTCAAGGGCAGAGCCCTGGTAGGGAGTTCTGGGGGGCGAGGCCCCACGACAGGAAACGGTTTTCAGCATTATAGTTGCAAAATTTTGTGTACAAAAAGTATTAAATTTACTGGTTATTTTATCATGATAATATACATGAAGAAAATTCGAAGAATTATAAATAATTTTACAATAACATCTGGTGAATTAGCGCAGTACGATCGGAAATCTAAAAAAAAATGTATGTTTATTTACAATATGCATTGCCCAGCGTAGATCAGCGTAGCCCTTTAATTAAGTAGTACATCCTATTTAGAATTTTCATATCTATTCCTTTCTGTTTGACGATAGTTGATATATACGTTAATTGATAGTACATATAGACGATCCTTCATTAAAAGAATAGGCACGTAAACACTGAGACTACTATATATAATAATACTATCCTTTGGGCTAGACATCGACCATCCATCTTTTGATTCTTAAACTTTCACCCCGGCCACACAAACACATACACTCACACACAGTTGATTCCCAATGCAGAAGTTCGGTTCTACTCATACTATCGTGACAGAATTCAAGAAATTCATATTTTGTGATATCCTCTACTGAAAAATCCCTACCTGCTTAAGCCTTAGGAATAATTATGGTCATGATACGTAGATCTGAGCGTACTCGAAGTTACTGAAAGCCAGTTGAATGATTGATTGCCAACTTGACGTCCAGTGGCAAATAGTTATGCATGTTCAGGACAAAAACAAATTTACAATAAATACAACAGGTAGCCACTAGGTCCTGTAATAGGGGTCATCCAGGATGAAGGTTTGAAAATTTGAAAATGACATTAGAAAATTAGGAGATAACTGTATTGTATTTTAAGCTTGGCCTTCGTAAAACGTAGATTTTACTGTCGCAAATTGAGTTTACCTAGCGACGCGTAGCGGAGATAGGTAAATGATGGTTTATTGGATAGGGACAGAAATTTTGTCTTTCAGCAGACCACCTATGGACCCCTAAAAGAGTTGTTGCAAGTGTTCTTACCGTGCAAAAAGCGTGGCATTTTCTATACACTAGGCATCGGAGTTAACGTCGCCTTTCTGACCAGACAAGACAGCGTATTTATACATCCCGCACAGCCAAGCGGACGCCCCACTTTGACAAGGATTTTATTGTAGATCGGATGAAGACCAAGTGGAAAAAAGCTAGTTGAAAGCCAACAACAACTAATAAAAAAACCATGGATCTAAGAATAAAATATCATGGTTTTGAGCATGTGGAGGCTCATTCTAGTATTTGTTGGTAGAAGTGAAATGATATGAACCAAAGTTCTAGTTTTAGTTTCTATTCAAGGTGGAATATAATGTACATACAATTGTACCCAATACTCCATTCAATAAGGATGATAGACTAGTGTATAAATTACATTTGATAATCAAAGAAATTTGACAACTTCGCGTGTATCTACAGATAACGTTGTCATTAGCTTTTTTAATACAAAACAAATATTTGTGAAAAAATTATGTTTAGGCACGTGCCTAAAGTGCCTAACGTCAGCTACGCCCCTGCTTGTTATGTCGATTTTATGACGCATCACTTTTTTCACAATCTGTGGTTCGGTTTGTAATGGTAAATGTTTTGTATTCTTTGTTAACATATACCTTTTTGTCTACTATTTTTCTTCAATCGATAGATTTAACGTTTAACCATCCACAATATTCATATTAAAAATTCACTGGAACGAATTCGATCATTGTGGTTTACATCCACTTCCTATGAACTGAGGTGGATAGGTGTCTCATTGACAATCATACCACATCTCCTTATTTTTTAAAATACCGTGCTTGAATGGATACAAATATATGTCAGACACAAAAACTCTTGTGAGCGATTTTGATAGACGTAAACCTGTTACAAAGAAAGAAACTGACCATCGTCTCAGATTTTTTATTTTTTTGTTTGACTTATTCAAAATTTGATAATGACATTAATACACATGAAATTATTAACATGTTGTTTTCATTTTTTTTTTTATAAACTTTGGACAATTTAGAGCTTGCTATATTCTATCATCATGATCATGTCCAATACTCCGGTCTTTTGTTGAATACTCCATGCTGCTCTCAAGATGTCTTTTGGTTGTTTTCTGTCGTTCGGTTGCTGTCATACCGACGTGTAACCCATAGAAATGCCGAGCTATATTACACCGATCTGTTACATGTAAACAGCGAACGGACCATTTTACCTTGTTTGGAATCTTTTAAATTGTCACATAAATTCGGTTACATGTCGATTTGATTCGTACCAACGCAAAAAGGAGGTTGACCAGGATGCCAGGCTACTTGAACTTCTACGACCTACTAAGACTGGAAGGGTGATATTAAGGTGCATCTAAAATGCACTATTAACTAAAACAACTTTAAATGCATCGTACACTTGTGAATTGGATGTAGCTATTGAGTAAATGTTCAAAATTCAATATAATCAAGAAATAATGCGCATCTTATAAATTTTACGGACGCCATCACGAGTTGGTTGATCGTTATGGAATATCTGTTTCACATATATATGACCTACAGGATTAGACATATCACCGGGTTTGAACTTGCATGAGCAGCACGACAGGTGCCACATGTGGAGCAGGATTTGCTTACCCTTCCGGAGCACCTGAGATCACTCCAAGTTTTTGGTGGGGTTTGAATTCGTGTTGCTCAGTCTTTGGTTTTCTAGGTTAATTTTGTGTGCTGTTGTTTGTCTTTTTCCTTTTTAATCATGGCGTTGTCAGTTTATTTTCGACTTATGAGTTTGACTGTCCCTTTGGTATCCTTCGCCTTTCTTCTCTTGTAAAGTTGTAAAATCAAATATAAAAGGGGCAGTTTGGCACGTGTCCGGATCTGTAACGGTATTTTCGTAAATTGTAATTATTGAACCAGAAAAAAATGTGATATTTTATGAATGGTGTCAAAATCAAAATCATATATTTGTATTTAAACGATATTATTGTTTCCTGCAATTTCCGTGTGAATTCAGGTCCCTGTCCTTAAAAACATTTCGGCAACTAGTTTCGGAAGTAACAATAATTATTTCTTATTGTTACTCTTTGCCGGTAATCGTAGCCCGTGGGGGTTCCCTTTCACAAATTATTTACAAAAAATAACTTAAATCCTGATTTCATTAGTTTTGCTTTTGACATCCGATGGCCGAAGGACTTAACCAGTCGACGACATAACTGTAGTAAATATAAAGTTTGCGGCAAATTAAATGTGTTTTAATTAGTTTAAACAGTATTTATTAACGAAAAATTATAACAATTAAGTAGTGCAATGGTACTTGAAATTCAAATATGGGATTCGGAAACAAGTTTGGAAAAACTTTTATAAATCCGTCTCCCGAAAATGTGTTTGTTGTAGTTTTAAGTGGTTTCTGTTGACATGGTTGACAAGGAAACAGATATTAACAACATATTTGAAATATATGCATACATGCTTAAATAACACCAAAAACGTTTGGTGGTACCAGAGACATATAATACATATTATATGTCTCTGGTGGTACATGCAATTGTTTTTTAGGTGTTCGTCGTCGGTAAAGAGCAAGGAGGAACGTGGTTACATGGACCGGTAAAGTCAGTTGAAAACGGAAATTTTATTCACTACAAATGCAAATTGAAAGGTCTATGTATCGTGTGAATGTCTATGAGACTAAAATAAGAAACACAGTGCATGCATAATCGAGATGAAATAGGTTATTTTACAAAATTACAGTCTGGGAGGTTCAATCTTTGTGACCAAATTTTCTTTGGAGAAAATATGCTGTTTGGGTTTTGCCAAGGATTTATATATACATTCTTGGTTTTACTCATTGCTGTAGGCCGTACGGTGACCTGTTGTTTAACTTCTAGGTCATCTAGTCTCTGGTGGGTCTTTGTCTCATTGGCAACTAATATATACCACATTTTATTTTTTTTTATTCTCTAGTTTAAATTTCAAAAAAAACGTTTTTATAAGTATATGTTGACCCTAAGACATTTGTTAATTCTTGGTTGATGGGTGGATGTCTGCTACTTTGGATTCATTAGTGTTTGGGATACCAAATATTGGATTTCGTCGTAATAGATCAAGCACATAATTAAAAGTTCAACGAAGTACACATTTTCTAAAGAATTGTATTGTAAGTTAGACTTTGGCAAACCCACTAAATTAAATATCCACAAGAATACAATTTTTCCTGAAGTGAATTTGCTAAAATATGAGAATCCGCAGTAATGTAGGTCTGGATGGGGTTAAATCAATCTAGAATAATGACAAAAAAATATAAAGAATAGAGAATAATGGGGTGCCAACGTCAATGAAAGTATAAAGAATAACGGCTGTAAATAAAAATTACAATACTGATTACAGAAATGAATGATGTACAGAATAAAGATATCATATACTTGTATAACTAATTAAATAAATGGGGAATGTGTCCATGGGACACAGATGATGCCCCGCTTGCATATAACATTATAAAGGGATATAACTCAAGAACTGTAAAAGCGACGCTACCCAACATGCCCAAATTTGTACTTGATCTGAGTTTTGTGGTCATAAGCATTGTGCATAAGTTTCATAACATTTGGTTAAGGCAAGCTAAAGTGAGAGAATGGAAACGAAAAATTTAGCAATTTTTCCATTTGTGAAGGAGCATAACTCAAGAACAGTAAAAGTGACGCCACCAAAATTCAAACTTGATCTGTGTTTTGTCGTAATAAGCATTGTGTATAAGTTTCATTACATTTGGTTGAGGCAAACTAAAGTCATTGAAAGTTAAAGAACGGAAATGAAAAATTCAGCAATTTTTCCATTTGTAAAGGGGCATAACTCTACAACGGTAAAAGTGACGCCACCAAAATTCACACTTGATCTGTGTTTTGTGGTAATAAGCATTGTGTATAAGTTTCATAACATTTGGATGAGGCAAACTAAAGTTAGAGAACGGAAACCAATTTTGTGACGTACGTACAGACGGACAAGGGTAAAACTAAATGATCCATCCGCTACCGCAGGGGCATAACAAGTGAAACTGTGAGCTACTGCTCACTGATGACACCCCTGCCCAAATACTTGAAGGTAAACAGGAAGTTGTTGAGTGATGAATCTGAAAAACGCATCACACGGTATAGCTGACTTATATAAACCCTGAAACCAAATTTCAGAAATCCTTGTAGTGTAATTCCTGAGAAAGATGCGACGAAAAATATTCATGGGACGGACGGACGGACAGACAGAGGTAAAACAGTATACCCCCACTTTTTTTTAAAGTAGGGGTATAATAAAATTTAATAGTAAAATGATTTTCAAAAGAATTCAACTGAATTAACAATTTTTTCAAAGATGATGAAAAATGGTCTACAAATTTAAAGAATACAGAAATTAACATGTTCAAGGAGCTCCCATCCAGACTACAAGAAAGTTTTGGACTTCTTCAATCCGGTCAAATAATGGGACATACTATTACCATCTATGAATTACTGGTATTGAAACATAGCCTTTACTGAACTTTTTTTTAAAATGTGACTTCGACCCCAACTGGTGACCGCTATTAACACAAGTATTCACGTTTTTTTTTCTGTTCCAATGAATGAAGGTAGCTTTACATCAATGGAAAACACTATGCATATTAAGGACACCATTTTTATACATGTATGTAAGAAACCTACTTTAATTTGTAGTAGACCGATCTAGGTTTAACTAGATTTTAAGCATGCTACCGCAAAAAGAAAAATTTTGCTGAAAGACATTCAACTCTTTTCCTGAATGCTATGTGCTTTGTCATGTATACTGAGGAGTAGCAAATACTAATTTTAAGTCTAGAATAAGAATCTAAATTACAATCCCTTACTTAAATTTGGTAGGCAAATTTTCAGCGGTTGTTGTTCGTTGCAACATCATATTTGTTTTTCATACATATTGTACATTAACTAGGCTGTTGGGTTTCAGTTTTGAACTGTTTTATGTTTTTTTATTATCTGTCCTTTAATAGCTTGCTACATAAATGCAGTATCAGTTTTACTCATCCTTGAAGACTGTACAGTGACGACATTAAGGTGCTACATGTAACATCTATCTCATTTGGTCTCTGGTTGATAGTTATCTCACTTGCAATCATATCACATCTCCTTATTTTATATTATACAAGACTACAATATCATGAATATAATACCATGTACATGTAATTGAATGATAATTGTTGTCTTAATTTTGTTTAATAGCAAAAGCAGCTGTGATCAATGGTTATATAAATAAAATGATACTTTGAAGTATTGTCATGACTGTTAACATGCTTGACCAGAATAAAATGCCAGTTTGGTGAATATGTACTATAATATAAATATTCACTGAATCTATAAAATCTTGTCATTCCAAATTGCTATTTCCAACAAATATTTATCTAAGGCACTAATCAAATTCAGATACATGTATGATGCACTACAAATATATGCACTAAGACTTTGAATTCTTATAATTCCAAATTGCTATTTCAAATGAATAATTATCCAAGGTATTAACAGCTATCCAGTTTTATGATCTTTCTAACAAATTATTAGTTTGCTATTTATTCAATGCACTATTTGCTTCTTGTCCAGTTTAATCCCAACACCACTTCATAGTAGTACTACTGTACAATGCTGTTTGAGCTATTCATTTTTCCAACAAAAAAAAAATGAGTAACATACACAAAATAATGAATTTAATAACTTTTATTTAGGTAGGAGAAAGCATTCAAGCATGGCCCGAGAACACAGTTATACATTTCATAGTGCATTTCTTTTAGACAATATTTTTACAATGTGGTGTAATACTTTTGGGACAAATTATATCAAAATTATAGAAAACTTCATCAGCTCTAACTCGAAATATGGACAATTTTATGTTAAGGGGGTCTTGAATTCTTTTGACAGCTTCCGAAATACTAATTGTTTACCTTTTTTAGCTGGACCAAATCACAACTTTGCTTTAAAATTCATGACCCAATTTTTTTACAGTGTAATTTCATCCCCCTACTTGCTATTTGAGACATAAAACATGAAGAAATAAATTTGGAAGGGGTATAAAAAAAATAGCAAGTAACACAGTGTCCACACTAGGGACTATATTTGACTGTGTAGCTTTTGACATTAAAATTGAAGAATTTCAACTTAGTATCAACATTTGGGACTTTAAAAATTCAAAAATTGCAAAACAAATACTTTTTAAATGCCCTAATATTTAATATATCATGTATTAAAAGCAAAAGAACACTCATTTGATGTATCAGATTTATTACAACTATTCAAAAGTCAAATTTATATGAGCCTGTGAATGAAAATAGAGGTTTTTGAATGAAGGGGGCCTTACATGAAGATGTAATATTTTCCAGCAATTTTAAATTTGTGAAATTTTTTTGTTATAAATAATCCTTCCATATGTATTTAATGTACTTTACATGGAAAGAAAAATTACAAATAGCATATCATATGAGTACAAAATGGTCTTAGGCCAAGTAAGACTGAAAATAATTTAGGGTCAATTTAGGCCATAGCACATATTCACATTTAAAAATGCATACTGAAGCTATAGGAAATACAAATTTGTTTCTTTTTGCTCATTTCTATACTCAGGTGACACGATACAAGAAGTCTGAGTACAAAAGGACTCTTGCATTCAACTTTTTTTGCAAACAGTATGGTCTGATACAAAGACTTTTCAGTGAAAAACTTGCATGCAATTTTATTCTCAACATGCATATATAAGATACTGTATCAAATACTATCTAAAAATTGGCCTTTTGTCTGTTGTTACAGTAAATAAACTACTTAAAGAACAGAAGATTAAAAAAAAGGCGAGCAATCACTGTTGGTCATGAAAAATAAAATTGTCTATGGTTAATTTTTATGATCTTTGTCCTAGTACAAGTACATGTTAGGGGAAAACTTTACCTCAAGTCGGCCAACTAAAATAGCTATAATTTCCTTCTAAAATTTATCAGTAAACCCTGGGTTTCATATGACATTTGTGTTTTAATTTCTTTCATCATTACATTTTGAAATAATTAATGTTTTAAGTTGATAAATAAATACCCAATATAACCTTTAAAAATGCATTTCTTAACAGAATACAATATAGCATGTTGCTTCATACATTGTACATCTTTTTCAAATTGGTTTGAATATCCAGTAAAATTACGTGAGCAGGTACATGATAAGTGGTGCAATTTAACATTTGTGGAAATCGTAGTCGTGTGCGATACCTACATGTATGCCCTTTGAAATTCACCCCTCAAGACAATTTACTGTATTGTTGACATCTGTTTATTACCTGTAGCATGCATAGAATGTACATGTATATTCTGATTTCTGATAATTACAAATACAATGTGAACATCCTGATTTTTACCTATTCTAATTTCAGTTTTGTATAGTTATGAATTCATTTCGTATAAATATATTAATACATCATGTAATTTGGGAAATAAATATATTCTATTCTATTCTTTTATATATAAAATATTTTGAGGAACAAATTAATTTTAAAATTAATATTGAAACCGACATTGTATTAATTAGCTTATTTTCAAGATACAATGTAATTATGAATTTTAGACAAATAAGTAGATATCAATGTTATTTTACATATAATTGTTCAAGAAAATACGAAATATACTTAAAACATATAAATATGGTAAATCAAAGACAAATTTATCTCAAAACTTAATGATCACTTTTCCTGTACCCTTTTGTCTAGTGCTTTCTGTCCTGCATTCTCCAACTCAATAAACATGGATATAGTAGATAAGGAGATGTTGTATGATTGTAAATGAGAAACTATCCAACCGAGACTAAAGGACGAGGTTGTTAAACAACTATAAGACACTGTATAATAATCAACAATGACCAGAACCCATAATGTATTGTGTGGTGAGAATAAAAGGCACAGCATGAAAAATTCTGAAATTTTCATAAGAGAAAACTAATGCCATGAGTTATGTTCTAATTTATTTGAAAATCAGGAGATGTGGCATGATTGCCATTGAGACAACCATACACCAGAGTTCAAATGGCAAAGATATTTTATAAGCAATTGTACAACCTTCAACAATAAAAACCCCCATAATGTATTATATAGTCAGCTATAAAATGTCTAACATGAAAAATTTGAAACAGTATTAACATGTTAAATGAGAAAACTAAAGGCCTTTGAGATTATTTTATAATTAATCATAATTTATCTCAGGTGCACTATTTAAAAGATAAAGAGATGTGGTATGATCTCCAATGAGACTATCTTCCAGACTGATCATTTAATAGCTAGTCAACAGATTGATGTAAAGTTCAACTTCACTGGAAATTCATAAATTTCAAAAACTATAAAGAATTAGGTGTGATGCTCAATTCGTCAATAAACTATACAGCCTTTTCTTCTTCTGTGTATCATTGTTTGTTGTTTTCCCCATACAAATTTAAAAATCAACGAGTATTGAAAACACATAATTTCCTATAGATTTAGATTAACAAGCAAAATAAGTCAGTATAGGTAAACAAATTCATGAAAAGCATTATATATATTTTGATTGATTGGTGTTTAACGCCACTTTCAGCACTATTTTGACTATTGTGCTATTTCCTGGAGGTCTATGTATATTGGTGGAGTAAGTTCGAGTGCCATGAGAGAACCACCAAACCTTTGATAGTAAAACTGACAATCCTTGACAATTAAGATGGGAGTATTTAATAACATGCTAAATATACACAATACAGGTAAATCTATAGGTTAACAGTGGTTAAAATGCACAAATGTGATATATTTTTTTTGTGTGCAAATGTAACATATGTTAATCCTCAAATCTATGCAAATGTAATACACCCGTTTTTGCAGTTTTAGACATGTACCTGACAGAAACAGAAATTGTTAAGAAATATCATGGGATATGACAAAATAATGTCTTACCAATGATAAATTTTTTCCTACCAGAAGTCATCTTTGCATTCAGTTACATTGTATAGGAAAAACATATCTTTTAATGGGAAATTTTCTAACCGAAAGGGACACATGGTCCACTTTAACATAACAGTGTTTTTTTGTTTTTTTTTACATCAAAATGGACAACTTTCGAGTGTGTGCACTTTCCAGTAAATTTCATATGTCACAATGCTTATGTTAATATGTCACAGTAGGAACCGATTGCGTGGGGCAGCTGTTTGGTAACTCCTTAAAAGACTTGAGATTGGTGTATAAAGATAAAACTTTGACTTCTGGTTGTATAAATAAAATGTTGATAACCATTTATAGCAAATGCTTTTCTTTTTCCATATAAAACAATGTTAAGTTTTTGACAGGCAGCTCCCTTGTTATGCTTGTCACTGAAGTTACAAAGCTGGGCTGCCGAATGGGAGATTCAAAGGGGGGTTCCAGGGTTGGAGCCCCCTGTTTGAGACGATCAATGCTTTTGAATGGGGACATAAGGTTGGAACCCCCCTTTATCATGGGTTGGGGATCCGCCCCTGCTGTCCATGTTCATTTTGATGCTAAGGCTTAATTTTATGCATTAATGCTTGAAATTGATCAGCTTCTCGTTTTAGATTATTTTGTTTTAAATGTCGAAGAACAGGAATTTCAATGAACAGTTGTGTAACCAAACCCCCTTCTTGTGGAAGTCGTCGGATACAAACAGTTAATAATCATTCAACTAGTTCACAAATCAAACAAACACTCTTGTAAAGTAAGGAATGTATATGTATATCGATCGAAACTGTCAAAATATTTTCAAAATATATACTTACGTTACTTCAGTCGGACACAGCAAGTAACTGTCAAAAGACAAATGGCGTGAAATCATAGCGTGGATATTTTCGAAAGCTATTGGGATTTTTCATCATTCCAATCTTTACGGCTGAACTCTCAGTTTACAGTCAACAATATCTTATAATTGCGTACCCATTAAAGAATAATTATCAGAATTTCATATGGTTCCATACAAATATTTTAACAGTTATTATTCATGTTATTTTTACCAATTTATGAAAATGAAACGCATGTTAACAAAAACGTGTATCTACAGTCCCGTTGTCGATTATGTCTCTTTACATTTATTTGTTTATTATTGTTATTCATTTTTTTTTTTCGCTTTTTTTATTACGATTCCTCTGCTAATCAAAGGGAAGCTATCCTCATATTATTTTGATACACTGAAAAGTACTGGACAACGATTCTATCGATGAACTGACGTGTACTAAAATGTACTTAACAGTACTGGTTTTTTCTTAATTACCCGAATCAGTACTGACTGGTACTTAATCGATCGCGATAGTTAGTGTACTGAACATGTACTGAACAACTGAAAAAGATCTTGACATTTTTCCTTGCGGTAAATTCAGGCATTTAAGAGTTGTTCAGTTTAAAATGACCGTTTCAGTAGTAAAACCCGTCACTAGTGCATGTAGTGGTCGCATCTTACAATTTAGTAAAAATATGTTGTCGATATCTTATACGGTTTTTGAAAAGAATTGAAAATAAGCCAAAATCAAAATTTAAAATATGACCTTGACCTCTAATCTTGACCTTATTTTCTTTTCTTTTTTTTTTGGGACCAAGGACCTCAAATCAAAAGATCCTAGGTCTCCATCACTTATGGTTTACAAGATAGAAATGCATATCACTTATATCAAATGCATAAGGGGAAATAACTCTCATATGGAGTGTTCGTATGGCTTCGGTCAAATTGGGCAAATCATGTGAAGGATATAACGAGCAATTTTATAAAATAAATTTGTCGCTTTCTTATACGGTAACGGAGGAAATGCAGTTACAAGGAAAACAGTGTTTGGGGAGATAACTCCTACAAAGAAAAGTATTCGGTTACGCAGGGTGAATTCCAAAGACGCATAAACTGTTCGATATCATATACCAAACATCTAAGCGACATCTTGCGAAACAAAATTTATACCCAAGAAATAAAAGTGACGGAAAAAGAAAGAAAAAAAATACTCAAAAACCAATTGTTCAGAGAACAATTGAAGATCTTTCCACCCATAAAGATCTATTTTGATATAGAACTATTAAAATTCGGTTAAAAATATCGTATCCAGCGTCAAATGATAGCTTATTGTACACTGATTCCAAAAATATATGGTTTCTAAACATTTTTTTCTAAATAAGGGAAATAAATTGTTACTTCCGGTTTGAAAAATGTCACGTCCGGGTTTTTTAGAGTTTACTTGATACTGATTCCAAAAATATATGGTTTAATATACTTTTACATTAAATAAGTAAAAAAAAAATAGCTTCTTCCGGTTTACACATGGTCACTTCCGGTTGGCTTTTCCATGGTCAAGTGGCTTGCAACATAATGCAAAAGGTCCCATGGCTTTATCATGTATACATATGAGGTAAAAGCAAAGGTCAATATCTAGAACTACAAATTTACCTATGACCTTGAGCTCAATTTCAAGGTCATAAACCAATGGCTTCAAATCAAAAGACCATAGGTCTTAATTATATATGGTTAATTAGTTATATCACTATAACCCTAGTTTTTAATATAAGAGGGGAGAAAACTCCAATTTAATGTTAGTGTACCCTTTCAACCAAAATTTATGTGTTACTACATGTCGCAACTTACAATTTAGTAAACATATGTTGTCGATATCTTATACGGTTTTTGAAAAGAATTGAAAATAAGCCAAAATCAAAATTTAAAATATGAACTTGACCTCGGACCTTGACCTTATTTTTCTTTTTTTTTTTTTTTTTTGGACCAAGGACCTCAAATCAAAAGATCCTAGGTCTCTATCACTTATGGTTTACACGATAGAAATGCATATCACTTATATCAAATGCATAAGGGGAAATAACTCTCATATGGAGTGTTCGTATGGCTTCGGTCAAAATTGGACAAATCATGCGAAGGATATAACGAGCAATTTTATAAAATAAATTTGTCGCTTTCTTATACGGTTACGGAGGAGATGCAGTCACAAGGAAAACAGTGTTCGGGAAGATAACTCCTACAAAGAAAAGTATTCGGTTACGCAGGGTGAATTTCAAAGGCGCATAAACTGTTCGATATCATATACCAAACATCTTAGCGACATCTTGCGAAACAAAATGGATACACAAGAAATAAAAGTGGCGGAAGTAGGAAAAAAATTAATTAAAAACCAATTGTTCAGAGAACAATTGAAGGTCTGTCCACATCAATTTTCCAAATTATTGACGAGAAGCTACTTCCGGTTTACTCAACGTTACTATTGGTGTCCAAGCATAGGTTTCCTCATACTGATTCAATAAATAAATGTTTCTATATATTTTTGCCTGAAATAAGGGAGATAATTGACAACTTCCGGTATAAAAAATGTTACTTCCGGTCTCACATGATAGCTTTATTTACACAGATTCCAAAAATATATGGTTTCTATATACTTTTGCCTGTAATAAGGGAGATATTAGGTACTTCCAGTTTGGTGAAGATCACTTCCGGTATGAAATGATATGTATGCATATTTAAAAAATATATAGTTTCTAGGTACTTTTGCATGAAATAAGTGCAAAATGGCTACTTCCGGTTTACTCAAGGTCACTTCCGGCTCATATTTTTCGGGGTTATATGTCAACCAACAGTTTGCAAAAGACCCTATGGCTTTATCATGTACCAAGTTGGAGTAATAATCAATTAACCTTAAATTGAATCATTTCAGGGACAATTACTCCTATAAGATGTCATTGGATTGTTTCAGACCAAATGTATCATATCTTAATCACAATTAGGCAAACATTTTGCACTAGTTCTTTTAAATATATCTTTAAAAGTGAGAGAAGATCAAATAACAAGAAAAAGTCAAAATTTAGAATATAACCTTGACCTTTGACCTTGGCCTCAATTTAATTTAAATAAACCAAGGAACTCAAATCAATATACCCTAGGGGTCTATTACTTACCATTCATGCTATACATTTATATATCCCTTATGTCAAATACAGAAGGGGAAATAACTCTCATATGGAGTTAACGTATCGCTTCGGTTAAAATTGGACAAAACATCCTGAGGATATAACGAGCAATTTGGTAAAATAAATTTGTCGCTTTCTTTTACGGTTACAAAGGAGATGCACTCACAAGGAAAACAGTGTTCAGGGAGATAACTCCTACAAAGAAAAGTATTCAGTTAAGCAGGGTCAATTTCAAAGGCGCATAAACTGTTCGATATCATTTACAAAACATCTAAGCGACATCTTGCGAAACAAAATTTATAAGCAAGAAATAAAAGTGGCGGAAGAAGAAAAAAAATAATAATCAGAAGAAAACCAATAGGTCTTTCCACAGAAATATGGAAAGACCTAATAACAGAACAAATACAATAGGTCTTTTCACCGAAAAGTGGAAAGACCTAATAATCAGAACAAATACAATAGGTCTTTTTACAGAAAAGTGGAAAGACCTAAAAATACCGAACTCCGAGAAAAATTCTAAACGGAAAGTCCGTAAGCGAATGGCAAAATCAAAAGCTCAAGCACATCAAACGAATGGATAACAACTGTCATATTCCTGAATTGGTACAGGCATTTTCTTGGGGGCAACCATATAACTTCAAACGGGAGGGGGAGGGGGTTGGGGCTGATGGTTTGGTGTCAGAGCCAATTTTTTTTTATCGCGCATGCAACATAAATTGGGGTGCCAGAAACCCTATATTTTGGAATGCTATCATCGAAAATTGATGTGATGCCATCATCCCGATGTGATGGATTATCAGCATCTCAAAAATGCTGAGGTATTCCATATGAAATTAAAATAATTACATCAGCATCTATTAAAGATGAAGATGTCATTTTAATATTTTTCTTCATTATCCGAAGACACTTTATGAGAACTAAAATTTCAAGATGAGAACCCAAAATTTCAATCACTCGGACGTAAATCAGGCTGTGTGAAAGCGTACAACACAGCATTGGCTATGTCTTTTTAGTTCAAGTTTTTTTTCACCAGATTCCGTTTCTTCAAATAACTTCACCTTAAAATGAAGAAAATACATGCTAAATTAACTAATTTTTCATTGTTTTTAAAAAACGTATGCATAGTCCATGGTACTACTAATTCATATTTAAGATTGATATGTCTTTAAAATCAATGAGAAAGTGCCAATATCCCCTAAATTAATTTCACAATAGAATCATTTTTAAAGGTGTATCAACCATAAAGAAATTACTCTCATTTCATTATCGTGAGGACATTACTGTTCCTTTAAAAAAAAGAAAACGATAAAAGAACAACATTTAATCGATTTTATTGACGCAAAATCAACGCTTAAGGAGGCTCAAAGGTACAAAATTTGCAGCAAAAATTTAGACATTTTTTTTTCACTACAAATTTTATTTATTACACTATTAGTTGTTACTTTATGATATGGTACAAAGATCAACCAAAATAAATCAATTAGTTTTGGCCCCAGATGAATTTTCAAATGTTTATATCATTGAAAAAGCTCCAAATTATCTCCCTTTGGTGCAAAAATGCCATTTGTTTGGATTAAAATTGAAATATCTTTTTTAACTCATCGGTGACCTTTATTTTTTATTATTTAAAAAAAAAAGCTGTACTTAAACTAAACAATTGTAAAATTTAAGCGATTTCTGTAATTGAGTTCTTCTTTTATTTCGATATTACCTCTATTTCTCCTATTAGTTCAACGGAAAAAGAGTACCTTAACAAAAATGCATGCTTCTTTCGAAGGCAGATTGTGAGCTTAAATAAACGGTGAACCCATTTTTTTATTTTATTTAGTATATGAAAAAGTTCATTTATAGAAAAAGATAGCAAAATCATTTATTTAAAAAAAATATGGATTTATACCCTCGAGCCCCCTTTAGTCTGGATTGTTAAATCAAATGTTCCAAAATAGACAAATAGAAGTATGAATTAAAATAAAGTGATTAATGAAACCCTGCTTTCATTTTTTTTCTGTGGTAAGATTTCAACAACAAATTTAGATTAAAATACAATGTATAGGACAGGTATAATATGCTATTAAGAATTGTTTGCTGGTGTCAACAGCTTATATGTCTTGAAAATTGAGGTAAAGATTGACAATAAAAACTGTTCATTTTAATTGTTCAACTGAAATTAAGAATTCGGTATTATCTGCTTTACAAATCAAATTCCTCATGTCTTATTTGGAGGGAGTAAAAATTGCAGATAATGTGGACTGGGTTAATTTGTTTAGAAGTTACAATCTGTATTTAATGTACTTTTTGCTAGAATTAATCAAAATTAGAAATTAGAAAATACTCAAAATTGGATGTCGATGCCAAAGATAAAATTATGTTGGTATTAACTAATGTTTTGTAGCATTTTTTAAAAAGAATTTCAATGTAAGGATTTTAACAAAAATTGACGTTTGGGTGTTATATGCTATTCCTAACTGATTCTTGGTTTTGACTATCGGTAAACGTTTACTCATGGTTGAATGGTGCATATTTGCTTATGTAATTTGGTCTCTGATTGACTGTTTTTGCAATCTGGAACGTCCACTCTTATTTTGTATTTCTTTCTCTATCTATCGAGGTGGGAATCACAATGTTCTGCCAGAGTGTGGTTACTAATCATATATTGTGACTTGATGACTCATTATATGGTATATTTATCTCCAATTGGAAGTGTCAACTACGGATTTTTTTATATTTTAATTGATCTAAGAAACATCTAACATATTATTGTCTTGAATGCTCGTGCAGTATTGGCTGATGGACCTTACTCATCAATTCTATTCATGTTAGATTACCAACATTTCAACATTTAATGGTAAAGATCATGCGACCTTATTGTTAAGATTGTTTAAGTCTCCTTCATTCAGCAACTTTGATTATATTACTATCTATCTGATAAGTGCTGTGCATACTTTTTCTTATCAGTAGTTACCTAACTTGTCAATGTGATATAGTAATAATATATATAATTTTTACCATCCTAATATTATATTTCATTATATTTCATTATTTAACGAGTAATCTCCATTCAACTTATTTTAATTTTTTCAGCGGGAAACTCCTATAAGAGACGGTACACTTTCGAACAAAACTTTAAGATAAAAACTTGTCGAAACGAACAATTTGGTAAACCATTTTTGTCATCAGTTATTACGGTTTGTGAGGAAATGCATAATCAATCTATATTAAAATTCAAATTATGTCCTTGACCTTAACCTCTAATATAATTTAGGTGAACGAAGGACACCAAGTTCAAATATCCCAGGTCTTTATTGCCTCCAGCTCATATATATCACTATTTCAAATACAGAAAGGGAAATAACTGTCATATGGAGTTTGCGTATTGCTTAAAACACAAGAAACAATACATCTTTGTGATGAGCAGTTTGGAAAAATTAATTTATCGTCTTCTTTTGCGGTTACAAATGAGTAGACATAACAATAAAAACAATGCACGGAGAGATACCTCTTACAGAAGAAAGTGTACGATTACACAGAGTCATAGGTGCCTTCATAAAGATTCCAAAAATATACTGTTTCTATTTAATTTTGCCTGCAGTTAAGAACACATCAATTCTGATGTCAGAAGATAATATTTTCCACACAAATTCCAAAATATATGGTTTCGATATACTATAACCAGAAATAAGAGAGATCATGTGTTACGTCCAATTTGCAAAAGGACACGTCCGGTCTCAAATGATTGGTTTATGTATGCCGATTAGAATAAACATATGGTTTCTGGTTACTTTTCTATAAAAGAAGTGCAAACATTTCTACTTCCGATTTATTCGATGTCACATCTGGATGTCATTTTCAAAGATAAGAAGTCTCCAAACCTAATACAAAAATTCATTTGGCCTTATCATGTACAAGTATGAAGTTTTACCGATGGTCAAAATCTAGAACGTCAAATTCTCATTTGACCTTGACTACAATTTCAAGGCCATACATAGGGGATCTCAAATCAATTTACGCTGGGTCTCTACTATGTATGGTATAAGGGAACGGTACTCTTTCAATCAAAATTTTAACGATGCAGTTTGTCTCCATGAACAACAAAAAATCATTGTTTTATAGTACGGTTTATGAGGAAAAGCGAAAACAACCTAAAGTACAAATTGGATCATGACCTTGGCCTTTGACCTCGATTCCAAATTTCTTTTGATGGACCAAGGACATCAAATCAAAATACCTTAGGTCTGTATAACTTGAAGTTTATTAGTAACAGTTATGTATCTTTTTTGCAATATAGAAGGTGAAATTACTATCTCCGTATCGTATCGGACAAATTCAACAAACCATCCAGATGATAAAACGAGCAATTTGAAAAATATTTTTAGCGATTTATATTCTGGTTGCCAAGAAGTAAACATAACAAAGAGAAAGTAAACGACCAACAGGGTCAACTGCGAAAGCGTATTTATTGGTCGATATCATTTATCAAAATTTGTTTGGATATCTTGCGAAACCAAACAAAATCTCGACAAAATGTTGCGGAAGAAATAAGCAATTAATCAGAACAAAATCTAAAAGATTTTCCACAGGAAAGTAGGAATACCTAACCAGAACTAAATATAAAGGTCTTTCAACAGCAAACTGGACAGACCTAAATATATATCCCCATTTGTTCTAAGCCGACACGTTGAGACAGATTTTGAACATGCTGGTTCACAAGGTAACAGTCCGTAGAGAGAAGACATGTAACTCTACTTGGACATATGTCTGCATGAAGCCAGATGATGCAAGGCTATTGCAAGTATCGATTGTATTTTATTAATACTGTGTTTTTGTCATGAACATGCATTAAATATTTTCCACAGGACGTAAAGCATACAACAATCAATCAACTTCATAAAATAGTTCAAGCAAATAGTACACAAAGACAAGATGTTTTACAATGTTATAACTTATCTTTGTATATCACTCGATAATTATGGAAACTCGACCTTTTTTCCAGTTATTTCTGTGCAAACCACTAATTGACTAAACATATTTGTTTTAGATATCTTTTACTATGGTTCTTGTCTACTGATTTATTACGGTACTATCTATCATACATAACTCATGACGTAGGATATAACTTGTACTTAACGTATCTATGGTCTCGTTGTAGCTTTTTTGCGTCGAGAGCGAGTGGTCGTGGGTTAGAACCCGGCAAGGTCAAACCAAGTCTTTAAAATTGATGTTTGCTACTTTTCCGCCAAGCACGCGGCATTAAAGAGTTAGAGCAAAAACTGGTCGGCTTGAAGTAAGAAAAATGTGTCCGGGTAAGGTGTATTTCTTCCTGTGGACTGTTACCTTGTGAACTAGCACGTTAAAAATTCTGCTGAGTGTGTCGATCTAGAACAAACCAGGGAAACATTTCACATGACATTGACATGTTTTCGTCCCGAATATACATATTAATTTGCCGCTTGATATTAATCAGCCATCCATCATCATCATTATAACTTGTACTCCCAATTTAGGGTCCCATTTGTCTTTCTCTGTACGTAATCACTAGCATTCTTTATCGTTTGTTGATATAAAATGCAATGTTTAGCACTCTTAGCTTTATCCATTGTTATCATAGCGGCCAGGTTATATTGGTGAAGTAGTCGAAGTGCGTGATGAGAACAATTGACTTCACGCGGGAAAACTGGCAATCCTAGTAAATTGAGGCTTGAGGGAGTCAAACGAACCTGGCAAGGTGAGGCATTCAAACTCACAACCTCACTGTTGACAGTACCGTGGTTACTGTAGATACACTACTAGGACCACTCGGTCACTGATAGAATTGAAATAAGGTATGACAATTTAGAAATAAACAAATGCAAAGAAGGGCATAGCAAGGAATAAACAATGAATTGCATGTACGACAATTAAGCATACATCGATGAGTGAAACATGATGGATAGAAAATAGTAAGAGTCTTCTAAAGGTGACTATAAAGTATATCAAACTTCGAATTATCATGAATATGAAACAAAAGTGAATTAATTTATAAATACATGAAATACTAACAAAAGTTTTGGATTCTTAAAGTACAACACAAAGATGATGTACCAATGCAGAAAGTTAATGAACTAAAGTTATGTCAAAGAAAGTCTCGTTCTTTTTCTAAAAATGTGCATCGGAAGATTCCAAGATCCGTATCAACTTACTAAATAATACACGACAACCAGCAGCGGCTGCACAATACGTCACCAGGGAGAATTTGTTTACTTCGAGGATTCTTCATCGAATAATTAAAGTATAGATTTTAGGAACTGACGTTGTTTAACATCTTAATAACATGTTATATAGAGTTCTTTTATTTGTCTATGTAAATTATTACTTTTGCTGTATATATAAAAAAGAAGATGTGATATAATTGCCAATGAGACTTCTCTCCACAAGAGACCAAATGGTAATATTCATTTGACGTAGCTCTATTTGTACATCCCGTCTTGGTGTTATTGTGCTATGGTAATTTTTTGTATTTTTGTCTTTCGTTTTTGCTAATGTGCTTTGTCAATATGCCTTTTTTGTTTTTCTTTGTTGACATATTTGTTTGTTTTCATAGTTATTAAGATTATAACACAATGTTAAATGCTGTACCCCTATTTCTATATTTTACAATTAGGTCTGTTTGTTTTGTTCACACATTGTTGTCAGTATAATGGAATTTTATGGGACTGTAAAACCAGGTTAAATCCACCATTTTCAACATAAGAATATGCCTGTACTAACATGGTTAGGAATATGACAGTTGTTATCCATTCGTTTATTGTGTTTGGGCTTTTGATTTTGCAATTTGATTAGAGACTTTCCGTTAAGTTTTTTCCTCGGAGTTCTGTATTTTTGTTATTTATTTTTTTGTACATGCACATGAAAATAAATTGTTATAAAACATCATATCATCTGTTTTTTAACTTAAACTTACAGGCAACATTTCATTCCGCAGCACTCTTCATCAATTTCAATATACTCGCGATCTCCATCTACGATTTTGCTACAATCGGGAGCACAAATACCTCCACGTTGCTTACATTCTTTGTCACCTGTAACATTATCCAATGGGGTTAATTTCATATATTCCAAACAATATAGACGATAGTTATTTAAGTTTTGGCATAGCTTATTCTTAATTATGTTTGTCTTTTTTATCCTTCATCAACATTAATGTCTGTCGTTTTTTAATTTCATATATTTCAAACAATACAAACAATAGTTATTTAAGTTTTGGCATAGCTTATTTTCAATGCTGTTTGTCTTTTTTATCTTTCATCAAAATTAATATCTACAGTTCTGTCACTAAATATGTTTGATTTCCCTATCATGTAGTTTCATTTTAAAATCTTTTAAAGAACAAAATTAATATGACGACTGTCAAACATTTGATACAGTGATCTTAACCCTATCAACTTAATTCATTAACATTAACTGTGCTTGTTTACTGTCCAAGATGCGCATGTCTACAATTAATATCTCATCAATGATATTGGATGACATAAGATTTCAAAATCCTAAATCTAATACATTGTTTGAGAGCTATTATAATAGAAAAGAACCAATAACGGACATGGATTCAGAGCTATGTATGTATTGATTCAATGGTTTTATAAGATTTATAACTGTTACAGTAAATTAAAATAAAAATCGATATAGTCTTGCAAGCACATAGGAACTGAGCCAACGAGCTGATGTACCAATATCAATATAAACCATCTTAATTAATGACACGAAATGTATTAGTTTTTACTGCACCAACTGCACATTTCTACAAATAATGTCTGCTAGTTGATGGCTGCGAACACATTAAAAATGGCAAAATCAAATCCTTCTACTTTTTGAAGAGCTAATATAATCGGGATGGGATAACAATACAGCCAAATTCGGACACGAAATCAGAGTTAAGCATGAGGGAGAAAATGTTTTCAAATGCAAAATGGTTTTCCTTAATTTATAACAACAATGTCCAATAGAAAAACAATATTCATGCAAAAACTGAATTACAGTGCTACTGGAGTGTGGTCCTAAATTTTTAAAAAGACTAAATGTTCAAAATATAAAATTGAACTCTTTTTTGCAAACACGCCATTTTACATTTCGCAACCGCACATTTGATAAATTATTTATACATGTTATCTTCTGAATTTGATAATGTATGATAATTTGCCAATCAAATGCACTTGATTATACATGTTTCTCTATTTTTTTTTATTATCTGTGTACATTACTCACATGGTGGAGGTGTTGTTGTCATAGGAGGTGTACAACAAAACATGTTACTACAACACCCCTTTGTATCTTTAGTTCCATCACAGGTGTCACCTTCACTCATGCATGTAGAACCATCAAGGCATGTGTCTAGCAGTGAAATAATTTGTGATTAACAAAATTCTCACATCGGAGACAGTTTTGTGGTGAATAAACAAAAGTCTTAATTCTTAAACCAGGTTTGTCCTCTTTTTTTGCATGAGAGGGTGCCTGTGCCGAGTCAGGTATATGCCAGTTGTTGTCCATTCGTTTGATGGGTTTGGGCTTTTGGTTTTGCCGTTTACTTGGGGACTTTCTGTTCCTCAGAGTTCGGTGTTTTTTTTTATTTTACTTTTTTCAAATAAAATATTTCGAAGAAACAAAGATACCAAAATGGCAAAAAAGTAACAAAAAAAAAAAAAACATTAATCCTCTATTGTTTTTTGAAAAATGAGAGATTAAAAATACCATAAACTGAGATGAACTTAATTAGCCAGATGAGTAACCAGCTGATCCTGAATCACCCATTGCACTCAAATAATATTTGTAGACGAGCGTTATAAAATAATACAGTTTTGTTAATGTTTCTTGTTGTAACATTATTATTTAAATGATGAAATCGTCAGTTCAATTTTGTTAAAAAATGCCTATTCCAAGTCAGGAATATGACAGTTAATATCCAGTCTTTCCGTTGATTGATAGTGTCGAGTGTTTGTTATTGTTAGTTTTTATGGACGGCAACTTTTTTATTGATGATTATTGCTGTAATAAGTTCGTTACTTACCAGTGCATTTGCAGCATGCATTTCCGCACTTGCACCGCTCAGACAATTTTTGAACATGTCCCCTTAATAACGAACATGTATCTGAGTCTGAACAATATCCACCTCGGCTGGTACATGCTAAATTTGGTTCGCCTGTAATTAAAAAGCAAATGTGTTACTGTTTCGAAAAAGAAGGATGAAAATAAATTGATAATCTCAATCAATCAATATAGATTGAAACGCAATACTGATATTAGTTTTTTGGCTAAAATGACCTTCATGCTCTTTTTCAGAAAAATACTCAAAATCCATCACAACTGTTAAAAAAAAGTCATTGCAAACTAATAATAAGAAATGCATTTTTATTGTGACTTGGATGGAGAGTTGTCTCATTTGCACTCATACCACATCTTCCTATATATATAGCTATTTACTGCAGGGTTTGTTGCTCGTGCTGTGTGGATGCAGTAGAATATGTCCCCGTGCCTGTGGTGTATTTCCTTATATTTTTCAATTATGGGTTGTTTGCCTGTGAGAGAGCTTTCACATGTTTATTATATCTTTGTATTAAATCTTAATTGTTTATTATATATTATGGTGTTTGGATCTATAAATACTCATCCACGCCTGCTATTTTTATTATTGCCCCCTGCTATGGTTTTACTAAGGTTGCTTACAATCTCTGTTTTGCCCTGTGTTTGTTATATGTCAGTTTTGTAATACTTAAGTCTTTACGTCGGGCCTTTTATAACAGTTTTTGTAAGAGTTCTTTTACTGCTTTGTCTATTATTTCCTATTCCGTAATTGTGATCCTTTTTCAATGTTACAACCTCTGGTCTTTTTTATTTTTCCTATACCCCTATTTAATAATCATGATTTTACGTAATGGAAAGAAAAATTATTAACAACACAACTTCTAGGTTATCCACGTGCTTAAACAAACGTATTTGTAATGCCTCTACAGCCAGATTGTTCAACAAAAATGCACGTGGATATCTACAAGTTTTCCCGTGCAATGCCAAAAAGTGACTAACCTGTTTTAGATTAACTTCTCAAAATACTGTAAGGTCAACAGTGAACGGGAGAGCTTTTTCGCTCTCCTTTTCCTGTGATATTACCTGAAAAACTCAAAACCTGATACATGTGGTAACTTGAACCCAACCTAAGTGTGTTATTCAATATATGGGACAGACGGGACGAGAGTATTACATAAGAAATCAAGAACACCTTTACCGCTTTCGTTAACCCAAAAAATTCAAAAGTTTGATATACATGTATCAACATTTAGATAAGCATAATCACAATCTTAAATTTATAAAATTCCAACCCCTTGAAACCGTTCAGAAACAACCAGGAGAATGACACAAGCAATTTGAAAAATCACGTGAAGTTTGCGAATTATTTTGGATAAAAAGACTTCAAACAGCTTATCCTCTCGGTCTCAATGACAAAATATTAGGACAGGGGAACATATCTAAAACTTCTATCGATGTCATTAATATTGTTGATAAACGACTTAGAAATAATAGGTCTCATGGTAAACGCAAAAACCGTACTCAACGTATTAAACATCGTCTAAATTATACACTTGCTGATCAGCTATCTATAATAAAAAATAAAGGCAGACATCAAGTATTATGCAAACTGGGTCAGATACAAATAAGTAAATTATATGCTATTTTTCTGGAGTGTGATAAAATTTCTTTGTTTAGCCCGTTTCATGAATACACCCGTATTATTACAGCCTTTTGTCATCACAGGCTGTTTCCTAGTATCGATAAACCTGAAAATCATAAACGAAATTTTCTTAAATTAAAATATATAAATAGAGGTATTGATTTTATTAACTTTTCTACCATATTCAATGACTCTACCATCTATAGCCAAATAACTCCATATTTTGATAATACAGAACCACCCATTATTTCGTATTATTATAAAAAAAAAACAGCAGAAGTTTGATTTTTAATTATACGTCAATTACATCAGACATCAATATAGAAAATAATGTTCCTTCCACTTGAGACTGTGAAACATCTAGTTTTAGATATGTTCCCTATGGTCATGTCATTACTGGAGACCTTAACATCGTCGAAGACCGTGAGGTCAAAACTTTTCTTAAGAAAGAACCGAAATATCGTCCTCCATCTATAATAGATTAAAACAGTGTCGTCAGGTCATTAAAGACGCTCTGACTGCCTACTGTAAAAATTGGTGTAAACGTGAAATATCTGATAAAAAAATCTCTAGACAGTTATTTGAATAAAATTATGAATACAAGTACTGTTAATATTCGTATATCTCATTTTGAAAACAATTCTGAAATTAATAATAGGGTCCATGATATTCCCATTTCTAGAATAACAAATACACTCCAAGTACTCGCAAAGCGGTTTGTGTTCGTACCGTCAGACATGGCAGCCAATAATGTAGTGGTGGTGTGACGCATATACTACACGGAAGTTCCCAAAAAAGAAATTATCAGTTCTTCTACATTCAGGTCAGTATGCTCCACAGAGATTCAAATTGTAAACAAGCATATCACTGCCACTGCCCAGCTTAAAGCCTCTTCCGAACATTTCAAAGTCCCTACTATGTACTGGTTACCTAAATTGCACAAAAAAACATTTAAATTCCGTTTCATCTCCGCATCTAGTAAGTGTTCTACTACTAATCTATCAGTGCTTCTAACTACCTCCCTTACTACTATCAAAGAACTTGCTATTAACTTTTGTAATAAAGCTTATGAAAATAATGGTATTAATTATTTTTGGAGTGTTAAAAAATTCCTTAGAGGTTAAAGATAAGATACATGCTTTTGATGGTCCTTTTAATTCTGTTGACAGTTATAATTTTTCTACTCTTTACACTACACTTCCACACTATCTTATCAAGAAAAAGTTCCCATATTTAATAAAATGGTCTTTTGAAAAATCTCATTGCAGATTTATTTGCTGTAACTTGTTTAAAGCCTTTTTCTGTAACGAAAAAGGAAAGTATGCTAGATACACTTACTGGAAATGTGAAGATATGATTGAAGCTTTGAATTTTCTCCTAGACAACATATATGTACGTTTCGGCGATAAAGTGTATCGACAAGTAGTAGGTATTCCTATGGGCACTAATTTCGCCCCTTTAATTGCAGATTTATTCCTGTATTGCTATGAATCTCAGCTTATGACCAAACTCAGTAAAGACACGTCATTGTTACATTTGGTTGATACATTCAACAATACCTACCGTTATCTAGATAATATTTGTTCGTTAAATAATCCAGAGTTCTCTAAATATACTACCGAAATTTACCCAAAAGAACTTACTTTAACTAAATCTAACATAAACAGCAGTAGTTATCCTTTCTAGATTTAGACATTTCAATTTCTAAAGGGAAACTCCATACTAATATTTAAGACAAAAGAGACGATTTTTCACTCCCTATTGTTAATTTTCCTCTTTTTAGACGGCAATGTTCCTTTGGCTCCATCATACGGTGTTTATTTATCCCAACTCGTTCGTTATGCCTGTGTGTGTAGTAATGTCATAGATTTTAACGAACGTAATCAATGCATCACTGGTAAATTATTAAGTCAGGGATTTCGTTACCATAAATTATTTAAAACTTTTACTAAATTCTTTCATAGAAACAAAGATTTAATTAGTAAATTTGACTCTACCTACGTATTAAAAACGGTATTTCACATTCTAAGTTTTACGGTAATATTGAACTAAAAGCGCGGAAATCACTATGTGATCCGTGTAAACTCATCGAACCTTTAAACAAACTTATTAGTAAAGATTATCTTACCAATGTTGTAATTAGATCTTTGAATATAGTTTACATTGGCACTAATATCGATTTTGTCATCAGCAAATTAAAACATAACTAAATGTGTATTCTTTTTAAACGGGATGTATAAAGACACACACACACGTTCATTTTTATATATTAAGAGGTAAACTCCTAACTATCCTACTGCCTGTCGATACATTTATTTTTGGCATTGCACAAGTCACGTCTTCTTTGACTGTCCATGACGTTACAATACTAAATCCCTGGGATGTGTTTTAGTTGATTTTAGTCTCTGATGCATGATTTTTTATTATTAATTAGCTTTTAACTAGCTGTCAGTAACTGCGAGTACTCTCAAATCGTACTTTCTTGTTAATTTGACCTGTTGATACTATTTGTAATGTTTTTTTGTTATTTAATGTTAACTTGTATCTGGTCTATATACCAGCTTTGATTGTTTGGAATAACTTTAAATTTTCACTTCTTCATACTATGAACATCACAACTATTTCTTTCTCCTTTTATATTGTATTTGCACCACACTTCCGGCACCTGTACATGAAGAACATGAGGTTTTATCGAGCACAAATTTTAAAGTTTTATTGTTGATATTCACCCCCACATGTTCCAAGTTTTAGAATAGTTTTATTGATATACAAGAAATTTCTTGGTTTTCCTAAATGGAAGATTATACAAACAGCAGAAGAAGTATACTTAACAACAAAATTATTTTCATTTAATTCATTGGCACTCATACCACATCTTCCTATATCTATTGTATTTGTAGTTGTATTTGATTTACAAAACCACTCATTAAAGTATTAAAACCTCTGTTTACAATGTCATACTTTTTTGTAAAAATAATTTTCAAATTTTCAAAAGTAATTAGAAATTAAAACTTACCTTGAAAAAATTTAATCATGGTTGTTGCAACAACCAAAACTAGCAGAGCAGTTTTCCTATGTTAGCTAACTGAAGGGTATTTCAGAAAATGCATGAAACAACCATGGTTAAAGTTTAAATATTTCTAAATGAGTCAGGACAATGGAGTACATGTTGCCTTATCGGAATGTTATTGTTTAGGTTTTTGATTGGCCCATACGTTATTAACGAGGGAATGGCATGATGATGATGGATGTGCTAAACGTACTTGAAAATCAAAGGAAAAGGACGTACGTGTTGGTTTCTTATAAATCCACAAAAAAAGTATATTTTCTCTTTACTTCCTGCTGACAAATATATTTTTAATAACAACATTTCCTTAAAAATATGCTTACGACGACAAAATAATTTCTTTGAAATGTAACATATGGTCTTTTATAAAAACAAAATCAAATCATCTTGTTCTTTTGACAAGTGATGTGTGGTATGTATAAATAGCATTTTTGTTTTTTACAATTCATTTACTGCTATGTGTTATATCAGTTTTTGATAATTAAAAAAAAACATAAAACGAAGATACAAATTAAAAATTCTATTGATACCACGAATTCAAGATACGGTTTTGTGTAACATATTCATGCTTACTATTTGTTAGATGATATCTGTATTCGGCTCGAACAATTGAAAAGTTAAGTTGCAATTGTTATGCTCTAGAACAAATATATGATAAGATATATCATTAGAAAATGTGGTATGGTTGACAATGAGACAACTCGCCACAAGAAACCAAATGACATAGAATTAACAACAACAAGCCATCGTACGATCTTCAATAATGCACAAAACCTATACCGCATAGTTAACAAAAAGGTTCCGAAATTAGCAATGTATAGGTATAGAACCATTAAGTCGGGCCCGGTTGGAAAAAACATAATAATAAGAAAGTAGTACATATTTTAAACAAAAAAATTTTACGCATAGTTGTATCTTTGTCAATAGGTGGAAAATTTTAGTTGTTTTTGGTATCAAATGAAAGCTTGGGGACTTTATATCACTGTAGAACCCTTGTTGAACGATTCTTTTGAATAATAGGAGGGCACTGTTGTTCAAATCTTAAGTACATTTTTTGTTGTAATTTACTTCCGGGAACCAGTACGCTCTAATATGCAATTTAAAAAAAATGTAAATTTTTTTTTCAGCACAAGTCAGGATAAGGTATAGTTTTGACATGAAATGACTGCCGCTTAATTTGAACTTAAAACAAAGTAGCCATTACTGCTTGAAGTTACAGAATTTAACATAGAAAGCACTGGGGCTATGAACTAGTGGTTTTATACCTATTACTGAAATTCAAATTTTAGAAATCATACTCACGTGACTCATTACAATGAAAATTGGTCACATTTGTTGTAAGTTATCATGTTTCATTATTTTGTTCATGTCAGTATTATGTTGGTGTCAATTTACAGCTCTCAAATGGCTACCATAGGGCAAGTAAAATCACAATAATACTGAACTTAGCCTTTTTTATGTTATTAACATTTTGTAGCATGTAATCAGTTAAGATTTTACCTGAAGTTTAAATTCTGCACTATATAGGACTGAAACTAATGAAACATGAATATTATGACTGGTTTAAATTATAAAATGTAGTTTTTGGTCAAATTATCTAATGAGTGTTGATGTTATTTAGGTTTCTTAGTGTATCATTTATTTCATAGGAAATTGATGTATACTTATATAGGAATTTCAAAATATCACTTGAAATGCAATCTATAACCAGTTTCGCAAGTTGTCTAGCTGGGAGATACATACCTTGCTTTGTTGACTCACATTTTCACATAAAAGTATGGTTTCTTCCAAATCACTCTCCTTTTTCAACATGTAGTAAAAAGGGGGGACAATATTATCAATTATATGGAATGTTTGGACAACTATAATTATATTTCAGGAATAATCTCTGATAACAATATGATATAAAGGTAAGCACTTTGGTATTTGAGTAGATATTAACAAACAAACAAAAAAGATTGGTTGGTGCTAAATTTATAATTTCTAACAGAAAGTTTAAGTAGTCTTTAATAAATTATCTCAACATTTAGGAGTATTTCTATTTTGTCACTACTAACGATATTTAGAGTTTGCATTCTTAATCAAATATTTTGAATCCATGAATCTGCTTGGATAGCGACCAACACTGAGTCTCAATCTACCTAAAAGTAGCAGAGGAAAGACACCGCATTGAATTCCAAAAAAAATTGACTAATATTTCGTCGGCGTAAAATTCATTGTTCAACAAAAGAAATTTTCGTAAACAAATATTAAAGAGTCGTTTTGTAAAATCCAATAAAGATAAGCTTTACTTGAACTACAAAATAGTAATCTTCTACATACAAATGTCCAACTGGTTCTGTTTATTCTTCATTTTAAACGTTTATAAAACAGTCATTGATTACGATGTCAGTGAATGGATTTGACAGAAATACAAAATTTTGCATCAACTCTTTACTAAATGTGACCTAAATCTTACTTTTTACAATGTTTTATGTACAAAATGTAGCGGAATAATTCTTAAAATATTGGAATAACATCGAAGAGGAACATGTGATAACGAAATTAGCAAACAAGAGAAGACTTAGCTGATACTAAACCCCTAACGACAGGGATTGTGCTTGATATTCATATGATGAAGACATAATCCTTCAATCAGTTTAATTGAGGTCTGAACTGGCATGTCAGTAATTGCTAATAGTTCTTTGTTAATTTATGTATCATTGTCATTTTGTTTAGTTTCTTTTGTTACCTATTCTGACATCGGATTCGGATTTCTTTTAAACTGAGTTTTACTGTGCGTATTGCTGTGTATTTGTTATTTCTGCATTGTCTAGAGGTATAGGGGGAGGGGGAGATCTCACATGACATATTTAACCCCGCCGCATTTTTGCGCCTGCCCCAAGTCTGAAGCCGCTGGCCTTTGTTAATCTTGTATGATTTTTAATTTTAGTTCATTTCAAAATTTCGGAGTTTAGTATGACGCCCAGTATTACTGAACTAGTTCAAATTTTTATTTAAGGGCCAGCTGAAGCACGACTCCTGATGCGGGATTTTCTCGCTGTGTTGAAGATCCATTGGTGGCCGTCCGCTGGTTTCTACTCTTTGGTCGGGTTGTCTCCTTGACACATTCCCTATTTCCATTCTCAATTTTATTCATCATTTATTTTTATATCAAATAAGTAAAACATATCTGTATTTCTTTTCCAAGCCAATGTTAGAGGTAATCAATAAACAATGCAAGAAGATATGCAAAATTTTACGACTCGTTGGTAATGCATATAATTGAAAGTCCACGCAAAGTAAGAATTGTTGTAGATCAACAACAAATGTTGCATATTTCATAATTGATTTGAATGTGAAATATTTAAAAAGTTTGTCATACAGTTAGAACATTTGTGTTAATCAATAATATCTAATAGTTGGTATCTGTTACGCTGTTAAGCTTGAATGACACAGTGCCTGAGGATAGGAGTCTGTAATTCAGTAGTTGTCGTTTGTTGCTGTGTAACAAATTCGTTCATTATTTTGTACATTAATTAGACCGCTTATTTTCTTGTTTGAAGTTTTTTACATTTGTCATTTCAGGGCCTTTTTATAGAGCACTAGGCGGTATGGGCTTTGCTCAATGTCAAAGGTCGTACTACGGTAATTTATAGTTCTCTTATGGAGATTTGTCTGATTGGCAATCATAGCACATCTTTTTTTTCGTAAAGTAACAAGGGGATTTTGCATTTTTTTTTTTATTTATTTTAATATGTATCGATAATCACATTTAAACTACATGTCGGTATTGATATGATATATCATTCACTACAAAAGTCCAAAAGTCTGAAAAGACCAATTTTTTGTCTTAATTTGCATGAACAATTACTCGACATTCTCCAAAAGTATAACTTGTGTCTTAATTTTCGTGAAAAATTCTGATTTAAATTAAATTTGTATGAAATTTACTCGACAAATTCTCGACCTTCTGGGGATGGTCTTACAATTTCTTGACATTTGAATACTGTCTTGAAATTTCTCGACAGATTCTCGACATTTTTATTTTTTCTCAGTATGGCTTGACATATTCTGAACATTTTGAATTGTGTCTTAAATTTACTTGACAATTCTTAGTTTTACAAATCATGACCAATATACATGATATAACTGTATCTTTATTTCTCTTTATATAATATACTGTTGTTTCAAGTAACACATATTACACCAAAATAAAAGCATGTAAACATTTTTATAATTAAAATTTAGGTATACAATGTATAAATATTTTATACAAATATGGGTATGAAATTTAAAATATTAACAAATACAAATGAGGGTATGTTGATATAAACCTGTTCAAATGTGGGTTTGTGAATAATTACAAATGTTGATTATATCTTATAAATAATTGCTAAATGATTAAAACCAATCATACTGTAGACATACTTCATTCTTCATGCATAATATTCAGTGTTAATATAGTAAATAAACAATTATTGTACCAAAATGTGGCTTTTTAAAATTAGCAAAGTATTATTGTATCCTAATTATTCTAAGTTTAGATGAGCGATGATAGAAATGAGTATATAAAAGCAAAAGAAAGTATTTAAACAGTGCAGAATGTGTCTATACACAATTTAGGCAAAATTTATACTGTTGAGATAGTGTCAAGACATCTTTAAGACCGTTAAGAATGTGTCGAGATATATTCAGACGGCTTTAAGACTGCCAAGAATGTGTCAAAACCTATTCAGACATTATCAAGAATGTCAAGAATATGTCAAGACATATTCAGACATTATTAAGAATGTCAAGGATATGTCGAGACATATTCAGACATTATTTAGAATGTCAAGACTGATCGAGACAAATTTAAGACAGTCAATAATTGGTCAAGACTAATCAAGACTCTTATCAGATAATACAGAAAGTGTCGAGAAATTTTTAAACAATGTTAATACTATCAAGACATTTGTCAAAAAAATCAAGAACCTTTTTAGACAAATTCCTACTTTATTAAGAATTTTATAAATAATTCAGACAAAGAAAGAATGTCGAGTAAAAGTTCATGCTTATCTAGACAAAATTGGGGTCTTTTCAGAATTTTTGACATTTGTAGTGATTGTAAATTAGCTGTATTTAGCGAAACTATTTGAAATGTAAGGGCCTAAATGGTGTCAAACAACGAACTTGGCTTGGCCTTTTAATTTTTTTAAAGGAGGGTCTGTTGTAGACAAAACGCGCGACTGACGTTCAGGAGTTACAGTATAAGTCTTTTATGTTTTTTAATACAACTTAAGGATGTTCGCTCCTCTTGTTTTTGAATTTTTGCCAGATATTCGGAATCCTCTGGTTTTATCCATGTAGTGCCATTAAAAATTTTTGCACACTAACCCCTACTTTTCTTTCCATAACATGATTATATATAGTTTAAAATGTCATCTTTGAAAATCTTATGAAATCCTTGTTATTTTTTCATCGTTTTTGAAAGAAAACAGGTGATAATGTTAAATGTATGAAAAATCTAGAGAGAATTATTTCCCGCCAAATTTTCAATGGCTTATATCTCTAAAACAAGCACACTGACCCTTCATTTTTTTCTGCTTTTTTAGTTTCTTTATATATATACTATCAACTTATAACAGTCTTTTAAAAAGCTTGTTATTTTGAAACAGAGTAGCAAACATCCTTAAGTTTTACGAATACTCCAGGGAAAACGTAAAAAAAAATGTATTGTCACAATGTTGAAGAATAAACATTGTAACTATTGTCATGTTTTGAAAAATATTTGTTAAGACAATAACAAGAAGATAGCAATACTAACCCTACTAAAACTTTAATGAGTTCAGGCTAGTTCTTTTATATTCAAAAATACGGGTAGATAATTATGAATTGAATTAACAAAATTACATCTGCTTGTAACCTAATTTAAAAAAGAAACTTCTAGCTATAGTTAAAGTTGATGATGAATCATTATGATACACGATTATCATATAGAGAGATTTGTTTGGTTAGTGAGTCGTGAGTATAATTTATATCGTTTAGATATGTGATGTTTGCCACAAAGTTAGACAATCTGAATTAAATATTATACTGAATATACCATTGTTTCCTGATCAATAAAATACGTAACGCATTTTACCATTGATTTCTTAATGAGAAAACATTAAAATGTTCGTCATACAGTACGAACACGTAAAACAATAATGTTAAGTTATTGCTACCTGGTGAGCTCCTGGTTGATAATGATTATACTTGTGTGTTTGATTTGTTATATTTATCACTAATCACATATACAGAAGTGTGGTAATGTTGACTCTATAAGGTGCTTAATTAATAAAAAACAAAATACTTTCAACTTAGCAAACACTTAACTTACGATTTTCCTTTACAATTTTACCCTAAATGAAATTGAACATGTTGAAGATTGTAAGAAAAATTTACTATTTTGACTATAATTAATGACAAAAAAAAAAAATGAAAAACCTTTAACGATCATTATTTCTACCAGAACTCCCCAACGAGCGTCAAATTACGCAGTGTTGGAATGTTGGCAAAGTTGGAAAATTGTTAGGTCACGAGCTTGCGGTCCAAATGTTAGAATTCTTTAATTCATTATGAACATTTAAATTATATACAATTTGAGTAACATTTATGTTACATACATATTTGGCAATATACTTAACACATTTCTATGGTAGTTAAAATGCTACACCACCGGAAGTTGTGATACGTAAACAATTGCTAAAGGCTATGTGTGTCATCTGTGGGTAAAAATGATTTAAATATCATGGATTTTGATTATTAACATCTACAATATACTTATGAGAATGTTCAAAAATACATTAAGGAATTACAAAGATCATGTGAAAACAATTGCCGTAACGTACACAATTGTTTGTTATGGAAAAGTTTTTCTAAGTTACACATGTGTTCTACTGCGCATGTCAGTAAATTTCATTCATAGAATTCAAGCAAAGTACATGCAGTTACTAAAAGTTACAAAAATTGGATTTACGTGGAATTATAGGACATTTATAGTTTCACAATCACATTACAATGACAGAGTGAAGTAAATTACGGAACGTGTACATTTTACACTACACAGAAGATATAGTAATCAATTTACCATGAACTGAAAATAAAAATTAGATTCAGCCACGAGTAATGACCGCATTGCTCAAATGGCAGATGTCATGCTTGTAGATAATTCAGTGGATGTTTACTATGAGCTGGTAAATGATAAACATGAATTTCAAATGTGTTAACAAATGTTCAAATGACTTTAATACAAAATTTCTAGAAAAATGCTTTCAATGTAATTATTCTAATTTTACTTAATAAAATGATCAAACTTATTTGCCTTACTTATGAGTATAGTCATATGTGTACAATTTATTTCATTACCCAGTATTTAAGAAAATACACACAATTAAACAAAATGATTCATTCATGCAAATCAAATTATACACAACAAATATATCTTGTCGAGGTCTTGACATATAGATAAGTTCTATATATCATGTTATAAAAGTACTAACGCTCTGTACTGTTGGTTCATTATTATATACAGATGTTCAGGTGGATAGGAAGCTCAGTGTATTTAGTTGTTGCAGAGACATGTCTCTTTTTGATAAGCTTAGAAAATGTTAGCATTGTTAAGCTCGAATCTTGTCATCTCAACTACTCTTTCATAGTTTTTATAATCTACACGCAACGTGTTTGAACCTAACATACAGATGTATACGTAAGTAAGATGCTCCTCTTTAGTATGTTTAGCAGAGACATTTTTTTTTGAGCTTAATCTATTGTGAGCCTGTCTAGCACCGACTTATCTCCTTCTTGTATTAAAATGTCTGCACGAACAGTGGTATATCGGTAGAAGTATATTTACAAAAATCTTTTCCTCAAAAACTAAAAAACATAATTGTAACAAAACGTAGACTTTGTTATATTAAAAATTACTATATCAGATGTTTATGACTACAAACCAATATGACCACAATGACAAAATTTAAGAACATTACTTACATCGTCTGCAACTGATTTTTACCGTTTTTTTTTTTTTTTTCTGATGTTGTGCTTTTTTCACCACTGTACCAGGTTAAAGTGGGTACTGAACGCTCACTAACTGGTACAACCCGTCATATTCTTTATGTGCCTGTCCCAAGCCACGAACCTGTATCATAATGGTTGTCGTAGTCTTATGTCTATCATATTTGTTTTTCGTAATTTGTTGTTATACATAAGGCTGTTAATTTTTTTCGTTTGAATTGTTTTCATATCGATTACAAGTATACGGTATGGGGTTTCACAATATTGAAGACCATATGGTGGCCTATTATTTACTACCACTGACTCTGGTGGATAGTATTCGCATTGACAATCACATCTGATCATTTTACATTAACCAACATTGTCGACTTCTAAGGAAGTATTGAATTTTAATGACTGTTACACACTTTTTATTTATATTTTTTTTTTTTTGGCAGAAGCAATATTAAAAAGAGATAAGATATAAATGAACAGAAAAAAAAAATGATCCGCCACAATCATCACAAGCAGAGATGTTTTGTCATGCATGTTATTTACCTGAGAGGTATCTGAATAGAATTTTGAAATAACGAGTGATAGCTAATAATGTGAATGTGACCTGTCATTAGAATGTGGTCAATTGACCATATTGGAAACGGTGATGCCTTGGGTTTTTGATTGGTCGAAACGTCATTAGCGAGGGGGTGTATAATGATCTTGTGTTTAACTTCTTTGACAAGATCTCAATCGACGATGAACATGACAAGCGATGCACGCACACTGGGAGACATTTATCCTGTCGACACATCCCGTCTCGATCCGTTTGGAGTTGATGTGATTCCATTAATATTTATTTTATGGTTTATATATTACAAATTTTATACATAAGTGTTTGTTGCACCATTTGCTTGTTTCATAAATCGTTGGTAGTTTTAAAAAAACTCAACAATTATATTCTACAATTTTGTTTGCTTAAAGTTATTTGATTGAATCAATTATAGATTTAATATATCTATTGGACATATACTTTTACTGTTCAAATATGTTAGTTAACATTTTGTTGATAGATTTTAAACCAGTAAAATGCACTGTAATGTTAAACATATTTCTTGTGTCTGACAATATGTCTGATTATCTTTTTAATAATTATTGATGATTCTATTACCAAACAGTTGTTTTCAAATAAAATCAACGGAACCAAATGTACATTTCGATCGACAATGCATGTCTTTTCAGTTACAAGTATGTTCGAGTCAACAACATTTGAATATCCAAAACTTGAAACGAAAACAGTTTGTTTTCAACATGGTCTATTTGAAATATAATTTTCACACCATTTGTACAATTTGCCATCAACACCATATGCTTTTATGTTTATCGAGAGGCCAGTTTGCCATACCTTTTCAAAAGCTTTCGATGTATCACATACAGTTGGGTGCAGACCAAGCATTACATGTAGACGGGCAGAATAAATTAACGCGGCGTTTACTCACGTGCACGTCATGTAAACGCCACGTTAACTCTGCGTTAACTCCGAAATTTCAGTAGACATACAAAGTAAACGGGCGTTTACTTTTGCGTTTTCCTCCGCGTTAACGCGAAAACGACGCGTCTTCTAATGTAGTAAAAAGTAAACGCACGTTTACTCATTGAAGTTAATGCGCGTTAACGCAGATTGTCATCGTATCCTGGTTACACTGATCTAACATATTACAAGATAAGGCACATCAAAATGACCAACTGACCGATTGACATAATCTTGACAATTACAGTTAATGACATTACACCTCTTTAATTAATTGAAACTGTGCACTTAGTGTTGCATTATTTAATTTTTGGCATATTGTTTTTCTATTTTTTTGTGAGTCGATATTTGTTCATGTAACTTTTGAAAAAAAATATTAAACATCAGCTGTTTAAGTTATTAAACTGATATTTTGCAATTAATAAAAGTAAATATTTCGAATTAAAAGTGTTTTTGAACTGTTACAGTTTTAAACACATATACGTAAAGTATTCAGATATAAGTCATATTTAAAAAAAATATGTACAAATGAACACAAAGTTTATTTTATAATTTACACAATTAGTTAACGCAAAAAGTAAACACGCGTTTACTTTTAAGTGCACGTAAAAATACACTTGTGAAATATGACTAAACGGGCACAGAGTAAACGCGCGTTTACTCGGGTAAATATTAGAAATTTCCATTTTGACGGCGTTAACGTAGTTAAAGTAAACACGAAAATTGAAGTTAACTAACGAAATATGTGCATGCGGCGTTAACGTGCGTTTACTTTATGTAATGCTTGGTCTGCACCCAACTGTAATATAAGAGATGTTATACATAGATCATCAAGTGACATACAAATCCTATGGTAAATGTCAATTAGCTGGTGAACGGCAGAATGACCTGGAATAAAACTTAAACGGAATTTATATACTAACTTGTTTGCAATTAAGTGACACTACAAACTGCTCAGAATCTGAAAATACCATATTTTGTGCTCGACTAGTTAAGTCGAGCACATATTTTACTCGACTAGTCTCGACATTATCTCGACAGTACTTAACTGTACTCGACTTTGGTCTCGACTTCACTTAATAGACTGATTCAGTACTTGATGATTATGATGTAATCTGAAATGGTCTTGACCAAGGCTCGACCAGTCTCGACCAGTCTTGACCTGTCTCGACCTGTCTCGACTAGGGTTGACCTTCAAATTTAGTCTGATTCAGCCCATCTAACTAAATTAAATATTGATCTTTCAAAATTCCAGGTTATTTGGTAGTTTGGTTCATTGTTGTGAAATTAAAGGATTTAATTCAAAGGTAAAAAAAAGCAAAATTTTCAGTTTTAAATAAATTCAGATAGTCATCTTTAATTATTTTTTTAACCTTTTCATCAAACTTTTCAGCTATCTTTATTATATATTTATCTTACATAATGCCAGGTTATTTTGTATTTTGGTGTATTGCTGTCAAATTTAAGGACTGAGTAAATAGGTATAAAAAAGCTAAAATTTTCAGTTTTGACTAAATTCAGATAGATACCTATAAACTAAATATTCAAATATGACAGCAATAAACCAACTTACCAAAAAACCTGGTATTTTGTAAGATAAATTTATAATGGAGATAGCTGTAGATTTTGATGAAAATCCAAGTTGCTTTGAAATAGTTATAAAAAATGTAACGATTGCTATCTGAATTTAGTCCGAACTGAAAATTCTAGCTTTTTTTACCAAAGTACCAAACAACCTGGCATTCTATAAGATCAACATATAATTGAGATAGCTGTATAGTTTGATGAAAATTCAAGTTGAATTGAAAAAGTTAGAAAAATTTAAAGATGACTATCTGAATTTAGTCCAAACTGAAAATTCTAGTTTTTACCTTCATTAATTAAATCCTTAAATTTGACAGCAATATGCCAAACAACATAACAACCTGGGATTTAGTAAGATCAATATACAACTGAGATAGTTGTATAGTTTTATGAAAATCCAAGTTAATTTGAAAAAGTAATCAACAAATTTAAAGTTGACTATCTGAATTCAGTCCGACTGAACATTCTAGCTTTTTTTACCTATTAATTAAATCTTCAAATTTGATAGCAAAAAATCAAACTACCAAACAACCTGGCATTCTGTAAGATCAAAGTATAATTGAGATAACTGTAGAGTTTTATGAAAATCAAAGTTGATTTCAAAAAGTTATAGAAATAATTAAAGATGACTATCTGAATTTAGTCCGAACTGCAAATTCTAGCTTTTTTTTACCTAGATTAATTGAATCCCTAAATTTGACATCAATACACCAAACTACATAACGACCTAGGATTAAGTAAGATCAATATATAACTGAGATAGCTGTATAGTTTTATGAAAATCCAAGTTAATTTGAAAAAGTCATAAACAAATTTAAAGTTGACTATCTGAATTTAAACCGACTGAACATTCTAGCTTTTTTTACCTATTAATTAAATCTGCAATAAATCAAATTACCAAACAACCTGGCATTCTGTATGATCAAAGTATAATTGAGATAGCTGTAAAGTTTTATGAAAAGTTGATTTGAAAAAAGTTATAGAAATAATTAAAGATGACTATCTGGATTTAATCAAAATTGCAAATTCTTGCTTTTTTTTACCTATTAATTAAATTCTTTAATTTTACAGCAATGAGCCAAACTACCAAATAACCTAGAATTTTGTAAAATCAATGTTTAATTTAGTTAGACGGGCTGAATCAGACCAGTCAAGACTAAATTTGAAGGTCAAGACTAGTCGAGACAGGTCGAGACAGGTCGAGACTGGTCGAGACTGAGTCAAGACTTGTCGAGACAGGCCAAGACTTGTCGAGACTGAGTCAAGACTGGTCGAGACAAGTCGAGACCGGTCGAGACCATTTAAGACTACACAAAGATCATCAAGTACTAAATCAGACTTATTAAGTAAAGTCGAGACCAAAGTCGAGTACAGTTAAGTACAGTTAAGTACTGTCGAGATAATGTCGAGACTAGTCGAGTAAAATCTGTGCTCGATTTTACTGGTCGAGCACAAAATATGGTCTTTCCAGACTCTGGGCAGTTTGTAGTGTGATTAAATACAATTCTTTCAAATACTTGTGACTACAGGGAAATGTATGTATAAAATTAGGAATGGGGTGGGTTTCGAAAGATGATTCAGTAAAGTTTCAATCTACTTCAAAATGTATTTATCCAAGTGTATATTATTTTTATCAGTTGCTTTCCCTCTCTTTGTTTTAACACAAACAATAGCAGATATTATCTTAACAAGTGCTTTACAATTCGTTAACAAGTAAGACAGTTCTCTTCTTGTTTCAGCTTCCTTATGCGACTGCTTTGAATTGTTCAAATGATATTAGGACAGTACGCAACGAATGTTTATCACGGACTTCGATAATAACAACAAATCGTTTTTAAGTATCATATCTAACAAAAAATATATTATCGAATATAATAAGGTCATCTGAAAGGGGTAACCGTTGCAAAGTTTTCTGATTGTTTGTTGTTTTAATATTTAGAGGGGTTTTGCTTTGATTCATGGAATTTCTTGGTTATAGTCTTTTTTTTTTCTATATGTCTCTGCTTAAGGTATCGATTGGGCTATTAAAAGGTTAACAGCAACTTATAATGTTCATATATCTTCGCTATGGACAAACTGTTGATATTTAAATATCTGCTTATACCATGCATACTGTGAACTAATAATTAATTGTTTTGTTGACGTCCGGTCCTAATCTCAATTTTGGAATACAGCTGTACATTCAAAGTAAATTGTATTATTCCATGAACTCATTACGTTCATATTATGATTAAGTTTCCTCCTTGCTTCGTGATAACGACAATTCACTCTGACTTTTTTTTTTCACGGTTGAAACATAACATTTTAATATAAAAATTAAATAGGCAAACATATTTGAAAATGTAAACCGTCTGATGTAATGAATATTTGATATACTCTCAACAACTTCTATTTACAGAAATTATAGATGCAATCAGCTTTCGATGAAGACCACACGCAACTCTTGATTTATATGCATGTGATGGTGAGTTCTTTTCATTTAAAGGTAATCAAGGAGAGGCTGAATATACTAAGAATATACTCAAACTCATATGTCGAAGACAAACTAAAAGCGTCGTGGCAAAAAAAAAACGACAAAATACAAACAAAGATTAATCAAAAACCAAGTGTCTAATACTTTATATAAATATTCTCGATGCTCAATTGTAAGATTTCTACATAGAAAATGCCTGTACCAAGTCAGGAATATGACAGTTGTTATCCATTCGTTTGATGTGTTTGAGCTTTTGATTTTGCCATTTGATTAAGGACTTTCCGTTATGAATTTTCCTCGGAGTTCAGTATTTTTGTGATTTTACTTTTATCGAATACACCTTCTCATTACAACAAAAAATGGAATCGTATATTTCTTGTTTTCTGTTATGAACAAATGTTTAGTTGTGAAGAACCGCTCTGATTCGTAAAACAAAAACACTGAGAATAGTATCATCAACATGCTGGATTTTTTTACTGTTAACATTTTGAGTGTGTTGGATTGATATTTCAAAAGTCATTCAGTATCACAGTCGGCAATAATTGTGCACTCCAAACGTCAAATGTTAACTGCAAAAAAGACGGTTTACATGTAAAACATGTTCAACGATCGGAAATATGATTGAATGTGAATAACATGATAACAGGCAAAAACCGAAACAACAAAGGTCAATGTATCATAAATATATGTCCATCTCTTTTTCAAATTATTAGCCAATCGAAACAACTCTAAGACAATTTTTACGTAGATTTCCTGCTGGAAATATTTTTTTCTTTCATTTTCATAATCCTATAACATTTATAACTACAGCGTACATTCATAGAAGTTGTGTAGTGGACAAAGGTTACGACTGTTGTATCTCCATTAAGGAAAAGTAAGGTTTATCACATTACAGTAAAAGTTATCATATATCGTATATATTCATGTATAACTTTACATACTGTTCAATCCGGTCAAAGTTTTTGTACAGAATTATGCATACTGGTTTCACATAAAAAATATGGATAATATAGTCTTACTGTACATGCATATCACAATTCGCATGTCATAATTATGTTAATGTTATTGTATCTCCAGAATAATATCATTTTTGCAGAATGGTGTTAATCATATATACTTTAAGGGGCTGTAACATGTAATATCCATATGGTGCTAAAAGGCAAATACATGAAATAAATGGGTCTTTGTTTACACAAAGTTAGTTATATCCCAAAACATTGTGTGAACATTCTAGTCAGGATATTGATGCTTTTTTTTTCGTAAGTGTCATCATTTGTGATGTCAAGTATTTTTGATAGTTCTCGTTATAGTCCGTTTCAATTATCCTGAATTATACCATGGGCTATTTACTGTATGATTTTCCTCTGAGAAACAAGATATAGGTGGTAAATATCGTCTATAGTTTAGCTTTTGGTTATGTTAATTATAAGTGTTCCAAGTCGAGGCCATCTTTTAATGATCATGCAGTATACAAGACGATTATATTGTTTGTTTAATCACAGATGAGGAGGGTATATGTGGTGATAAGAGTAGTTTTTTTCTGTCAAATAATTTTATTAGTTAAACTCCTTCAGTCCTTTTTAATCATCATAAAGTAACCCATATACTATTTATTATTTGTCCTTTATTATTACCATGATGTATGCAATTCGATTTTATTGTCTGTTCTTATCTCAGAAGAGGAGGATGTACATGGTGCACGTCAACATTGTAATAAGATGTGATATGACTGCCAATTAGGAATTTTTGGAAATAGTTTTTTAGGTATAAACACATACTTCAATTCCTTACTGCATCAAATATATTTACACTGGTGATGGTTGTATTACAGATACGAAAAGAGTTAGATTTCTAACTTAATCACTGCGATTGCGTTTCGTTTTCCTTTTAAGTACAATAATAAGTCATGTCAAGTGTTTAAAACTTATGATTGTTTATTTTCGATCGTATTGATTGACTACCAACCCAAATGATGTTTTCTCAGAATAACAAGTCTATTATTCTCTCTTTTCCATTTTTCTTGAATTTGTCTTTGAATTGCCAATGGAAAAGTGTCGGATATATTATTATATCGAATGTAATTCATGAATTATCTTTTTGTAGAAAACAAAAAAAATTTTAAACAGATGCAACTATGTATGCAACTGTAAGATATTATTACAAACATAGTGTGCTAGTGACCTAATACGATATACATGGGGTCAGTAAAATCCATATGAGGTGAGAGCGAAGCTCGAATTCCCATCTAGAATTTACTGACCCTATATATATCGTATTAGGTCACTAGCACACTATGTAACGAATTTATCTTACCGACTATCTTAACATGTAGTATTTAGACTAGTGGCCTATAAAAGTATCAAGATCCTACTTCCATTGGTCTATGCAAAAACAAATGCTAACAATAACAACTTGTTAGCTTTAAATGTATTTTATGAATTTATTTCAATCGTTCATTATCAATTTCATCGTCTGTTGAAACCTTTAAGATTTTTCCTCTTTGTATAAAGGGACATATCACCATTACTAACCGTGTATTGAAATAAGCCCCGACTACTAACCTAATACGGAACCCTACTAACCTAATATGGAATATACACGGTCTCCACGCGGCTGCTTTAAACCAATCATATTCCTAGAAATGTATAGGAAGTAAGATAAATCCCTATCAATAATTTCATGTATATATCAGTCCACATATTTTGAAATAAGGCAAACATTTCTGCTGTAGTAAATGATTCAGATATTATGATATTATTACAATTGACCGGCATAATTATGTTTTTATGAATTAAGCAAATTGTCTGCTTATCAAAAACATGCGAAACTGCCTTTGTCTATTCTATTTGATGCAAAACTAAAAAGGTCAATTTAACTGAGACATTACATTTGAAAAAAAGATTCACAGAATCTTAGAAACATAACTTTATTGACTGTTCACATGCTACCATATTTGGTGTTGGTATTCACACATTGAATGCATTAATCACGCCATTGCTTTTCCCTATTGAACCGTTTCATATTTTGTAATACCGGAGTTTTTTTTACAGCCTATTGTAGCATATATATATACATAGGTATTGGTTGTGTAATCGTTGTAGGCCGTACGCTAACAGGTATTGCTCCAAATTGTTGTCCTGTATTCGACGGATAGTGGACATATTTGAAGTGATACCAAATATCCGTACATCCTGATCTTTTTATATTTCGGTCGTTGATAGATTAGTTTACTTTTAATTTGAAAAACATTTATAACGTAAGTTATATCGCATAAAACACTGCTATGTGCAAATAACTAATCAGATAAAAAATTATAAGAAATAATAAAATGCATTAGACATGTTATCATATGACCATTGGAAAAATGTCTGTTATAAAAATCAAGAAATGATTCAATAAATTGTGTTTCGATTTCCTTGTAATCATATTTATACACGTCTGTGACACTTTTGTGACCGTCCATCCTGTTTTGATACGAACACAATCAGATAGCGTAAGTACAAGTATTTATGTATTTATAAGGTTTTTAACCGGAAGTTTTTCTCAATTTGTTTCAGGTTCCTGAAACTCCTACTTTTAAACAGTCATCTTATTGTGAATCAACAAGTATAAACCCAGCTAGACTGGTCTTCTCCCTTGCAACATACATCCTTGTTGTATATCTATCAGAGCCAAACAGACAAAGAACAGGGAACCAGTCTTATAGCCAGCAGCCTATTGAGAAAGGTAAGATGAAAGTTTTGGATTGAGTATGTATATGTGTCGACACAGCCAGTCGCACTCCTTTTGGAGTTGAAGTAATTACAACAGTGTTTGTTTTTTGCCTTGGTCAGAATTTGTTAATCGATTTAATCGATTTGAAACTCAGTAGACTACTATCGCCTTAATCGATCAGACAAATAAATATACGTTCATGTTTTTATTGAATACTTTAATATCATACCAGTAAAATTCTGCCAACAAAGTATTTTACGTACTTTTTCTACGATACAATTATTGCTTCCCGAATCATTGGTAAAATATCAGTAGCACACTATTCCCGACCATAAACAGCATATTTGGAGACAGTTAGTAGTATTTCTGTCTAATCTTCATAAAACATGTTAAACTTGTTGGCGTTGACGGTTGTGCTCTTTGCAAGTCTCTGTTATTTAAATGTGATTATCTTAGTTCCCTAATTATGAACGAAGTCATGATGCATATCTCTTGATATCCTCTGTGTGTTTGCTGTTGACTTTCTTTTAAACTCTTTCCGCACTATTCAATTCTATGAATTTAATACAGAAGTGAAGTAATGCATACAGTTTTAATAACACTACTTACATCAATTATCCCTCAAAAACAGACGGACAAAAAACAATGCAATGTACTATCTCGATCAACAAAGGTGGATGTAAAATTGTATTCTTTTGCTAAATGTTAATTTGGACACATCGAAGAAATAACTTCTACATTAAATATTTTATACGTTTGATTAGATAACTGTCAGGTGGTCACTAATATTGTTGATTAAATATGCATTTGTGTTTGTAATTTGTCCATTTAATTTGTATCAGTAGTTTCCGTTTTTGTTTGTGTTGGATTTTTTTCTATGGGTATAGGGGAAGACCAAACAGCTGTGATAAAAGCCAATTTCATTGTCTAAATACAGTTTGAATATATTGTTTGTAACTGTGGCACTTTTATGGCTGGTACCTTTGACATGTTATAATGCACTGGTTATACCGTTTTTGAACATGTTAAGTGTGCTTGCGAAATGTGACTTAAATATAAAATACAATTGTAAGCAAATGGTGCGCATTTTTGTTTAAGGGTACGGTAAAGAACGCCTCCGGGAGCGGGATTTTATTGCTGTCTTAAATACCCATTGGTGGCCTTGGGCTGTTTTCTGATCTTTGGTCGGGTTGTTGTCTCTTTGACACATTCCCCGTTTTCATTCTCAATTTTGTTTGTGAGATCAACCCCTTTATTTACTTTTTTTCTATCTTGAGGCTTCAAACAACGGAATGCATTCTATAAACTGGCAATTAAATTCTAAGTTCTTAACACATAGTCTAGAAAATCGAGATATTACGATATTATTTTTATAATGGCCAATTTTTCAAATTGCTTTAAAACATTTTTCTATTAGTTAAAGCTATTTACCGCAAAACTATTTCTTTCATTTATACAACCCACTAGACATGCTAGATATGTAAATGAATGGCACAAATACAAAATTGTATTCAAAACAAAAATGTTACAAAAAAACGTGTAGGGGTGTTCTTTAACTACAAACCGTACTATTCAGTCTTTCTAATACATTGAAATACACATAAAAGAAAGTAGTATATGCATATGTAAACAATGGATTTAAGGATGTATCCATTTTCCTTCGTCATGTTCTGTCGCAATTTATTAACATTTCTAAGACAAAGAGGATATGAATGTTTTTTAGAAAGGCACCTCGTCAAGTTATGTCGTCAATAAACCATGACTGAGGGTTTGTGGAAATGAAATGTACTAATGCTAATACAACTCCATACTAAATATCATTGACCTACCACTAATGGTTTACCATAAACTAGATCTAATCACAAACTAATATTTGTTCTGTGAATTTGAACGAGCTTTTGGTGACCAGGAGTAGTTTTCGTTGGTTACTGTCTGTTCTGTCTGTTTTTCGTTCACAGTCTTGTCATGATAAATCATCATAGATGCCAGACAGGTAATTGTATACGAAAAATGCAAATTGTATTCAAAACAGTTTCGGCTTCATAAGAATCACCAATGGCAGTCTAATCAAAACAGCTTGCAAGCCAAGACATATATAAAATTTAAGAGCATTTAAAACCGGACGTGCAGAAAAGTTGTTTTGGTCAGAAAAACCTAATTATTTCGGAAAATACAATATTCACGACAAAAAAATGACTGACTGCAGGGATGGTGATAACTTTGGGGACGAAACAATCAACAGCAGCAGAGAAGATCCAGTGGTTGTAAAAACTCATCAACGACACCAGGCCATTGATTGTGTGTGTGTGTGTGTGTGTGTGTGTGTGTGTGTGTGTGTGTGTGTGTGTGTGTGTGTGTGTGTGTGTGTGTGTGTGTGTGTGTGTGTGTGTGTGTGTGTGTGTGTGTGTGTGTGTGTGTGTGTGTGTGTGTGTGTGTGTGTGTGTGTGTTATTTTGTATTTGTATTGTTTAACATTGTGTCATGTCGGTGCCCCTAAATTTCGACGATACGCTATCTGTTCTGATCATTGAGGTGACCTGTAAGTGTTTAATTCCATGCTCTTCTTTGGACTATGTTAGATAGTTGCCTCATTGGCAAACATACCACCTGTCGTAAACTATATTAAAACCAAAAGCACATAAAGTAACTGAAATAGTTAATTGCAACCTTCCCGTACAACAGTTCTTGAAATTTAGATTAGATAGCGAAGGTCTAACTGGTCGTTACACTTGTTAATTTAAACACGGAAACGTTACTACATATATGTTTTAACAAACTGTGAAACGTAACTGTTTTTATGTGTAGCTAGAATTTAGAAATCTAGTATTACACCTGAACTGATTACATACTAAATTATGAAACGCTAAAAAAAGAATACCGAACTCTAGGGAAAATTCAAAACGGATAGTTCCTTATCAAATGGTAAAATCGAAAGCTTAAATACATCAAGGGAATGGAAAACAACTGTCAAATACCTGACTTGGTTCATAACATGTATATAAATTTATGTATTGGACAGTCAAATATAACTTAAAATTTAGTACATAACACATAGAATTCATAGTTCAATGTATAGAATTGCATCTTTCTTACAAGCATCATGAGCACAAACTCTCCAAACCAAGACATTTATGACAATGGAAATTTATTTGGAATGAGGAAAATCACATATTGGGAAATATATGGTGTGAAACGTTTTCTGTACCGTGGAAAGCGTTAATATACACCACTTCTTAGCCAGTCATTAGATGGCGGGATGATGATTTCAAATGATGTTTTCGGACTGACAACCAGACAGTTTGAACGAGTGTATAAAGCTTGTTTAGAAAGAAGGAAAAGAAAAGAACAGTGGATAATAAACCTTAGATATCCTGAAAATCTTCAAATGAATATCTTGAATATTTAGAGAACTGTACTAACAGCCATACAGGTAATCATTATTACTTTGTCTAGAAGACGATGACAGGTGTCGACTAGGTTTTGTGTAATACAATTGAATAACCATTCTTAAATGGGGAAAACATTTATATCAAAGTAAACATAAGCCAAAGACTAACACACAACACAATAACCAACAAGAAAACGAGAAACAAACACCAAACTGAACAAACAAAGAGAAATGACAAAGTTGCAATGGAGTTATCAAAATACTACACAGGATACTAATGACTGAGAAGCATAATCACTACCATAAACCGGGCCAAACATAGGGGTTCCATTACGTAACAGGTCCTGGTCTATGCTCTTCAACTTCGTACTTTTTTGGCCTGTTTTTTTACTCAAGTCTGACATGTAAAGGTAACAAAATTATACTTAGTTTGACCAACAAATATATATATATATACATTCGAGTTTTCAAAAATGTATACATCGTTTTGCAACAATTACGTGAAGTTCAAAATCACTGAAGAATTAGGGTTGCGGTAACATTTATATGAGTCCCGAAATTACTTTTTAAAAATTAAGTGTGTGTAAACTGATCGTTTTAGATTTATCTAAATCAGAAGCTCTTATATCAAAGATATGAAAGAACAATTTCATCTAAGTTTATGTATGCCTACGGGTATATACACCCTTGGGTTTTGGATAATTATATACATGTTTAGTTTAAAAATAGTAAATTAACAGAAGATGAACATATCAGTGATATTTCGGATCAAATTTCAAAATGTTGATGACAATGTGTTGACAGTGGATTTATTGCAAATGACATGACGATAGATTTTGGTATGCATATGTTTACGCAATAGTGTTGAGTATCAATAAGCCGATGATACACAGTAGACGAAATTGCTAACATGATGAGTATCATTTCATTTGTTCTAAATTGTCATACTTGGCTTAAATTATACAATACTATATGTGTCAATTGTGTCTACATACTCCTCAATAGTGACGCACCCATAAGAACCATTACTAAGAATAAATTTCTGGGTAGATAACTCTCAGTTTATGAACGACATTACACGGTTTTATGATAGATGTATAGAGTCATATATTATTTTGTAGATCACTTGCTTTGGATCGACAATGATCCTAGAGAGAAATACTTTACGAACAATTAGTAAAAGCAATTGGTACTGAAATAGATATACGAACGAGACAACGATTATTCATCCTGAAAGATATTTTTGACAATGCACTCTGGACCTATGGAACAAGAATATCAAGTGGAAGTTTAGCAGAAGGACTCGATTTACCAGGCAGTGACATAGATATAATGTGGGTAAAAGATGATGCCAACGTAATTCAGAATGTAAGTAATATTAAATACCCAATACAAAATACTACGTTTCTTATGGAGACAGATATTGATTATCCTGGGTTTGTTAGACTCCGATGTGTAGCAACAGAGCAAGATGATCTCTTATTCGTAACTTCAAAAGGTATAGATGTACCTGTAACAGTGGAGAAAATTAAGGAAAAGATATTTAAAAGCAAATGTTTAAGGTTGTATGTATCAGTTAACGGCTTTATTGAAAGTTATAAGCAACGGCCCCTGCATATCAGACCAACAACAGATGGTGGATTTTGCAAACTATTTACGGAGTAAATATCTACCGCATAGCGCAATTCCATGGGCATCACGTCTGCGACTGCAGTGGCCCACTAATTCCGTTATTGGCAGGATTATAAATTACGGATGCTTATTAGTACCCATAGGACCTAAGACGTTATCAGATGGTGACTTTCTATGGAGATTGTCTTTCTCTGTGGCAGAAAAAATGCTTATACATTCGTGTAATTTCACTCAGTTTTTATGTTATGGTCTACTCAAATTGACATTAAAGCGTATCGTTAACACACACAAGTTTGTCAAAGATTTATTGTGTTCCTACTTTCTGAAGATGATTTTATTTGGGGTCTCAGAGGAGGAAGATATTGACACTTTTCAATTATCTAAATTGTTTCATTGTTTTTCTCTCTGTCTAGATAAATTAATATCATGGGTAAACATCTGCTTTTGTCCGAACTATTTTATACCTGAACAAAATATGTTCCTAGGAAAGACTGATCAGAATAACAATCAGATTCTACTTAGTGTACTTGAGAGTAAATAGTGTGGAGGGATTGATGGATTAATAACAAACTTATTTCAGATTGACAATACAACTCACCATTTATTAAGTCCAAAGAGTGATATGTTAGACTCTCTTTTCTATAGGATTAAATCAATTACCACAGAACCAACAGACATTTCAAGTTGTTATAAAGTACTAACATTAACAGAATCCTTCATCAAATCCGAATCCTCTTCATTTACTAAGGGTGTATGTCAATATTAGAACCAGTCAATTAATGACACAACTACTACCAACTCCAAACTCAATAGATAAAACGTACAGCATGCGCAAATGTTATCATAGATATTTACAAGACGGTACCAAGACAGATGCCACTGCGGGTTGGTTGTTATACGCGTCTTTTTTTTTATGTAACAGGACATTTCAATGTTACACTTAAACTAATTGATTATATTCTATCAAGATTGTCAACTGATTTGGTGTATAATAGCATAAGTGACAATAAATGTGAATTAAATATGTTTAACATGTTTAATTACGAACAAAAAGTACATTCTACAATGACACTGAATGACAAGATGAAAATAACTATTGTAGATAATATAGAGTACTTAGAGCAGTCATCATTAATACCAATGGAACTACAGATGGAGGTAGAAGACTTCAGCATCACAATTCCATCTATTGTAATGTCTCACTGCCTTAGATTTCTATGCTATCATCATATTGGTAATTCTTTCAACAGACAACAAGCATTAAGTTATTTAACAAGGATATCAAACTGTAGGCAATTGAATGGATTATCTAATACATTAACAATACTTGGAGTATGTCATGCGATATATGGTCATAATGACATAGCGTATCATTATTACGACGAGGCTTTGCAATGTGATTATCGGTCAGCAGAAAAACGGATGTCAAAAATTCTAAACATTCTTAAAAAGTTAAGTTTTTTATAACAACAAACCAACGATTGTGTATACGATTGTGGTGACGTCCTTCCAAAACAAAACAAAAACACAAAACACCTACAACTATGACATTACACAGCCCATGCCAACACATCCGAAAACTACTGGCAACAAACAACCGATTGGTCAGATATCTTGATACATTTTAATATATCTTTGATTAGAGCAATATCGATAGAGTATTTCTAAGATGACTATGTGGTTGAAAATTATTTTGCTTAACGTTTTGTTTGTTACTAATTTTCGTGAAAGTATAAATTTCTCTTTGCAAAAAGACTGATCTGTCCCCTGTTAATTTGATTAACTGTTGCCAACAATTCGGTTCTGTCATGAAATTGCGGACACTGTTTTGTGTATGTTTGCTGTTATAAAATTCCAAATTCTTTCTAGGTTATCGAATATATTACCTTATTATACAGCTCTGATTCTTGTCCGGGTTTGGCTTTACTTTTGTATCTTTTTGGTTTTATCAGCCTTTCAAAACTTGTGTTAGGTTTTTGACCTATAACTATGTTAGCCCCAACATCACCGAAGAGGCATTCATTGTCGAAATGCATATTTGGTGCATTGCAATTAGTACCGTAAATGTTATTGAAATTATACTCTGTTAGAATGCTCGGATTATTGCTATTCATGAAGATTGTTTGTGTATCATCAGTTTTGTCGAATACTACCGATCAACAAAGTCATAATTAGAAACATCACTTTTTACATATCTAATGACATAATTATAGTTACCAATTATTTCTACAATTCTGAGTAATTTTTTACAGTAAATTATAAATTAATTAACTGTTAACAAAACTTTCAATTTTTAAAATACTAAGGCTTTTCTACCTCAGGAATAGATTACCTTAGCTGTATTTAGCAAAACTTTTAGGAATTTTTGGTCCTCAATGCTCTTCAACTTCGTACTTTATTTGGCTTTTTTAACATTTTTTGATTCGAGCATCACTGATGAGTCTTTTGTAGACTAAACGCGCGTCTGGCGTAAATATAAAATTTTAATCCTGGTATCTATGATGAGTTTATTTACAACCACTGGGTCGATGCCATTGCTGGTGGATTTCCAATTCCCCGAGGGTATCACCAGCCCAGTAGTCAACACTTCTGTGTTGACTCGAGTTATCATGGATATGTTCATAATTATAAATTAACTGTTAACAAAACTAAATATAAAATTTCAATCCTGGTATCTATGATGAGTTTATTAAGCCCATATCAACCACCAAGAACTGACTATACTGATATATTGCATATATGAAGCACAAAATCAAACAAATAAAATGAACGCGGACACATGGTCAAAATAGCTGACAAGCTTATGCGCAGAAAAAATTTTGCTATTTTATACCATATGCCTAAAAACACAAATACACAGCACAAGTCATATATATATATACTATATCTTCCATTAAAAACGACTACTAGCTTTAGCATGTTAAACATGTTAAAGGAATGCTATATTGTAAGACTAAGTCACAAGTTATATTATGCTTAATTTACATGACGATTGCTTGGGTACAAAGTACTTTGTTGAATACTGGGGATCAACAACAAAAAAAGGAAAAAAATAAAACAGAAAAAGTACTTACATACTGTCCCCTGTATCTGATAGCATACAACTATCAAAAGCTAAGTTAGCGAAATGGTAGTATCCGCATATATGTAATGCTGTCTACAACATAAAGTATCATGCATCCATGCCAATAGAAGTTAGAACCACGTTAATAAAAAGATCAATAGTGTCTACAGCAACTGTAACCATACATCAATAGTACAATAGTCTCGGTGTGAGCCAAGGCTCCGTGTTGAAGACCGTTCTTTGACCTATAATGGTTTTTCTTTTAAAAATTGTGACTTGGATGGAGAGTTGTCTCATTGACACTCATACCCCATCTTCTTATTTCTATCCATGACAATAGAAGTTAGGTTATATGTATTTCACAGGTAAAAGTACTGTTATACTGTCTACAGCATCTGTTATCATACATCAATGACAATAGAAGTTTTGTTATATGTATTTCACAGGTAAAAGTACTGTAATACTGTCTACAAAATCTGTAACCATACATCCATGAATAGAAAGGTTATCCAACGCATCGGAACGATATTCTTATATCATGGGATATCAACATCATTGTCGACGTTGCTTCGTTCCCCGTTTTTACCTGTCTCTTCATAAATTTTACGTTATGCATTTATACATGCATGGATATTTCATTGTTATTCAACTTATTTGCATTGGATTTACTATTCTATTTTCCGCAGAATATTCTAACGAAAATTGTACAGTGTCCGGATACGTACGGTGTGGTAAAATTCGTCAGATTTGTCGAGAGATTTGTCTTTGCCGATTAATTGATATATGGGACGTCCCAATTATACTCAATGTGCACTTGAATGAAATAGTTGCCACTTGACGTTTAACTACAAACAAAATCAATCATCCGACATAATAGATTAACAGTATACTATTCCCAGAAGAGAACTTCGTATACTTTTTATTAAAAGTACAAATAACTTCAGACATTTCAGTGTTGGTACTTGGATGATGCGACCTAATAGTTTTGTTTTACACACCATCCTGAACTACTATCTGTAGTGACTGTTCAATATTATGAATACAGAGATGAAATGCTGACACTTTCAATTTATGAGGAAATTTTTTCATTAATGTTTTCCAATATTATTGCTTACATTTGCGGTCCTACTAAAATGTGCACAGGAGCGCCAGGAGAAGACATAAAGGCGCCAGGTACAATCCATCACAACATTTAAAACAACTTATTTATAATGCAGCCTTATAGATTTACAAATTAAAGTGCACATATGGTCAGTTTTGGTTAAAGCGTTCAAATAATTTTGTTGTACAAGTCAGCATGAGGTATCAAAACTACTGAAATTTTGTTACGTATCAATATTTTGAATAAAAGGAGGACATGCTGGCACCCTAAATTTATGCGAACAAAAATTTGTTGTTATTGTATTGCAATATTGCTATCCATTGTATTAAACATTGAATCCTGACATAAAAAATATGGCTGATAAACTATGCAGGTATATAGATTTACAAATTAAAGCGACATATGGTCAGTTTTGGTCGATGCGGTCAAATAATTTTGTTGTACAAGTCAGCATGAGGTATCAAAACTACTCATGCTACTGAAATTTTGTTACGTATCAATATTTTGAATAAAGGGAGGACATTCTGGCACCCTAAATTTATGCGAACAAAGTTTGTTGCTATTGTATAGCAATATTGCTGTCATTTGTATTATACATTTAATCCTGACATAAAAATATGGCTGATTTACTATGCGGGTATATAGATTTACAAATTAAAGTGCACATATGGTCAGTTTTGGTTGAAGCGGTCAAATAATTTTGTTGTACAAGTCAGCATGAGGTATCAAAATTTTGTTACGTATCAATATTTTGAATAAAAGGAGGACATACTGGCATCCTAAATTTATCCGAACAAAAATTTGTTGTTATTGTATTGCAATATTGCTGTCATTTGTATTACACATTGAATCCTGACATAAAAATGTGGCTGATTTACTATGCGGGTATATAGATTTACAAATTAAAGTGCACATATGGTCAGTTTTGGTTGAAGCGGTCAAATAATTTTGTTGTACAAGTCAGCATGAGGTATCAAAATTTTGTTACGTATCAATATTTTGAATAAAAGGAGGACATACTGGCATCCTAAATTTATCCGAACAAAATTTGTTGTTATTGTATTGCAATATTGCTGTCCATTGTATTATACATTGAATCCTGACATAAAAAATATGGCTGATTTACTTTGCGGGTATACATGGTATATAGATTTACAAATTAAAGTGCACATATGGTCAGTTTTTGTCGATGCGGTCAAATAATTTTGTTGTACAAGTCAGCATGAGGTATCAAAACTACTGAAATTTTGTTACGTATCAATATTTTGAATAAAAGGAGGACATGCTGGCACCCTAAATTTATTCGAACAAAAATGTGTTGTTATTGTATAGCAATATTGCTGTCATTTGTATTATACATTTAATCCTGACATAAAAAATATGGCTGATTTACTATGCGGGTATATAGATTTACAAATTAAAGTGCACATATGGTCAGTTTTGGTTGAAGCGGTCAAATAATTTTGTTGTATAAATCAGCATAAGGTATCAAAACTACTGAAATTTTGTTACGTATCAATATTTTGGATAAAGGAGAACATGCTGACACCCAATATTTATGCGAACAAAATTTGTTATTATTGTATTGCAATATTGCTGTCCATTGTATTATACATTGAATCCTGACATAAAAATATGGCTGATTTACTTTGCGGGTATACATGGTATATAGATTTACAAATTAAAGTGCACATATGGTCAGTTTTGTCGATGCGGTCAAATAATTTTGTTGTACAAGTCAGCATGAGGTATCAAAACTACTGAAATTTTGTTACGTATCAATATTTTGAATAAAAGGAGGACATTCTGGCACCCTAAATTTTTGCGAACAAAATTTGTTGTTATTGTATTGCAATATTGCTAATAAAATTGAGAATGGAAATGGGGAATGTGTCCAATAGAAGTTAGGTTATATGTATTTCACAGGTAACAGTACTGTTATACTGTCTACAGCATATGTTATCATACATCAATGACAATAGAAGTTTTGTTATATGTATTTCACAGGTAAAAGTACTGTAATACTGTGTACAACATCGTTTATCATATATTCATGACGATAGTAGTTGGGTAAATACACAGATCAAATATCTTTAAAACTGTCAAAAGCATCTGTTATCACACATCCATGACAATAGGAGTAACTATACATTATTTTAGAAGATTATTTGAAGCTAAACTGAAAAAGTAACTTTGGTGGAAAAAATATGATGTAAATAGTTATTGAAATAAACTGTTTATCTGCCATCATTTTTAAACATGACTTGCTTGCACCATTGTCATAAAACAAGTAGATTTCCATTGCAAATATCCTTAAAACTCGAATTTTAGGTCATATAGGTCTCTCACAAACAACATAGTATTCTACATCTGTTCGAACTGGAAAATCATGGCCTCTGACAATGGCTGACAGCTTTAACAAGATGGAAGATGTTGGCGAAAAATTCCTTTTTCGAGTGGGGCGAAAGATATCAGAGGGACAGTCAAACTCATAGATCGAAAATAGACTGACAACGCCTTGGCTAAAAAGAAAAAGACAAACAGACAAACAATAGTGCACGAGACACAACATAGAAAACTTAAGACTAAGCAACACGAACCCCACCAAAAACTGGGGGGTGATCTCAGGTGCTCCGGAAGGGTAAGCAGATCCTGCTCCACATAAATTACAGGCTCCTCATCGTTATTTCATAATTACGACAGGCTTAGAGTTGTCACTTTTAGAGCCGAAAAGAAATTCAAAATTGTCGTCAGAGAGGGCAAAGTTTGTAGCGTAAACTAATTATCTTCTTTTTGAGAATAATGTTAGTTTGATTTTTCCCTATTAGATGTTTCCCACCCAAAAGGTGTGCTCCAAATTTTGACTTCATAAAAAAATCAGCCGCTGTTACGGACGACAAGCGATTGCAATAGCACACATAAACCTTCGGGTACGAAACACATCATCTTGAGGTATCTACATACACCCAAACATAAAGAGAGGCTTCAAGGAGCCTGAATCGCTCACTATTTCAACTGGGTTTCATTAGACTTGATTAAGTGCAGACATATATAGCTGCTTAATGAAAATTATTGTTTCATTTTTTCACTTTTAGTAATGATTGAATTTATCATTTTCTTTTTTTTTTTCATATCTCGTAGCTAATGCCCCTTTAACATTGTCAAGCGCACAAATGAAAGCAGAACAGTCGATGACGTCATATGGTATTTATATATCTCAACTTGTACGAATCGCTCGTGTATTTAAATAAATTCATCATAGATACCAGGATTGAAATTTTATATTTACGCCAGACGCGCGTTTCGTCTACAAAAGACTCATCAGTGACGCTCGAATCTAAAAATGTTAAAAATGCCAAATAAACTACGAAGTTAAAGAGCATTGAGGGCCAAAAATGCCTAAAAGTTTTACCAAATACAGCTAAGGTAATCTATTCCTGAGGTAGAAAAGTCTTAGTATTTCAAAAATTCAAAGTTTTGTTAACAGATAATTTATAATTATGAATTCGAACATATCAATGATAACTCAAGTCAACACAGAAGTGCTGACTACTGGGCTGGTGATACCCTCAGGGAATTAAAACTCCACCAGAAGTGGCATCGACCCAATGGTTGTAAATAAACTCATCATAGATACCAGGATTAAAATTTTATATTTACGCCAGACGCGCATTTAGTCTACAAAAGACTCACCAGTAACGCTCGAATCAAAAAAGTTAAAAGTTCATATAAAGTACAAATGAAGAGCATTGAAGACCAAAAATTCCTAAAAGTTTTGCCAAATACAGCTAAGGAAATCTATTCCTGAGGTTGAAAAGCCTTAGTATTTCAAACAATCAAAGTTTTGTTAACAGTTAATTATAATTATGAACATATCAATGATAACTCAAGTCAACACAGAAGTGCAGACTACTGGGCTGGTGATACCCTCGGGGAATTAAAACTCCACCAGCAGTGGCATCGACCCAGTGGTTGAAAATAAACTCATCATAGATACCAGGATTGAAATTATATTTACGCCAGACGCGCGTTTAGTCTAGAAAAGACTCATCAGTGACGCTCGAGTAAACAAATGTGAAAAAGGTCAATTAAAGTACGAAATTAAAGAGCATTGAGGACCAAAAATTCCTAAAAGTTTTGCCAAATACAGCTAAAGTAATCTATTCCTGAGGTACAACGTATTAGATTTTAGCGAGAGAAACTTATGTATTACTGAAAAATTATTACACGAGGGTTTTCGATATCACAAACGCGTAAAAACATTTACTAAATTTTATCATCGGTACAAGGACATCATTCGTAAACATAATTCAACATGCACACATCTTATACGTTCAGGTATTTCACATCCAATTTTGTATGGTAATAATCTTTACAAATAACAAAAATGTCGTCATTCACCTCAAAAGCTAACAAAACCTTTAAACAGACTTTTAAAGAAGGGGTATAGTTACGATACTGTTGTCAGTTCATTAAAGATTGCATATTTTGGCTTTATTATTGAAAAAAAACTTATAGGGTCTTTGCATCGGAAATAAACACATTTATTCTAAAACCCGTTGTCGGCATGATACGGGTTATGTTTTTCTCATATATTTTGTGATAGTATAATACTAAACCCCTAACGGGAAGGATTGTACTTGATATTCATAAGATGAAGACATAATCTTTCAATCAGTTTAATTGAAAACTGGAACTGGTATGTCAGTAACTGCTAGTAGTTCTTTGTTAATTTATGTATCATTGTTTAGTTTCTTTTGTTACCTTTTCTGACATCGGACTCGGACCTCTTTTGAACTGTGCGTATTGTTGTGTGTTTGTTTTTTCTACATTGGCAAGAGGTATAGGGGAAGGGTGGAGATATCAAAAAAACATGTTTAACCCCGCCGCATGTTTGCGCCTGTCCCAAGTCAGGAGCCTCTGGCCTTTGTTAGTCTTGTATGTTTTCTTTTTTTTTTTTTAATTTTAGTTTCTTTTATATATTTCAGAGTTTAGTATGACGTTCATTATCATTGAACTACATGTAGTATACATTTTTATTTCGGGCCGGGCCAGCTGAAGCACGCCTCCGGGTGCGGGAATTAATTTCTCGCGGCATTTAAGACCCATTGGTGGACTTCGACTGTTATCTGCTCTTTGGTCGGGCTGTTGTCTCTTTGACACATTTCCCATTTCCATTCTCAATTTCATTGTCTAATGCAAATTGGAAGGAAAAGTCCAGGAAATATGTTTCTTACAACTTTTACAACAACTCTTAAAATCGAATATTTGAAAGCATGTTTAAGAACAACGTTAACAAAACTGCTTATATCTTTATCGTTTGAACTCTGGCAGATTGCTTTGTATCAAAACACAGCGTTTTCCCGCAAAATAAATCAAATACTTGCATATCAAAGCTCTCAGACGTATTTTCCTGTCAAAAGAAATTCCGTTATGAAAATCTTTATGAAAATTTATTTATTTTTGATCACCAAGATTATACGCAAGTCTTTATTTTCTTCATTTAAAATGCAGATCTTCAATGAATTACATTGTGATGAATCTTGGGACTCAAAATGTTTAGTTGATGCTTCTGTGATTAAAATAATGTGAAATACACATATATGTGTAATGATATTTTACCAATTTCAAAGTAAATGACATGTGTGTTATAACCATGTGGATATGCAACCAAAAAAGGCTATCAATTTCTTCAGATACACTCAGAGCAAGAGCTCATACATACTGTAATGCTCATAGACTTTTGAACTGCTATCAAATAAAACATGGACTACAGTCATCTTTTAAGGTTTTAATTTCCCTTGGTTGGTTGAAATTTTCTTCCAGTTTACATATTTTTTTTAAGACTGAAAGGAAACAATAGCAATGTTTAATTATCTCAAATATAGAATGTGTTATTAAAAAGATTGATAACATATAGTCATGTTGGGTGATAATTAGAATATTTAGATGAAACATGCAAAGTGAATATTCTATCAAAAGATTAACATTCAACTTGAATAACTCATAAAAGCCACATGCTGACATATAACCATTTAATAAATGAGATTAATCTACAACACATTAAGTAAATAATTCTTTATGCGTCAATACAAATAAAGATGTAGTTTTGTTTAGAACGGCTTATCTCTAGGTTGAACTAGTATTTCATTTACTCCGACGTAATCAGGTTGTGTGATAGCATACAGAACAGCATTGGCTATATCTTCTGGTTCAAGTGATTTACCAGATTCCGTTTCTTCAAATATCTTAACCTGAGGATGAAAAGAAAAATACATGTTGTATTAACAAAGTTTTCATTTCATGTTTTATATAATGTGATTTCAAAGAATTATAGCATTAAGATACGACAGATAAGAAAATACGTTGAGCAAAACGCACGAAACGGAAAATCTGCTAATTGAGACATTTTGTGCCAACAGGCCTTAAGATTGAGGATTGAGAAAGAGATGCATTTCTAGGTTTTTTTCAAAATATTACAGACTAAATTATAAAAATGTTGTACTAAAACATTAGTCCAATTGAAAATTCTTGTTTGTTTTAGAAATGACTCTGTCAATTATATAACGACTTCTTTCATTGAAATTTATTGGCTTATATCCTGTCTGTCTGTTCCTTCACCATTATGTGTAAAGCTTATCGTTAAATATCAAACACAAGGCCTTAAGTTGATGGAGAAGGCTTTTTGATTCATTTAAACAAAAGAAAAACGAAACCATTATAAAACAGTGAAAACGAAACTAATCATTATGCATACCTCTGGATCGATATGTTTGTCTGCCTTATCCGGAACATTGACACTACCAGGTTGGACAACAGTTACTCGAATTCCCAGCTTACATACTTCCTGTCTTAATGTCTGGGAGAATCCCTCCATGAAAAATTTGCTTCCGGTATACACTGCAAGACCAGGAAATCCCTAAAATAATATGATTTTGATATCTAAATGTTATAGATAGCATACCAGTGTAAAAGATATTACAGATTGTTGAACAAAAAATGTTAGAAGTGTTTATACTTAGGTGAAATATACTTTGATATCGTTTTGTTTTAATATGAAATAAAAAGGTTATCGCGCTTTTTTCAAGGTAAAAGTTATGCAAAAGGGAAATGATTTTGTAAGGATTACATAAGGTAAATCATGGTGTCGTGAACAGAAAGTAAACGATAGAATTCATAGGGAAAAAAACGCTTTTAGAAAATAGAAATTAAAACTATGATCACTTCAGCATGTGAAAAAAGGTTTTATCTTCAAAAGTTCTTCATTTAGATAAAACAAAAACTGCAATTGTACATCTTATATTAAAAAATATGAACCGATCAATTGCTATCAAGAATGTCGAAAAACTACCTACATGGTATTGTGTGGACATTTTCACTTGATTTTTTTGTTTTTGTTCATTAGATAAAAACTGAAATATGTCATCAGATGGAACATATCATTGTAAAGAAGCGAGCACCATCTTTCAGTTTTATTTAATCTTATGACCATAGACTAAAATAGACTAACTAGTAGGTAGTTTATCTCTTCTTTTTTTCGCAATCATTTTGGTAAATTCAAATAAGTACAAAATGGACCAATGACTATATTGGATTATTCTAATGTCACAATTGGTCGTTTTTTTTTTTTTTTTTTTATAAGGTTTTAGCCTTTTTTCAAGGGATATTCGCTACAGCATTTAGATTGCTTTAACCAATTTGACTAGTTATATTTAGATTGCTATAATCATTTTGACCAGTTATATTTTAGATTGCCGTAATGAATTTGACTAGTTACAAACTAGTCAAGCATAACGCCACAACAAATTTGATGGATGATTTAAAAACATACCTTCTTGCCAGAATCAGACGATATATTAACAATATGACCAGAGTTGCGCTTTACCATCTGATCTATAACTGCTCCGACGCCATTAGTCAATCCCTATTCAAAATATCACAACAAATATTCAATTAACAATTGTCGCACTCCATATCAAACAGTCTCATCAATCTTGTCAAATACCCTTTAAGCTAGGTTCACACTGCCGATCAGATCAACTCGATGATCCCGATTGTCCACATTTCCACGCCCAAGCGTAATCAAATTCTTCCGACCAACTCACGACCTCTACACGATCTTTACTCGACTAGCTAGAGCAAGTCAACTATACTCGATCTCAGCCTGATCTCGACCAAACCAGATCGACCTCATCGTATAGGGTTTGTACGGATAGTCGGGAATTTGTCGGATATGTACAATATCAGTATAAAAACGTCTGCATTTTTGATATGACCCGCTGCAGCAGAGGAGACATTTAGTGTAACCCTTGCCTGTCCATAAGTACGAACGTACGTCCCATCAATGAGTTTCCGTTCTCTAATTTTATTTTGCCTCAATCAAATTTTATGAAAGCTATACACCAATAATGGCATGCTTATTACCATAAAACACAGATCAAGTGCAAATTGGGTGGCGTCACATTTACCGTTCTTGGGTAATGACTCTTTATAACGTTATCATGTAAGCTGGGCTATTATCTGTGTTCCATGGACACTTTCTCCGTTTATTTGGTTAGATTCAGTAGTTCACAGAAGGTCTCAGTAAAATCATACATTTAAAATATCTACATGGAAATAAAGCAGTTGGATTAGTGAGCAAGGTGGTTAGAGCTCAGAAAGACCGGTTAATAGCTGTGACGGAGCTTGAAGTGAGCGTAGAAGACGAACCAGAAGACGTGGACAGCAACGAGCGCCGCTAAATCTAGGCGAGGCAGTGGCCGATACGGCCACCACTGTGTGGGCAGTATGAAGTAAAATCACAAAAATCATAAAAACACCGAGGAAAATTTAAAACGGAACGTCCCTAATCAAATGGCAAAATCAAAAGTATTAGAGAATTGCAGGAGCGCAACAAAGAGAACCCCAATAAATGAAGTAGGAAGCTAATATGTTATGGGAGTTTTACTAATCTTTTCTTGAAAATGACACCACAAAATGAGATTTGTCACTGGACTAGTATTAATGTTAGATAGCAATAAACATAAATTTTACCATCCCTTTTCCTTGCTTCCTTACAAATCAAGCCTACTGTTTGTGTCATATATGTGCATATGTATGTAATTTTTTTCCATGGATTTGATATCCAGTAGTTGAATAGTTAAATATATTTCTTTTTGGTGTATCCATGACAACAAAAAAGAGGGTTAATATGTCACATATTTCCCCAAAATTTGGCCAAAATAGAATTTCAATCCCATGGACTGAAAAAAAAGTTCGTGTGAAAAAAGTGTTTGTAAAATATTCGACCGTACGGTGACATATATATGTTAACTTCTGTGTCATTTGATGTCCTGTGGAGAGTTTTCTCATTGCAACATCTTCTTATTTTCATACTACAAAAAAAATCTGGCTTTTCGGAAAATAAGGACAGTCACACAAAAAATAGCCTTTTAAAACAGGTAAAATATAATCTTGATGTTCTTAAAACTAACTTTGAAGGCTAAATTAGTCATCAGCTGTCTAATAATGAATTTTATTGCACAATTACTTTCATAAATCAAAAAATACTCTGGGGCCAAAACGCGCAATCTGCTTCTCTTCCAAAACACCTGAGATCATCCCAAGTTTTAAGTTTTCTATGTTGTGTTATGTGGACTGTTGTTTGTCTTCTCGTCGGTTTTAGTTTTTCGCTATGGCTGTGTCGGGTGGTTTTCGACCTTTGAGCTTGATTTTTCCTTTGGTATCTTGAGTCTCTCTTTAAAAAAATCCCTCCTTGCATAAGAACAGACACGTATTGTACATTGAGGATTTTGTGTACAGTTAAAAATAGATAGTAACAATATTTTTGGCTGAAGAAAAATTATGAGAGTTAATCAGATCTGCACAAACTTTTAGAAAATCGTGTAGCAGTCATGTGTACTCGTGTATGGCCGAGTAGAGATCGAAGAGTGGTCGAATGTAGTCGCGTAGTGATCGTGTATTGGTCGAGTTGGTCTGGGATAAGAAAAATATAGAAGTCGCAGTGATCATGAAGCGATCGGGCATTGGTTGAGTTAATCTAGACCACATATAAAACAGGTTGGCGTTGATCGGGAAATGATCGGATATTAGTCGAGCAAAGGTCGAGATGATCGCGTACTGATCGGTACAATATTTGTAATCCGACCAAACTCGATCTCTACACGATCCTTTCCCGATCAATTCGACCGCTACTCGACGAATTCTCGATCTCTTCTCGAGTGACTTGTTTCTCGATCCTTACTCGAATATTTTCGACATGTCAAAAACTCTCGGGTAGAAAGTCAGATCGATGACGACCACGGTCGACCATCCCAAACATTCTTGTCGATTGAGTCAGACCAGTCTCCCGATCGCTTAATTTGTCTTGATCGAGATTGATCGAGTTGGTTTGATCGGCAGTGTGAACCTAGCTTTACTGATCATGCTGATGCCTTAGTTTTTCAATGTAGTTTGATATATAAAAAAAACATGGCAAATATATGTAAATAAACTCATCATGTAATGTTATATATTGATACATGTATTTATACGAACAAGTGATACAAAAATCTGCGTTAATTTGGTTGACATATTTAACATCATGAAACGATATTACAACCTTTTCATTGGCTATTGGTTATGTCATTAACGGTTAAGCCGATGTTTTTCCTCGTCCATGGCAACGGTTATATGTGGATTTTTCAATAATATACACAACTTTTCGTTCAATTTCTAATACATTCTGAAGTTAGAAAAAGTTTCAAAATGTCGGATGTTTAAGTTGAACAGGATATGTGACGTCATACTGGTATGTGCAAAGACTACATCAACGATTCGCGCGGAATTTTTAAGTTTACACAGTGAGAGTGTTGCCCTTAAAAGAAATAGGTTTAACAACTTGTGAGAATGTGATATCGCTTAACATCAACTCTCGTTATTTAATTTAAATAGTAATAATAAACTCCCCAAAGGCTCGTTTATTATTATATTTAAATTAAATACTCGAGTAGATATCAAGTAATATCCAATTCTTGCTCGTTGTGAAACCTATAATTATCATCATATTCCTTCTTTGTACCACCAAGACTGTATCACCAAATACAAAATTTGATTGGTGGAGTAGCACTTGATGAATGCATATAACTTAAAGATATTGTTAAGGTGTCCCAATCTGCCATCTACATGTGTAATGGTGTATAAATGCTACTTTAATGTCCTGACTTTGAATTACTTCAGTTTTAAGTGCCAATCTGGCTCAGAATCAGGCAATTGTGAAAACACGACTAATACAAAGCCACTCAAGTTGACATTAATATACGATAAAATTGTATTAAGGTGCACGAATATAACATTCATTTCCTTCTCTTGTTAAGGTAATTAAAGACATAATTTGGTTGAAATGCACCAGAAACTAACAATTTAGGGGAGCCGTTATTTGAATTCATTCTAATCAAAAGTTATCTAGGGATTTATCGAATAACAAGACACACATCAACAAAATATGATGGTTTTTGTACGGCCATATTTTGATTTTTTTTCTAAATTGCCTGATTTTTACAAAGACTTGTACCAAAAATCATTTGGTTGATCTGCAAACAAAATAATAAGTATTGAATTCATACTTGTTTTCTGATATACATGTATATAGATAAATGATAGATTCCGGTCAAAAATATTCAAATACGATTCAGGGAGCAAACCATCAGCCGCTGCTGAATTTTATTTGTGTGTCATACACGTCTGCTCCTTACAAATTTATTTCATTTTGAATTTTCAGTGTATGTATTTGCTTGAGCTTTTTTTTTTTTTTTGTAAGGAGTTCGGTCTACTCGACTATAAAAGGTTTTCTCCCGCCTTTTTCATTTATTGAGATAAATTAACACCATTTCGACATGTATATTATCGAAACAATTTGCATGTAGTAACATGATACCAATTTTTCAAACATTTTGACCTGTATTTTGAAGATGCATTGCGGAAGTCAACCGTTTTGAACTCTATCGACATTCTATGTCAAACATTATATAATTTAAACTGGTTGGTGAGCCATATCAATCCTTTATTTTTGTTTGATATCTCTGGGACTATTATACTAACGTTAGTATAATAGGTTATTTATTAAATAGAAATTAGAAACTTATAAAAATATGAACGAAGTGAAGTAGAATATAAATGTTATTTAATTTATTTACTTACTTTACAATTAACATCTATCATTTGATCCCATTTATCTTCGTGTAAGTTTTAACCAGTGTATAATACCATACTCCCGCATTGTTGATCATTATATCGACTGGTCCCAATTCTGTTTCTGTTCTCCTCACTAGCTCCTTAACCTTAAAGCATGAGACGCATATTTAGGACCGTCTCAGGAAACAATAATTGGCTACGAAAAATTAATGGAAACGATCACATAAAACGGTACCAATTTTGTTTTTTTTTTTTTTTTTTTATTCTGGGGGAAGGGGGAGGTAGGAGTCAGTTTCTCAAAAAGACTTATGCAAATATTGTTCGTAAGTCTTCTGAATTGTTCATAACTACGATCAATCTTAGTAGTAAGTTTTTTTGTTAAACCGACTCTAGATTTTTGCATATAGACCTTCCATTTCCCTTTGTCGCAATGCATACTTATTTTGTCAACGGCTTTGCATTGTGAAAAATTTATTTTCGCTTTTGTTCACAACAGCCTCCTGTTTTATAATTGTGTTACAGAATATACATTTCCATCCTGTCTTATTTATTTTCAGCTCTTACATGTACCAAATAAGGATATTCATTTTCAAAATCATATTCCGACAGCAACACAACGACGCAAAACCAACAGACATTTAGAAATTATTCGTACGTTTTCAATAAAAAACATTTGTCTGTGTATAATGTGAAAGTCCTTAATTGGTTCGAATTGCGAATAGTGAAAAAACCTCACAATGAGCTATCAAAAATTTGCCAGCAATTATACTAAGTTTCCAAAAACATGAAATGCAGAATATGCTCCGATGTCTATTGTATACTATCGTATGTCGACCGGAGGATCCCATGTATTGTGTGTTTGGTAATATTTTTACATTTTTATTATTCATTAAATTATGTGACATGCATAACGTTAAACGCCTTTTCTCTGAAATTTGGGAACACTATTAACGAGTGAACCGGTTAAAGGTATCAGTATTTGTTAGTTATCAATTATTCGTTCTTTATTATTAATCTGTTCTGTGTTCAGTTATTATATTTTTTCATTAACTCATTTCGATAAGAATTTTTCGATGTTTCTTAAAAGATTAGACATTATCGCTATTTTACAAAATTTTCCTTTGATCTTACTGACTCATGATTTTCCTTTCTCAGTACAGTAGAGTGATATTTATAGATTATCGTTGGTCATTTCAACGAGATTGACTTTCCCACTAGAGCCGGTACGGTGAAAGTGAGAAAACAATCGAGTTGAGATGACCAATGATACTCTGCTTATCGCTATTTTACCTTTGACGACGTCGTTGATTTAATTCACAAAGGCACGTGCACCCTTAGTTTCTACCGAAAATTTTTCATATCACTCAACTGTGCTGAGAAAGGAAATTATCAGTCAGTACGATCAAAGGAAACTTTCGTAAAATAGCGATAAGAACAATAATCGCTAAAAACTACTGGAGCACGTGCTATGACAACGTCGTCATAGGTAAAATAAAAAAACAGACAATCGTTGGTTTTTGCAAGTCGATTACTTTTCTCACTTTCGCCGTCCCGGCTCAAGCGAAAAAACAATCTCGTTGAGATGACCAACGGTAATCTGTAATTAAATGTGATTCTTTTGTTTTTTATTTAATAGTTAAAAATTGAAGAAGTTATCTTACATCGCTTCTGACAGCAACATCTGTTTTGACTTGAATGCAAACTCCTCCAAATTCCTCTATTCTTCTTTTCACATCTCCTAGTTTATCTACCCGTCGGGCGGCTAATGCCACTTTAACTCCAGCTTTAGCTAATGTTATTCCTATAGCTTCTCCAATTCCACTGGATGCACCGGTCACTATGGCAATCTTGCCAGCTAAACTTTTCTTTTCTGTTTGTAAAGAAATTTAAAGAAAAATAGCAAATGCGAAAACTATCATGTATCTTATTCAACATCCTGTCTTAGTCACAAGTTTGTTTTATTAAATTGAAATGTTTTACAAGACCAAGTATATACATATAGTACTAAAATAAATCACACATATATAAAGCAGAACATAAATTGTTAGATAAATTGTAGGTTCAATATGCAATCAGTAAACTAATAATATATTGAATTAAATTTAAATTAAATTCGTTTATTGAATTAACAAATACGTGTATGGACATTCTTGTCAAATCGAGACGTCCTTTACCAGCCCAGTAGTTAGCACTTCTGTGCTGACATGAATTATCATTGATCTGATCATATTTATAAATTAACTGTTTACAAAACTTTTGAATTTTGAAATACTAAGGCTTTTCTACCTCAGGAATAGATGACTTTAGCTGTATTTGGCAAAACGTTTAGGAATTTTGGTCCTCAATGCTCTTCAACTTCGTACTTTATTTGGCTTTTTAACTTTTTGGGATTCGAGCGTCACTGATGAGTCTTTTGTAGACGAAAAGCGCGTCTGGCGTAAATACAAAATTTAATCCTGATATCTATGATGAGTTTATATACTGCTATTGTTATGCTAATTCAAGCATATGAGAGTTTTGCTGGTAAACTTCGTGCATTTAAATATTTCTCATTTATTTTGAAAACTAAGCTGAGAAGACGTTTGGAATTTTAGACCCACCCTCCTCCGACCTAATAAATTGAGCTTTGTTTGCTGTTGTGTTATTTTTTTTCCGATGCTTCAGTTTTTACACATATATCTGTCATGTAACATCCTGAAATGCCTATTTCCACAACAGAATCGTAATTTACTTGATTTTATTTAGACTATGGACAAGATGCTACCTGTGAAATATTGCTGACTGGACCGGTCTTTAGTACATCAGCGTTATATTTATTTGTGTTGGGATCGTAGTTTAATGACAGTGTAATATCAATCATATAATAATAATAAGCATAAATCGCAAAACTATAATTATCATATATTACTGTATTTATACAAACATTCAGTCTATATAATTCACATCTTGAATGTTATATTTTACTTAATGTTCGACGATATTATTTTCTCTATCAGAATTTATTTTCATATTAATAAAATTTCAACTCTCAAACCTAAAGCCTGCATAGCAAATAAATATTTGCATTACATAACAAGAACTAATAAAATGAAGTGTTCTGCACACAGATAAGAGATTGTGTGTGTCAACAATTTCGATCTTACAACTATAATAATATGAAGTGTTCTGTACACACATAAGAGATTGTGTGTGTAAATAAATTCAATAGAAGATTTTCTCACTTAAATTGATCGTATTTTAACATGTTTAAGTTATTTTTTAGTTTTCCTTCATTCTTAAAAGGGGGAACTGATGGTGTTATCAACTGGAAAATAAAATAAAAGAAATTACAAAGGCAAAACGTGCGAGAAGGAGCTGACGAAAATACATACAAATCTGCAAACATTTCACAGAAAACTAGTGCCTAAAGCAAATATGACCTGTAGTGATTGGAAGTGCTTGTTTTGTCTTATTGAATATATATGATATAATACAGCATTCCATATTAAAAATGAAATATTGTTACAGAAAGAACAAAATAAGAATTCTGCTGTAATTATGTTTTCATTTATATAGAGCAATTTACCTGATGCCATTGTAGTTGTTTCCCCTACTCCGTATATACGTTATGGAATGATAATAAATTCTAAATTATGTGGTTATAACGGAATGTACCAAAATCTGTCTTCAAAAAAAGATAATCGAATGAAACTACAATTACTACCTTTAGATTTATACAATTTTTGTTCAACTATATAATGACGAAAAAGCCCATACACAGCAAAGGGATGTGCGTTCGCTATACATGGAAACAAATAGTTAGTCTGTAATTAAAATATTCATATATAGATACGCATATAAAAATTAATATAAAAACAAAAACAAGAAAAAGTGATAAATTATATAATCGAAGCTTCGAAATATATATGATGTAGAATTGGTATGGTATTTAGTTTTATAGATTGGTGGCTGTTAAATAATTATAATTAGTGGCATCCTTGTCCTAACCATGAATCAACGAACATCGCATTAATCAAGCGATATCATACTAAAATATAATACATACTGATCGCCGAAATTATCCGTACAGAAAAGCCTTCAATGAAAATTTCTTTTTTAAATTGAAATATCGAAAAGCGATGACCGTGGATGCTAATCATAGACACACAACGTGACTGAATTATTCTTTTCTCTCTATTCTTTCCTCCGAGAGAGAGAAAAAAAAACAGTCTAAACAGTATAATGTAGGAAAAAAACCAGTATCGGGTTGTGCATAAGCCTTGAAATTGCAATGTAAGTGAACAATTTCTAAATCTAAAGCCTTAAATTAAAAACTGTTATTTGTTAATTAATGTCTTCGATTTATCCGCCACAATTCCGGATATTGTTCATTATCAATGATACGACAGTTTCTTCTAACAAAGATGTCTGTTTTACCATGAAATTTAGCCGAGTTTTTACAACCATATATCTGCCATGTAAAGTACGGTCAGAAGTATCTATATGAGCTAATTCCTAAACTTAAGGAAATCAGAAAAACCTAAAAGACATAAAACATAAGTTAGAAGATTTGAAGGATTAATGACATCTTTTATGTAAACATGAACAATTTTATTCAGTATCTCATACGGTATGGGTTCCTTGTTAATTGGAGGATAAACTCGCATATGTAGGGTTAAACTACATTGATAGGACGAGATTCCTACTATTAATTACTACAAAAGTAAATAGAACTGTGGAAGAGACGAAGTCCTTTATTAAGACTATCAGAAAGAAAAGGCAGAGCAATTGTGGAGACTAAGGCGGATTAATGATAGAAAAAGTTATGATTTAAACCAAAGTGGTGAACTTAGGACCATCAATAGCGTGAAGTTGGTGGCCTTTTGGAAGACTAAATTTCTGTCCCTATCTAAAATTCCCTTATTTTCATGTGGCATTACCAGTTTCCTGTCCTTCATCCCAGTAAACCTCTGTTATAGTACCTAACTATTGATTTTTTCTCGCCTTGAATCTTCCTGAAGTATGTACCGCTGGACATTTAACAAACAACAATTAATTAATCAATATAACATGTCAAAGATAACTTTGAATACCATCTGATAGTAGCATTAAAAGTGATACAGATATTATCTCGTTTTTTCATAGATCTTCGAAAAATTCTTTCAATATTGATTCAGAAAGAACAAAATTAGAATTCTGCTGTAATTATGTTGAATATAATGTATTTTACCTGATGTCATTGTAGTTGTTTCCCCTTCTCCGTATATTCGTTTATGGAATGATAATAAATTCTAAATTATGTGGTGATAACGGAATACCCAAATCCGTCTTGAAAAAAGATAATCGAATGAAACTACTATATTACCTTTCGATTTATACAATTATTTTTATACCATATAATGTTGAAAACCCCATACACAGTAAAGGGATGTGCGTTCGCTATACAAGGAAACACATAGTACATGTAATAAAAATATGCATATCAAAATTAATACATATAAAAACAAAACCAAGAAAAAGAAAACGAAAAAGTAATAAATCAATCTAAGCTTGGGAAACATATATGATGTACGTAGGATTGGTACAGTATTTAGGATTATAGATTGGTGGCTGTTAAATAATTAGTGACATCCTTGTCCTAACCATTAAGCAACGACCATCGCATTAGTCAAGCGATACTAAAATATTATACATACTGACCGCCGAATTATCCATACAGAAAGGATTTCAATCAATATTCCCTTTTTAAATTGAAGTATCGAAAAACGTTGACCGTAGATGCTAATCATGGAACCACAAATTGGTTGAACCATTCTCTACCCCCTATTCTAATTTCCTCTGAGAAAAGACAAAAAACAATCTAAACAGTATAATGTAGAAAAAACAACAGTATCGGGTTGTGCATAAGCCTTGAAATTGCAATATAAATAGGATGAGGTCTTCGTCTGTGTACATGTACGCCAAACATTTGTCATTTTAAAATGAAAAATAGATTTTGCAAATTGCTCTGCAATTTTTAACGTTAATTGGTTGGAAAAAATGTAACAAAAATCTTTTGAAGTCACTTCATAAAAATCATTTTCTTAATGAGATTTGAAATTTGTAATTTTCATGAGATTCATTTTTTTGATTTCATGAGGATATTAAAAAAAAATAATAAGAAGTGTGTGTTAAAAATGATTTAATTTATCAACAGTTTGAATAAATTAAAACATTTGCATTTGCTTGTTTTAGAAAAAAATCATATTTCAATCTCATTCTAAAAGCAAATATCAAAATTGCTGGCCTAAAGCATTTTTCAATTGACTTTAAATATTGAAAAATGAAAAATGTTCCAACGTGGAGCATTTTTCAATTTCACTTTTAATATTAAAAATGAAAAATGCTCCAACGTGGAGCATTTTTCAATTTGACTTTTAATAATGAAAAATGAAAAATGCTCCAATATGGAGCATTTTTCATTTTGACATGATAAATTTGAAAATGAAAAATGCTCTAAGGTAGAGCATTTTTCATTCTACTTTGCAATATTAAAATTTGAAAAATTATCATTCTTTTCATTTTCGATTAGTAAAACGAAATGAAATTTGTTTCAATATATGTGTTTTAAATTTTCAAATTATCGATACTATTTTAAAATGTTTCACTGTTCTTTTTTTGTTTTTCCTTGTTTAAGCAAAATATCTCGAAGACCTTGTTAATGATGTATACGTGTGCACTGTGTGTGGTATCAACCTAATTCCGAACATGAGTAGTATAATGAAAATTACGATAATGACCAAAAAAGATGTGAATTTATCATTGTTTTTATTAAATAGTTAACCCGCAGAACACACGACTGTATACCTACATGTGTGTAGAACATGCCAAATATCCGTATACAACATTGAAAATGGAAATGAGGAATGTGTAAAAGAGACAACAACCCGATCAAAACAGCTCAAGGCCACGAATGGGTCTTCAACACAGCGAGAAAATCCAGCACCCGGAGGCGGGCTTAAGCTGGCCCCATACAAAAGTATGTATTTGCTCAGTGAAAATGGACGTCACACTAAAATACAAAAAATAAATGATTTAAAATTGAGAAAAAAAAACAAAAACAAACAATACTAACAAACTCCAGAGGTCCTGACTTGGGACAGGGCTTAAATATGTTTTGTGAGATCTTAACCATCACCCTATACCTCTAACCAATGTGGAACATACCGTGCACAGTAAAAATCATAGTCCGATGTCTGAAGAGATTATAAAAGAAACTAAGCAAAATGACAATGATACATAAATTAACAACAGACTACTAGCAGTTTCTGACATGCCCCCTCCAGACCTAAATTGATCTGATTGAAATATAATGTCTTCATCATATGAATATCAAGCACAATCCCTCCCTTTAGGGGTTTAGTATCATATCATCATAAAATATATGAGAAGAACATAACTCTTTTCATGCCAACAATTTGTTTTAGAATAAATTTGTTTATTTTCAAAGCAAAGACCCTATGAGTGAATAAATATTTATACCAAAATATGCCGTCTTCAATTACCTGACAACAGTATCGTAACTATTTCCCTAGAATAAGTCTGTTCAAATGTTTGGTTAGCTTTTGAGGTGAATGCCGAAATTTTTGTGCTTTGTATAGAATATTACCGTATAAATTGGATGTGAAATACCTGAACGTATAAAATGTCTGCGTGTTGATTTATATTTACGAATAATGTCCTTGTACCGATGATAAAATTAAGTAAATGTTATGACTAGTTTGTGATACAATTTTTCAGTTATACAGGGATTGCTTTTGTTGAAATCAAATACACATATGCGTTATTACGTTGTTGAAAATAGATCAAAGAAGTTCCGGGAAAAAAAATAAAAAACATCGGTTGATAAGCAGCAACGATTAACACTTTTGAAATTAAGCTACTTAAAGCCGACTGTCTTCCTTGTTCCCATCTCGATTTCATAGTACTATAATACAATGACTACACGACGGCATTGTGAGGTCTTTATATAATCGTATTGCATTCCTAAGACAATCAGGCATCTTCTAGTTTCCTTTGAATTGTCTTCGTGAGGCGAAATATGCACGATGGCATCGATGATCACACGTAGTAGAGACGATGATGACACGAGTTGACATGATGTCCCAACGATGAACTGATGAAAGGCAACATGGACATACGACTTCAACACGAAAATGAATCATCGCAAGGTATTTCGGAATTTTTTTTTTGCATGCCAATGATTTTCCCATCGCTCACTAAGCTACTTCCGGAGCCTGAAAAATTCAACTGGTTGTCATACCATGGCTTAAGATGCCCCACGAATGGCCCGATTTTTTTACGATAAAACCCGAATTTGAATATTTTCTCTATCGTGTGTTCATTTTTGGGACAGTGTGACGTATGCATTACGGCAATAGGTATCTTCTGCGAATTCCGCGCCTTTTTTTTTTTTAAGGCAGTTGCTTTTTGGCCGGCTAGCTGGACGAATAGTACCAGGACCATTTGTCCGGCCAATACAATGCGCATGTCTGTGTTCGTGAAATATTATCTTCAGCAGCACCAGGGGGTCGCAAATTATATATATCGACATATGGACATCTAAAAAGCAATGTTTTGCAATATTAAATTGTTAGGCCTCAATCTTGTTACTGGTAATTGAAATTGTTGTTTTCATCATATATAGTCCAATGTGGACAACGTATAAATAGGAAAAAAAATCATATATATTCCATATTAATTTCTTTATCTATGCTTCACATTGTAAGAAGAGGGAAGAAATTACTTATAAAACAAACATGGGTCGTGATTGACTCATGCATTTTAAGTTACTAGTAACGTAAGGATTTGGTTCCCTATATTTCATATTCCCACTTTTTATAATCCTATTTCCACATCCACACTTTTTGTAACCCCCCACTTCCAAAAGGCCGTGTCATTCCCCTCCACTTTGTTCGCGGGCTACTTGCAAGATTCATTTTCGGAAAATAATTAAATTTCATTAAGTTGTAAAGGTATTTCTCAATTACTCTTGCTTTGTTATTTTTTTTCCACCATTTCTACAGCTCTAGCGAGTCGAATAATTTGGTAAAATTATAGTTCTCCGATCTATTACCTTTCATTCCCTCTTTTCCTTATGATTTCAATTATTTTTTAGTCCCTTTTTTAAAATTGTATCATTCTTTTAAGTTCATACTACCGTATTTCCTTGCCAAAATCTGAAAACTGAAAATTGTTTACAAATATTGATATCGCAATGGCCAAACAAATACCCCAAGAACTATTCGTATAGCCAATCCGCTTTTTTAATACCGAAAAAGAAATATACACAATTTTGCACTGATTACAGAAACCAAAACTGGAGGCTTTTTTACATTGTCCAAAAACCAAAACCAAATGCTGCATGCTCTCAGTCATTACGAAAAAAATTCTAGTGTTACTGAACATCGCACAATCATTGTTCTATCATAAAAAAAACCTTATTATTTCTGTAATTGTATAAAAGAGGGGCGAAAGATACCAGAGGGACATTCAAACTCACGAACCCCACCAAAAACTGGGGGTGAACTCAGGTGCTCCGGACGGGTAAGCAGATCCGGCTCCACATGTGGTACCCGTCGTGTTGCTCATGTTATTACAAACCCGGTTAATAGTCTTAATTCGGTAGGTCACATTAGTGAAGAGGGAACGGGATTGAAGTTACGACATAAGGAACATATCCGATATCTTCTGTGAAACGGATATTCCATAACGGTCAACCAACTCGTGATGGCGTCCGTAAAATGTACGAAGGGATGATTTCAACATTACTATTTGGAACTCTTGGTTTAATAGCTTCCTTGTGAGCAGCAACCCTCTATCAAAGAAATCATGATAGGAAATACAAGCCCGGGAATATCGTATCAATTGGGAGATATATAGTCCGTATGCAGGCGCTGCTGGAATGTTGCTACATAGAAATGGAAAGTTCACAATTGGGAAGCTGAAGTCATCTCTTTTGTCGTAAAGTTTTGTTTTCAACCGACCCTCATTGTCAGTTTCTAGATGTAAGTCAGGATATGACGCCGACTTAACTGTATCTGTTGTATCCTTTATCTCTAGTTAGATGCGTTCAACATAGTCACCAAATTTTGAATTATTAAGTGAGAGAACATCATCCATATAGCGGAAAATAAAGTTAAAGGATATTGCTAATGTCTTTTCTTTCTTCCTTAAAAGTTCCTGTATGAAGTCAGCCTCATAAGAATAAAGGAACAAGTCGGTAAATAAGCTTAAGAGAATATAATTTGATTCCGACATCCTTAAATTTTACCAGGACGTCCTAAAGTGAATTCGAAGTTATGCTATGGCAATTTTTTAGTGTTCTTTTAAACTGGAACCCTTCACTGCTCATACATTTGTATACGCTGACGTTAAAGAGTGCAAAATAACATTTGTATCGCTTCACATAATATTAAATCTGTCATGAAAATATTTTTATGAACATTTATTTATAAAATCAACTTTTTTATTAGCGTGAGAAATATATATCAGTAAATAAACCATGAATATCTGTGTACGCAGGTTAATCTTGATTTGATAAAGTGTTTAAACCTTAAGTTAAAAAGAGTCTTAAACTAGCTCAAAACCAAAACAGTGTTTTAATTCCCGATAACAGGAATTGTATGTGGTCATTTCAAGTGAATTATAATAACAAAAGACAATATTATGGCGATGCATGTCAGTTTTACCTAATTTCGACTTCAAAAATACGGCCGTTTTTAAGATTTTTGAATAATATCTAGGTACATGTATGTTACATCATTGATCAATAATAATAATTTGAACAAAGAAATTTGTAATGCGTACCTCTGTATTTATATTAAATCGTTATACGCCTAGTTTTTTTTTTTTTTTTTCAGTTTCAAGTCCAGTTTTTGAAGAGTATTATTACAGTACGACTGGTATACATGCTACTTATTTATATAAATATAGAGATGTGGTACGCAAAATGCATGATTGCCAATAAGACAGCTTTCCACCATATTTCAAATGAAGGAAATGTAAGCAATTATAGGCAATCGTACGGCTTTCAATAATGAGAAAAACAACCATACTGTATAGTCGACCATAAGAGGCCCCGACATGAAAAATGCGAAACAATTCAAACGAGAAAAACTAACGACATAATTTATAACAATACAAATTACGAAATCACATATAAACGATATGAACCAACGACATCACTGATGTTATTGCTCCTGACTTTGGACAGACACATCAAGAATGTTGCGGGGTAAAACATGTTTGTGAGCGCTCAACCCTATGTGTTATCTTCATAAAACCCCAGAAACAATATATAATCTGATCACATAATTGTACATTATTAGTATCGATTTATTAGCGTGTGATATACACAGTTCATTGAGTCAATTACACAGCATGTTTATTTAATCATTTTAAAGAAGGAATGTTTGATAACTATAATAAATAGAATAATTTTAAATAAACACTTAGCTTAGTCTGGATTAAAGTCATTAGGGTTGTAACATAACAAATGGTAACACATGGTTTACACAATTTATTTTTAATTTTTTTACTGCCTCGTGGCGGGAGGTTGTGGGTTTGAATGCGACGCGGTCAAACCAAATACTTGAAAATACATAGTTGCTGCTTCTCCGCTAGGCACTGTGCACTAGACACTGTAGGCTGACATGTCTACCTGTGGACTGTTTCCTTGTGAAAGAGCACATTAGGAATCAGGCCCAGTGTGTCGTCTAGTACAAAGTAGGGTTTAGAATATGGTAATATGTTCTCGTCTTGAATATGCATTTAATTTGCCATTTGACATTAAATGGCCATTCGTCATCATCACCATAATTTTTCGTTGATGTTTGATAGCAAAAGTCTTAACTATCATATAAACATGAGCATGGCATCATATTTCGCCTATTGTTGCACGTAAAAATATTTTCAGGAACATGAGCTCACTATTAGAACGCTCACCTTCGAAACTGTTGACTATCGTGGAGACCATTTAAGAATGACAACTATACCTTTGGTTGATCAAACTAGATGCATTTCTTAATGCTTCCAGTTTCTGATCTTTGGAAATTATGTTTCTTTAACATTTTTCCAGAAATACAATCACATTAATACTTCGGAAATAAGCCCACTTGTCTTAACAAGATCCAGAACTGTTTTAGGTTTTCGAGCCATGACATTCAAGCAAACCAAACAAAAAATCTGATAGACCATTGATTTTTAATTTCACAAAAAGCCAATAGATGTCCATGTATGTTAATCTTTTTTATTGGTTTGCTGACCCTAATTATCTCCTTATGGATATCTTAAATAGAAGTATACTATAAGGTTTGGTTCCTCCTCCTCCCTTTATTAATACACCCCCTTTTCGATAGTTCCTTGATCGACTACTGATTAAGCTAAGAGAAAAGACTTCTGTGAATTACTTCTTCCGTTTACACAGTTCATCAAGACAAATAAAACAATTAATATTATAAACATGGTATATATTACACGAATTCAATATTAGTGGGATCATGTAATGAAATAGGCGAGGTCCGACTTACTTTTAAAATTAGATCTATTTAAAACTAATCAAAAAAGAACAAAAAAAAACGTGTGAAATTTTATTGAAAATAGCAACCAACGCAGACTGGATACACATCACGGATCAAATCAGTATAGAATTATATTCACTTATACTTCGTCAGTCTCGTATTGAGGAAGAATAACTGTTTTATACAAAATCACGTCAGATCGACATTCGAACATTCATTGAACGCATTTAATTTATCTAATCTTCAGACAGTGCAAAACACATATAATTATTTTCTTATGTCCTATCCGACCGACTATGCCCACATAACCTAGTCCATTACTTTAATCTTAAATACTAGTATGTTAACGTCTTAAATGTGGCTGACATGTTTACCACTCGACTTGAGAAAGCAACTGATATAGTACTGTAGTCTTGAGATTGCAATCTGTATGATATATTCGGCAGCCATCAAATATTATGTCCATCAGAGTAAACAGTACGTCAGTACTTTGCTTGGTTTTCCTCTCATGCATTCACACCTTGTTATCAAGTTCCTTATTTTCCTATGTCATAGATAAGCTTAACTAATATGAAAATTAGATGTCTCTGTGATTTCATCAGATCTTTTGTTTACTCTCAGATTGGTAAATTTACCGGCATGATATAGTATATAAACCAACCAGTTTGGGTTTTTTTTTTTTTGTGTCGTTTGGTTGCATACGTATTTTGGTATACCTCGCATTTCATTTAATTCATAAATCTAATCACAAAATAACAGGTGTGGTTTCTGGTTTTGGCACTCTCATGAACATGAAAAGTAAAAAGGTAATTAAAAAAGGAACATCGAGGTGCATTGTAGTATATCCGCCTTACAAATATTCACCCCACCTTGTGAATCAACTAAACATTATCAATATTTTTCATAATTTAATAATTATTCATTACCCAAGAACATGAAGAAAGTATGAACTGCTTATTCATAAGTATAAATGATCGGGTTTTCTACACATTGATATCGTAAAATATCAGTCGCGAGCAACAATGTGAACCTTTTTGGCGAGTGAGAGCACCGAACGAGCTGAAAACCTTCACACTGTGTCGAGCGACTGTTATTTTACGATATCTTTACGAAGAAAACCCGATCATCTGTTTATCGTTCTATTACTGGTCTTTTCCCACTCCCTAAGATAATGCCTGCTCTCGTCTCAAAGCCGTGATATGAAAATTACGGAGCGACTGAGCAGGATGATATAGGCGTAGGGAAGGACGATAGGTATCATAACTGTATGTTAGTTTTTTTCTACGTCGATTAGTCGATATTAATAACGAATTTGTTACCTTTGACCATAATTTTGCTAAACTGGTAACAGTGTGGTCGTTGTCGGTGATCTGTTCTCTGATTAGACGAAATATTTTTTTCAGTGTTCGATCTCACAGTTTGTTTAATATTTTGTTATGTATTGTTGGTGATAGTTTAAATACAGATATCTAAGTTAAAAATGTTCTTTTGTTAATGGCACAATTAATGTTTTCAGGAGTAATACTTTTTTCCTTTAATAGAAAATACTTACTTGTGAAAAATCTTTAATTTCAATACAAGCTTTACTAGAACGCCTCCATCCATGCTTTATTTTTTGCCGGGTTTTAGAAAACATAAAATTGAGGATGGAAATGGGAATATGTCAAAGAGACAACAACCCGACCAAAGAGCAGATAACAGCCGAAGGCCACGAATGGGTCTTCAACGCAGCGAGAAAATCCGGCACCCGGAGGTGGTCCTCAGCTGGTCCCTAAATAAAATTGTGTACTACGTCACACTAAACTCCAAAACATATAAATGAACTAAAATTAAAAAATGTATATATTGAAACCACTAAAAACGATATGCACAGGCTTCATAAAAATATACAACTATACGGACGGAAAATCTCACATCACCATTGACATCGTCATTATCACCATTGAAATTGTCATTATCACCATTGACATTGTCATATCATCATATTGACCAATGGGTTACTGTTATTTCAGACTTGCAGGTTTTCTGTTCACTGCAATCGCAATCATCAATAATCTATGCATAGCATTGCAGTAAGTGCAGACAAACCAGGTTCAGAAAATCTACGATGAAAGCTTTTTCAGCTTGAATGCTATAAAAATATCTGTCATAGACTCTTTTCAAGAGAAATTTCATTTTTCTACATAGATCGTCACCGTGACAATTTTTTTGTGTTGTATGCAAGTGCAGTAAACATTTAACAGACTTAATTATAAGAATCGATATATGCATATGTAATGGTACAAAATATAAGAGTATTCATTCTTATTATTTTATGTTTATAACAAAGTTAGTTGGGACACTCTAAAGATGGTTTGATTTAATAAGTTCATTAATATATGCATCATGTCCAGTGGCTTATATTTCATAAATATTCGGTAAACAAATTAGACAAAATTTAATTCATGCAAAGTGGTTTGACAACAATGAAGGGCGTGTAATCTAGAATTTTATAGGGAAATGTTGGCATGTTGGATAGAAACGAGAATCTAATCTTGAAAAATGCCAACTACGAACCCCTTCAAGAGTCTTTAACTTGTTAACAGCGTGACACTTCCATTAGGCATCGTTTTTACCCTTCAGATTTCGAACGGACGTGACTATGCCATCCAAACTAAAACGAACGATTCTTCTAGGGGAAAAACCTACCCCTACACTAGATAATGAACTGTTTCTTAACAATGGGGTACCCTAGGGAAAAATGTCTGGAACTTTACCTACTGCCTTTCAACATTCGTAACTTTAAACCACTTGAGCCCGTTCCGTCCAGTTTCTTTTTACGATATACCCAGACGTTTATGGATAGATCATTGAGTCGACCTCTTGCAACATGTTTTTCTATTATAGATATTGAACAAACAGATGGACAGATAGAATAGTAAGACCGAACACAACGTACATTTTACCAATTATAAGAATGTATGAAGAAAATATATGCAAAATGATAAGATCCGCGGGATGCATATCAAAAAGAAAAAAAACGAACATACTGATGATACGACGTTGTAGCGGAATTTTCCATTCTACATAACTATGTTGAGATTGTAATGTATGATTTGTTAGTTTCTTGAAGAATTTACTGTAATCATTGTTACCAGAATTATACACAAAGGATAAAAGACAAAACTACTTTGCAGCTGAAAACCACATAAACCAACAACATCGTACTCTGAGTTTTACTGTGCGTAATGTTGTGTGTTTGTTTATTTTACATTGGTTAGAGGTATAGGGTGATGGTTTAGATCTTACAAAACATATTTAACCCTTGTCCCAATTAAGGATCGGAGCCTGTGGTTTTTTTTTTTCAATTTTAATTCATTTATATTTTGGATTTTAGTGTGACGTCCATTTTCACTGAACAAGTACACATTTTTTAGGGGCCAGCTGAAGCCCGCCGCCGGATGCTGGATTTTCTCGCTGTGTTGAAGACCCATTGGTGACCTTAAGCTGTTTTCTGCTCTTTTATAGGGTTGTTGTCTCTTTTACGCATTTCCCATTTCCATTCTCAATGTTATCATATAATATATATATAAGTACGTCTGAACCAGTGACAACTCTACAACAGATTTTATCCATCGGATCACCAGTGATGGTGATACAAGGCTGAAAACACATTTTGTATATATAATTCGTCTAAATAACAGCCCAACAATGTTAGATCTGTACATTTGCGGATATATACGGGTATTTGGCATGTTCCAAACACATGTAGGTCTACAGTCGTGTGTTCTGCGGGTAAACTACTTAATAAAAATTACATCTTTTGGTCATTATCGTACTTTTCAGTATACTACTCATGTTCGGAATTAGTTGATACCACACACAGTGCACACGTATACGTCATTAACAAGTTCTTCGAGATAGTTTGCTTAAAACAAGGAAAAAGAAAAAAAGAAACAGTGAAACATTTAAAAATAGTGTCGACAATTTGAAAATTTAAAACACCTATATTGAAACAAATTTCATTTCGTTCTACTTATAAAAATTAAAAGAATGATGCAGATTGGATCATTTTTCAAATTTTAATATTGCAAAGTAAAGTGAAAAATGCTCTACCATATTGGAGCATTTTTTATTTTTCAATATTAAAAGTCAGTTTGAAAAATGCTCCACGTTGGAACATTTTTCATTTTTCAATATTTAAAGTGAAAATGAAAAATGCTGCACGTTAGAGCATTTTTCATTTTTCAATATCTAAAACCAAATTGAAAAATGCTAAAGGTCAGCAATTTCAATATTTGCTTTTTAGAATGAGATTGAAATATGTTTTCTTCTAAAACAAGCAAATGCAAATGTTATAATTTATTCAAAATGTTGATCAATTAAATCATTTTAATACAAACTTATCATTATTTTTTAATATCCTCGAGAAATCAAAAATGTAATCTCATAAAATTACAAATTTCAAATATCATTACAAAATGATTTTTCAAAAGTGACTTCAAAAGATTTTTGTTACATTTTTCAAACCAATTAACTTTAAAATTTGTAGAGCATTTTACAAAATCAATTTTTTCAGTTTAAAATGAAAAATATTTGGCGTAAATATACACGGTCTGATGATGTAAGTGAACGATTTCTAAATCAAAAGTCTAAAATTAAAAACTATATTATTATTATTTTTTTATTATTGTCCTCAATTTATCTGCCATAATTCAGGATATTGTTCATTATCAATGATACGAGAGTTTCTTCTATCAAAGATGTCTGTGAAATTTCGAAAATTTTTACTTCCATATATCTGTCATGTAAAGTACGGTCAGACGTATCTATATGAGATCATTCACACTTTAAGGAAATCAGAAAAAACCTAAAAGACATAAGACATAAGTTAGAAGATTTGAAAGATTAATGACATCTTTTGTGTTAACATGATCAATTTTAAGCAGTATCTCATACGGTAGGTTCCTTCTTAACTGAACGTATAAGCTAGCATACATTCTCCTCCGTCTACAATAAAAGTAAAAAATCAATCTAATAACAAGGTTAAACTTTAATAATAGAACGAGATTCCGACGATTACTATAAAAATGAAAATAGATCTGTGGAAGAGACGAAGTGCTTAATAAGACCATCCGAAAAAATCAATCTGAGCAACTGTGAAGACTGAGGCGGATTAATGATAGAAAAAGGTTATGATTTAAACAAGAGTGGTGAACTTAGGACCACCAATGGCGTGAAGGGTCCATTGGTGACCCGTTGAAAGGCAACATTTCTGTCTCTATCTAAAATTCCCTTATTTTCCAGTGGCATTGCCAATGTTCCGTCCTTCATCCCAGTAAACCTCTGTTATAGTACTTAACTATTGAATACATTGTTAATTTGTTCTCGCCTTGAATCTTCCTGAAGTATGTGCCACTGGACATTGAACAAACAACAATCAATCAATCAATATAATATGGCAAAAATAACTTTTGATTACCATCTGATAGTAACATTCAAAGTGATCCAAATATTATCTCATTATTTGATAGATTGTTTCAATACTGATGTACATGCACTAATTGTTTGCGTCATATGGTTGACCTTCACCTCACATACATTGTAACAGAGCTGAGGGTCTAGATGGGGTTAACAGAAGAGAGAATAATGGTCAAAATGGAAAAATGAGCGAAAAATATAAACAAAACCGAAAAAAGTGGTCCAAGACTAGAAACTTAGAGAATTAGCCAATACAATACTGCATACAGATATAAACGAAGTGCAGAATAAATAAAACATGCCAATTTAATAGTACAATCAGAGAATTCTACAGAATAAGCGTTAATTTTAAAGATGAAGAAAGATGCCCCAAAAATTTAAATAATACCACAATACAGCACCCCCCTTTCCCCCCAAATCCAAACCCTCGTAACGTGTCATTTTGACAGAATGACATATGATCAGTTAAAGTAAACCCCGTATACAATAAAAACAAGGTTAAAACATGCAATGATTATTTCTAGTTATAAATAGGATACAAAATGGAATACATATGATTATTTGTTTTTTTCTTTGATTGCACGCGAAAGAATGTTATGTTATATTTGTATATTGTTAGATGTATGTTTACACATACTATTTCGTATTTAATTTGTGTTTATATTGTTGTATAAACACAGTAAAACATATATTTTTTTTATCACAGACATTTCTACTTTTCAAAAATCAATATCTGTATATATAACATGAAAAGTATTTTATCGTATCTTCTATCTTATAAAATGAAGTGTGTGACAAACACACAGATAAGATATTGTGTGTGTAAAAAAAATCAATACATAAAGATGTTCATAGTAAAATTGATCCTATTACTTCACTTCCGTTTTCCTTTTCACAAAAGTGGTTCAGAAAAAGGGGAGCAGAAGATACCAAGTGGTCAATAAAAGCAAACATTATCATGGAGGTCTGGGTGGGTTCGACCTTTTTCTGTATTCTTTATTTTTTATGCCTTTTTTCTTTTTGCCCATTATTCTCTTTTCTTTATATTTTAGCACCCCATTATTCTCTATTTTTTTTCATTTTCTCTATTCTTTGTTTTTTTGCCCAATATTTTCTATTCTATTCCATCCAGAGTCATTATCACGACCAAAAGAGAAAAGACGAAAAGACAAAAAACAGCTAGCCTACAAAACACTACCTAGAAACATAACGACTAAGCAACACCAACCGAGGCAAATGACCTAAGGTTATCTCCAATGATCGAATTATTAATTGGTATGATACAATATTTACTGTTTGAAATACAATTTTGCTGTTGTTATAAAGAACAGAATTGGAGTTCTGTCTTGTGTGTTCTTTTTATCATAGCTTTAATAGAAATCGGTTTACCTGATGTCATTGTAGTTGCTTCCCCTTTTCCGTGAAATCGTTTAAAGAGAGATGTGCGACGGATAACATAAACTATATTTTCAGTGCTCTTTATGTTGATGAAGAAGTAATTTTCTTTGTTAGAAACATTTTTTCGGGATTTTGAGTTAATTAACTTTGACATTTGTTTTAATACGACAGAAATGGGGAGTGATTCGTGGAGATGTAGAGGCCAAAGTAAACATTCTGTAGCAGATTTTAAAAATCTATTCAATTAAGGTTCTTATTTTTGTACGGTGGAGCGTGGCTTTCTCTAAGTATATACGGGTCCGCTCTGTACTATAATATTACAGTAAACGAGAAACCCATTAGACAAACAAAGTAAATTTGCAATATTAACGCAGAATTAGTCAACTTGCAGAAAATCAAAGCGGACGATCTCATTAAGTATGTCGTTTTATTATAACTAAGGACATACATCGACAATACTAAATGCAAATTTATATCATTTCGGGACTTTATTTTAAAGAAGTCGATGTAAGCAAAATTAAACCGCACGGCTATTAATAATATCAACTTTTCATAATAATGATTTCAGATCAGCAAAAGGATCATCGCACTTTAACGCAGACCATCGCACTTCAGCGTGACCATCCCACTTCATCGTGACCATCGCATTTCAGTGTCCTCATTACACATCTGAGTCCTGCATATACATGTACATGTTACTCCTTCAAAAGTTTTATAAATAAAGGTGAGGCAAAACTATCCTGTTTACTTTATGAACTGAATTTTGTCAAAAGAAATCCCCTTTTTCAATCCAGACTCATATCTTAGTAGACTTGTTGTTTCAACATAAAACAATTTTGATATAGCAAAGATGGGACTAAAACTGAGTTAAGCTATGGGGGTAAACTGTGTGATTTTTACACAAACCTTTTTGTGAGTCAATTAATGAAAGCAATATTTCTTAATTTTAAACTTTAATTACATAGTTCTTATTTTATTGGTCAATGGTTCTGATTGGATAACAACACGCGTAAAATCCTATATGAACTTGTACTTAGTGTCTTTTTGTTGTTAGGATATAAAAGTACCCGGTCACGTTCACTCTGTTTTTATTGGATGATGGTTAGGGGATGGTTGGGATCCCGCTAACATGTTTAACCCCGCCATATTCTGTATGTATGTGCCTGAACCAAGTCAGGAGCCTGAAATTCATTGGTTGTCTTTTGTTGATGTGTTACATATTTGTTTTCGTTCATTTTTTTTGTACATAAATTAGGCCGTTAGTTTTCTCGTTTGAATTGTTTTACATTTGTCATTTCGGGGCCTTTTATAGCTGACTATGTGGTATGGGCTTTGCTCATTGTTGAAGGCCGTACGGTGACCTATAGATGTTAAATTCTGTGTCATTTGGTCTCTTGTGGAAATTTGTCTCATTGGCAATCATACCACATCTTCTTTTTTATATTGTCTCTAGCTCAGTGAAGCCGACATACATATGATGATAACATCATTTCGCAGAATTTTCGATTTATGAAATTATACACCGAAATAATGACTGATTTTTTTCTGCATTAAAATAGAGATAACAGTATTGTATTGGAAGCCTAGCTTGCGTAACATTTGATTTTACTGTCACAAATATCCGCGTACAAGCTCCGCTATACTTGTCGCTAGGTGAAATCAATTTGCGACAGTAAAACCCTCGTTTTATGCTGGCCAGGTTTCAAAAACAATACAGATATATCTTAATTAGTTTTCATGGAGACATCTTAAGGTAATTTTACATTAATTTTCTAAGTTACCGTTGGTAATATCAATCCATTTATTGTAGTCACTATATATCAACAACTTTCAAATGATTTACACTACTTTACACAATTATTATTTTTTTACCGTGATGGACTTTTATCCACTACTTAATGTCATTAACTAAAATCATTCCATGGAAGGTTGTTTCATTATGCTCACAGCATGAAACTAGAAAATGCATGCGATTTAAAACATATATTTATTTCATTGTATGTGCTTTACCAAGACAAACCAGGTTATGTATGATTTAGGAGTGGGGATCTTGATCACTAACAAGATATTCGAATTTTCTCAAATGACAGGGGATGGGGGTGATTCCTGGGGCTACCCTGTATATCATTCAAATCATGTCGGCATGACAAACCATAATATATATGGTTTAGGGGTGGGCATCTTGACCATTTACATGATACAAGAAATTTCTCAAATGGGAGGGGGTGGAGTTGACGGTAAGACGTATCTATATGAGATAGTTCCTAACCTTAAGGAAATCAGAAAAAACTTAAAAGACATAAGACATAAGTTAAAATATTTGAAAGATTACTGACATCTTCTGTGTTAACATGATCAATTTTGAGCAGTATTTCATACGGTATGAGTTCCTTCTTAACTGAACGTATAAGCTAGCATAGGTTTTTCTCCTTCTACAATGATAGTAAATAATTGAATCTAATAACAAAGTTAGGGTTAAACTACAATGATAGGGCGAGATTCCTACTATTAAGTACTATAAAAATGAAAGTAGAACTGTGGAAGAGACTAAGTTCTTAATAAGACAAACACTAAAATCTGAGCAACCGTGGAGACTGAAGCGGATTGATGATAGAAAAAGTTATGATTTAAACAACAGTGGTGAACTTAGGACCACCAATAGCGTGAAGTTGGTGGCCTGTTGGACGGCTAAATGTCTGTCCCTATCCAAAATCCTCTAATTTCCAGTGGCATTACCAATTTCTCGTCCTTCATCCCAGTAAACCTCTGTAATAGTACCTAACTTTTCTCGCCTTGAATCTTCCTGAAGTATGTGTCACTGGACATTGAGCAAACAACAATCGATCAATCAATATAATATGGCAAAAATAACTTTGATTACCATCTGATAGTAGCATTCAAAGTGATACAAATCTTATCTCATTTTTGATAGATTTTCGAAAAAATCTTTCAATATTGATGTACATGTACTAATTGTTTGTGTCGCATGTTTGACCTTCACCTCACATACGTTGTAACAGAGGGTCTGGATGAGGTTTACAGAATAGCGAATAATGAATAAAGAACAACGAGCAAGCATAGGAATCTAGGAAAAGGGGTGGAAATGTATAAAGAAAAACTATTAGTAGGAAACAAAGAACAACGTACAATACTGCATACAAGATGGAACCATGTACAGAATATAGAAATCACCGAATTACAACTTAATAGTATAATCATTTTCATGAGAATTCTACAGCATACGCGTTATTTTGAAGATGAAGAAAGAAATGCCTTTAAATTTTTAATAATACAGCAATAAGCACCCCACCCCAATCCAGACCATCATAACATGTGCCATATTTGCAGAATGACATATGCTCATTTAAAGTAAAACCCGCATACATGTACAACAATGATTATTTCTAGTTATAAATAGGATACAAAAAGTGCATATATATGATGATCGAGTTATGATTTTCCTTGATTGCAAGCAAAAAATGTTATTTGTGTATATTACTAGATTTATGTTTACTCATACTATTTCGTTTCAAGTTTTTAATCCCCTACCGACGTAGTCGAATGGAAATTTAGGTTTGTTTTCTGTCTGTCTGTCTGTCTGTCTGTCTGTCTGTCTGTCTGTCTGTCCGGTAAATCAGTTTTCCACACTTTATTTCTTCGTGCTTGAAGATTTTGATTTTATAAATGGTATATTGTTTTATTATGACAAGTTACAGATCAAGTTAGCATTTTGTTCCAGTACAATTAGTTTTTAACCGGTAGGGGACTATGTGTTGCCATGCAATACTCTCAGAATGCTTGATGTGTTTATATTGTGTTTAAAGACAGTAGAAAATACATTTATAATCAATAAAATTTATACTGTGGATTCATTTATTTTCGTGGGTACCAATTTTCATGGATTACAGAAATCTTGCATTTTCTAGGATATGTGATTTCGTGGTTCTGCCAAAGTCTGGATACTTTATAGAAATTTGTATTTCGTTGAATATTTAAATTCGTGGTTCACCTTTACCCACGAAACACACGAAAATTGGTATCCAACGAATAATAATGAATCCACAGTACTTTTAACAAATTAATATGTGAATAACATTAAAAGTATTTCTATCTTAATGTCTATGTGTGTGAATAAAACTCATTAAACAACGATTTTCATAGGAAAATTGATCATAAATAAGTTCACTTGCGTTTTCTTTTCACAATAGGGGTTCACAAAAGGGAGAGCAAAAGATACCATGCGGAAAATAAAAGCAGACATTATCATTAGGATCTGGGTGGGTGTTCTTCATATCTGTATTCTTTTTTTTTTTCTTGTTGATAAGCTATTTTTCTCAATGCATATAGAGCTATATTCTTTATATTTTAGCACCCCATATTATTCTCTATTTTTATTGATTGGCTCCATTTATCTCTATTCTATTTTTTCGCCCATTTTTCCCTATAGTGTAAATCACCCAATCCAAACCCTCTATCATAGACAGAGGGGTAAAAGACGAAAATACAAGCAACAGCTGGTCTGCAAAACACTACACAGTGAAGTAACGACTGAGCAACACCAACCATAGCAAATGACCTATATGGTTATCTCCAATGATCAAATTATTAATTGGTATGATACAATATTTACTGTTTGAAATATAAGATATCGCTATTATTATAAAGAATAGAATTTGAGTTCTGTTTTCTGTGTTCTTTTTATCATAGCTAAAATAGAATTCAGTTTACCTAATGATATTGTAGTTGCTTCCCCTATTCCGTGAAAGGGAGATGTGCGATGGATAACAAAAAATATATATGTTCAGTGCTTTTTATGTTGATGAAGAAGTAATTTTTCTTTGTTAGAAACATTTTTTCGAGATTTTGAGTTAATAAACTTTTAATACTACAAGAAACGGGGAGTGATACTTGGAGTTCTAGTAGCCAAAGTACTAGTAAACCTTCTGCAGCAGATTTTTTTCGAAATCTATTCAAGGCGATGGAGCGTGGTATTCTCTAAAAATATACGTGTCCGCAAACAGACTCTCTGTACTATAATATTACGGTAAACGCGAATCCATAGGACAAACCAAATAAATTTGCAATATTAACGCAGAATTAGGCCACTTGCAGAAAATCAAAGCGGACAATCTCATTTAGTATGCCGTTTTATTATAACTAAGGACATACATCGGCAATACTGAATGCAAATCAATATAATACCAACTATTATAAATATCAGCTTCTCATAATAATTTCAGATCAGCGAACGGATCATCGCACTTTGATGCAGACCATCGCAATTCAGCGTGACCATCACACTTCATCGCATTTCAGTGTCCCCATTGCACCTCTGAGTCCTACATGTATATATGTATTACTTCCTTCAAAAGTTTTATAAATAAAAGGGGAGCAAAAATATCCTTTTTACTTTTTGAACAAAACTTTTTCAAAAGTAATCCCGTTTTCAATCCAGAGTCCTATCTAATTTAGACTTGTTGTTTCAACATAAAACAATTTTGATATCGCTAAAATGGTACTAAATACTGAAATTAGCCATGGGGAAAACTGTTTGGGGCTTTACACAAACCTTTTTGTGGGTCAATTAATGAAATCAAAATTTCTTATCTGTAAACTTTTATAAACATAGTTCTAATGCAATTATTTTTTATATGATCAATGGTTTTTTTTTTTTTATCTATTTCTGTTTATATTCTGAGGAGTATAAGATGCATGGACACGCCAGGTGTTTAAATTGACGCCGGACGCCTACATATGACAATAACATCATTTTGCAGAATTTCCATTTATGAATTTTTTTACACCGAAATAATGACTGATTTTTTCTTCATTAAAATAGAGATGACAGTATTGTATTTGAATCTTGGCCTGGGTAAAACTTTGTTTTACTGTTGCAAATATCCTCTTACGTGCTCCGCTACAGATCGCTAGGTAAAATCAATTTGCGACAGTAAAACCCACGTTTTACGCTGGCCAGGCTTCAAAAACAATACAGATATATCTTAATTAGTTTGCAGGAAGACGTAAACAATGATTATAAATAATTTAAATTGATACGAACAAAAGGAGATAAGACAGCAAGCTAGAAGACATCTTAATTATGGTAATTATACAGTGCTAAGTTATCGTTGGTGATATGAATCCATTTATTGTAGTCACTATATATCGACAACTTTCAAATGATTCACACAATTTTACACAATTATTATTTTTTTTACCGTGATGGATTTTTATCAACTACTTAATGTCATTCGCCTGTTTTGTTCTGGGAAACTAGAAAATGCATGCGGTTTAAAACACATACTCTTTATTTCATTTGATGTGCTTTACCAAGACAAACCAGAAAATATATGATTTACGGGTGGGGATCTTGACCACTAACAAGATATTCGAATTTTCTCAAATGGCAGGAGACTTTGGAATTGGTGATAGTGACTGTGGAATTATTGATAGTGATTGTGGAATTGTTGATAGTGTCTGTGGAATTGTTGATATATTTTGACTGTGGAATTGTTGATAGTGATTTTGGAATTGTTGATAGTGACTGTGGAATTGTTGATAGTGACTTTGGAATTGTTGATAGTGACTGTAGAATTGATGATAGTGACTGTGGAATTGTTGATAGTGACTTTGGAATTGTTGATAGTGACTGTTGAATTGTTGATAGTGACGTTTGTTGAATTGTTGCATCAGCTTATGCTTCTCTTGCTAGCTTTTACCGTTATCACAAGTAGTTATTCGCTTCGTTTTTTCTGATTTTTTAGAATTATCCCCCCTACAAAAGAGGTATCATCTAGGTCACTAAGATTTGATGTGAAATATGTGTATTTCTGTCGAATCAATTCACTGGCATCATTAAAAGATCATTAAAAGATTGACTAACTTTAAAAACATTCAATATGAAGCATAAAAGAGCAAATTCGACAGTAGAAGATTGATATTTTAAAGTTCAAGTAAAGCTTAGACTACATACAACATTGGTTTTACAGTCTAACATTGATTTTACTAAACAACTCTTTTTAATATGGGTGTACAGATTTTTGTTTTAGGTAAACGATGTGTTAGTTAATTTATTGCTGACAAAACACACGTTAAACAATTTTAGAATTTCAACTTTGCTACATTAAGGTAGATTGAGATTCAGTGCTGATCGCTACCCAAGCAAATTCATGTTTTCAAAATATTTGATTAAGAATCCAAACTCTGAATATCTTTAATAGTAACAAATTTGAAATACTTGAAATTTTAAATGTTGAGATGATTTATCAAAAAGAGCTAGTAAAATTACTCATAGAAATTCAAAATTTAGCAACACCAAACAACAGAATTATTTGAAGCACTTTGAAAGGTAAGCTTACAACGAAATAGATTATATGTACTTGATGAATTTTGTTTTTGAATGAATTGATAAGAACCTATTAAAATACTATAATCCCGTATAAGATTAAAATGAATAAGAAAACAAGATCCCAAAATAGAGGTTTCTCAACATCTTACGAACGAACGAAAATTGCCCTAACTTGTCGTAACTTACCGTAACGAGAAAAGAGGAGCATTCATTTATGTATTAACTAATATTTGACAATCGGATGTCTTTTACATAAAAATATACATAAAGGTTTTGTTTTAAACCATTTTGAGTCGTAGACATATTATATTGACTTGATATATTATATAATATATAATATGCAATTTACGATTCAATCAATACAGCAGTAAACCTAACTAATCAATAATTTATGGCAAATACTAGTAATATGAAATATTTAGACCAACGACAGTAATCGTACAAGAGAGTTTGATAAACATGACATCATGTCGAATTTTTTAGTACATAGATATAGGAAGATGTGGTATGAGTGCCAATGAGACAACTCTCCATCCAAGTAACAATTTATGAAAGTAAACCATTATGGGTCAGGGTACGGCCTTCAACACGGAGCCTTGGCTCATACCGAACAGCAAGCTATAAAGGGCCCCAAAAATTACTAGTGTCAAACCATTCAAACGGGAAAACCAACGTATTAATCTATATAAAACGGGAAACGAGAAACTCGTATGAACTACATAAACAGACGACAACTACTGTACATCAAATTCCTGACTTAGAACAGGTGCAAACATTTGGGATTAAACGTTTTAATGGTATCAAACCTTCTCCTTTTCTGAAACAATAGTATACCATCACAACATAGAAAGACACACTATAAATAAAATTGAGAATGGAAATGGGAATATGTCAAAGAGACAACAACCCGACCAAAGAGCAGACAACAGCCGAAAGCCACCAATGGTTCTTCAATGCAGCGAGAAAATCCTGCACCCGGAGGTGGTCCTCAGCTGGCCCCTAACTAAAATTGTGTGCTAGTTCAGTGAAAATGGACGTCACACTAAACTCCAAAACATATAAGTTAACTAAGATTAAAAACATACTAGACTAACAAAGGCCAGAGGCTCCTGACTTGGGACTGGCGCTAAAATGCTAGTTCAGTGAAAATGGACGTCACACTAAACTCCAAAACATATAAATGAACTAAAATTAAAAACATATTAGACTAACAAGGCCAGAGGCTCCTGACTTGGGACAGGCGCTAAAATATCAATTGGAAGGCTTAACTCAATCAAAAACGTAAATTAACACACAATGAACGAATAAACTTGATCTGTGATACCTGAATGCAAATACATAGTTAATAAAATTATCAGGGATAAATAATTAAGGTCAAAAGTAAATAAACAGGTTTAAACAAAGTTAAAGTATGATACCACTGTGAAATATTAAACAATTTGTAGAAAATCATCACTTTTGAAAAAACCTGCGTCATATTATACACAGGTAAATGAAAATAATGTTGTTGTTAAGTATACTTCTTCTTCTGTGTGTATAAAATCTTCCGTTTAGGAATACCGAGAAATTTCTTTAATATCAATAAAACTAATCTAACACTTGGTACATATGGGGTGAATATCAACAATAAAACTATACAATTAGTGCTAGATAAAACTTCCTGTACAGGTGCAAGAACAGTATTTAAGGAGAAATGAAATAATTGTGATGTTCTTAGTACGAAGAAGTGAAAATTTGTAGTAATTCCAAATAATCAAAGCTGGTATATAGACAAGATCCATGTTAACATTAAAAATACATGTGAAAAAAAGTTAATGCAGATCTTCGGGATAGGATGGGATAGGAATCTACTTTAAAACTTATCTGGGCTCAGATTAAAGGTAAAAGTCCTGCGCAAAACAATAGGTAAAACAAATCTAGGAGGAGAAAATTGAAAAACAAAACATCGTCGGATTCGAGATAACTTCGTTGTTCCCAACTCTAAAAATCCAAGTGTTCACTGCTTCGGCTTAAATGATTATTACTGATTATAATCTAGCTAAACTGGCATACTGAAGCAGATGAATAAAGGAAAATATTGAGGAAAAAAATTGAAAAAGATGCTCTCTAATGTATTGTGTTTTTATGGGGTTTTTTTTTTGTTTTGTTTTGTTTTGTTTTCATAGCCTTTCTTAATATTCTTTCTTTTTTTGTATTTTTATTGTCGTAAAACTATTAGTATACATTAATTAAATTTGTTATATTGTTTATTGTTTTCTACTGTTTTTATATTCCTAATTGTTTCAGTTTACTTTAGGCTTGTCATTTTACAATGTACATTTTAATTGCTGTATGACCATCAGTTTTCTTGGTGCAGGAGCGCTAATACTTCCAACAAGAATACTCAAAACTATTTTACTTTACGATATATCGTGTGAATCTTATATTTCTGTTACTGATTCCTAAAATTATTTTTCAAAATGAAATGAATAGTGGTTTAAAAAAAAGAGTAAAGTCACAAAAATACTGAGCTCCGACGAAAATTCAAAACGGAAAGTCCCTTATCAAATGACAACATTAAAGGCTCAAACAAATCACGAGTGGATAACAACTGTCATATTCCTGACTTGGTACAGGCATTTTCTTATGTAGAAAATGATGGATTATACCTGGTTTTATAGCTAATTGAACCTGTCACTTGTATGATAGTCTTATCAAATTCAATAATATTGACAACGATGTGTGAACAAAACAAATAGACACAATAGGTAAACATTGTCACAAATAGGGGAACAGAAATCAACTTTGTGTTATAATCTTAATCACTATAACAACAAACAAATATGCAAATAAAATAAACATTTTATCGTCGTAAACATATTTTTTAGGAAATGTTGCTATTGAAAATTATTTTCACCAGGAAGTAGATAGTAAATATATTTCCATTTGTTGTTGGATGATGAGGAGCCACCACGTACGTCCTTTTCATTGGGTTGTCAATGACTGTTAACACATCACCATCCCATTTCTTCGTTAATAAAGTATGGACCAATCAAAACCTAAGCAATTATACTCCTAAAAGGCAACATCTTTTCTAAAGCGGTTCATTGACCCCACCTGTTTAGATATTTAATGGTCGTTTCAGGCATTCTCTGAATAACATTTCAGATAGCTATTATGGGAAAAACGGCTCTGCTCGTTTTGGTTGTGTCAATAACTTTGATTAAACATATTAACGGTAAGTATTTATTTCTAATGACTTTTTAATAAAGGTAAAATAATTTTACACATGTATGACAATTAAGGCAGAAGTTGTTACATACCTCAATGAATTGTTTTGGAAATAGAATATGAGTACAACTACAATGATTTGCTTAAAATTAGTATGCAATGGCTTTTTGCATTCAAATATTACAATATTGTTTTAATTGTTTCACATAAGTACAGCGCAAACTGCCAATTTGTAAAACTAAATTGTTATTTTTATGAAATGTAGTTTCCATTAAAGATGTGTGGATAATAACTGCAGAAGTAATACTGCTATGATTGTTTTTGTCCTAATAGTCATTTTTAAGGTGGCATTTTTTAAAATATTGTGCAGAATTTATCTTTGTTTTCAAAAAATTACACGGCATGAGCAGACTTCACCCTGTTCAGTACTACAGTAAAAACATCATTTCATTGCATATAAGATTACAACCATCATCGAAAGAAAACCAATAAAAATGTCACCCCTTTTCTTTCTATCAACAAGCTTAGTATTATTGTCATACATTGGCAAATATTTTTCTATTGTTATAAAATACATCATAAAACATAATTACAAACCTATTCTCGATTTATATCCAATTTTTAGAAATTTACCTGTGACGTCACTTTTTGTGGCGTTGATACATTCGTGAACCAGACACACAGTTCGTAAATTTATAATGCTGTTCTTGTGTACTGTCCTAAATTAATTTTAGTTATTCGTTGTTATTCTGTGGTTAACATGTCGAAATGTACTATTGTATTATTTATTTATGTATTTCTCTGTCCTAAGTGTTCTTGCATTTATTTGTGCTATATTCGCGTCATGTCATGTTGTCATTTTAGCAATTAATTTAATATTTCCATAAAGCGCGAGGTTTGGCTAGCCACAAAACTCAGTTTAACCCATCATTTTGACTTAAAATGTCCTGTACCAAGTCAGTAATATGGCAGTTGTTATCTAATAGTTCATTTCTATGTATGTTGCATTGTCATTTTGTTTTTGTTGCACTTCAGTGTTTCGTTTTTTCGTTGTTTTCGTTGATGTGTTTGCCTCGATTATAGTTTGTAACCGGATTTGTTTTCTCTCAATCTATGTTGATGTGTTTCCCTCAGTATTAGTTTGTAACCCGGATTTGTTTTCTCTTAATCGATTTTTGACTTTTGAACAGCGGTATACCACTATTGCTTTTTTAAGAAATCATGATACCTGAAGTTACAAAATATTTATAAGGAACATCAAATAAAAACAGAATGTTGCTTTGATGTTCATGACTAGGAATTGTTTTCTGCAATGAAATTCAGGGTTAATTTCCTACAACTGTCTCAATCAATTGAATATTTTGTACACCCTTTTTCGTATGAAACCGGATGTAGCGTTCTATGATTTGGTGATAATACCACTGCAGTTGTGAGAAATTTTGTGTATTTTTTGGATGGAAAATAAAAAGGACATTTTAATCCTGAACCCAATTTGTTCAGTTTTCATGTATGACCGTGGGGTTTCGTGTTGTTAAATTAATAATCTGTGGAGTGATTTTGTTTATTATCGCTTTATTTTTTTTATTGCATTTTTATGCCTGTTTTTTTTTTTTTTTTTTTTTTTTCTCATTATCTTTGTCATTATTTCGACTATCTAGTTAAGACATTGGTCCATTCATCACTGATTTTCCTGTTAACGATTTTTACAGGTACATGGTTTGAAGGAAAGTAGTCTTTTCTGTATCTGATTAAGCTTTATTTATCTCTAACTGATTTTGTTATTTTATTACAGGCATACCAAACTTTGCATGTACTGGCCGAGGTGGATATTGTTCAGACTCGGATACATGTTCATCATTAGGAGGGCATGTGGACAAACTGTCTGCAAGGTGCAATTGTGGAAATGCATGTTGTAAATGTACTGGTAAGTAACAAATTTATTTCAGTAATAATCATCAATTCAAAGGTGTCGTCCATACAAACTTACAACAACAAACACTTGACTCTATCAATCAACGGAACGACTGGATATTAACTGTCATATTCCTGACTTAAAATAGGCATTTTCCAACGAAAATGTACTGACGATTTCATTATTTTAATGGTAATGTTCTAACAAGAAACTCAAACAAAAGCGCTCGACACCAATTATGTATAGAGTGCAATATTTGAATCAGGAACTGGTACACACCTGACCCATTAAATACATCTCAGTTTATGCTTTATTTTTTTTTTTTTTCAAAACGTTATAGACAAACAAATGAGAGAGGACTGATGTTGTTTTCTTACTTTTTTACCATTTTGGTACCTCTGTTTCTTCAAAATATTTTATTCGATTTAAGGCTTAGAACTCTTTTCTAAATTCATAAAAAAACTTTCTCTGTTGTGAGAAATCTATTAATCGTTGTCAAGGTAATGGAATTTTATTCAGCTGTCATACAAGTGAGATGTTTAACTGGCTATAAAACCAGGTTTAATTCACCATTTTCTACATAAGAAAATGCCTGTACCAATATGACAGTTGTTATCCATTCGTTTCATGTGTTTGAGTTTTTCATCTTGCCTTTTGATTACGGACTTTCTGTATTAAATTTTCCTTGGAGTTCGGTATTTTTGTTATTTTAATTTTTAATAACTCATCCTTTTATTGCTAGACACATGTCCTGAAGGTTCTACATGTATGAGTGAAGGTGACACCTGTGATGGAATGAAAGATACAAACGGATGTTGTGGTAATAGGTTTTGTTGTACACCTCCTATGACAACAACACCTGCACCATGTGAGTAAAATACATGAAGCTATCACAGATTATTAAAAAATATTTGAAGAAACGTTTATATTTCAGTACATTTGATTCACAAACAATCATACATTATCAAAGTCAAAATATAAATGATTTTATCAAAACGTGTATGCAAAATGTAAAATGGCGTGTTTGCTATATTAAGGAATCAATGTTGAAAAATGTTGGGTTGAAAAAGTCAAAAGGCTGGTATTGGTACACAATTATATAACTTCAAATGATACGCATGCTGGTTGACGGTTAATCCCAAGGGTTTCACCACTCCAGTAAATCAATACTTCAGTATGATTAGCTCTTTAAAACGTATAAAATTTGATTTTTAATATCTTTTGGTCCCAGCCATTACCAAAAAAGAAATTATTGGTAGAAATGTGCATCTGGTGCAGTAAAAGCTGGTACCTTTATACTAGTAAATTAGGCTGATACCGTTACGGGCCTGGCATCAAATGTTTAAAGATCAATTTTGTTTACCAATAACATTGCATGTACCATTATAATCAGCCATGTAGCTCAGTTCTACTGTATATTAAGGACAATGTGGATTTTGATTTTATTTAAATTTGCTGTAATACATTTTAGAAAACCACTTTGAATCAAAACATGAATCTCTCATACATAGCTCTGAATCCATAACCGGGTCTGGCTTTATTATTGGTCTGTTTTCATTGTAATTGCTTTGCAACAATGTATTAGATTTAGGATTCTAAAATCTTATGGCCACCAATATCATCGAGAAGACACGAATTGTAGACATGAAGATCTTAGGAAGTAAAACAAGTACTGTCAATGTTAGTAAATTAAGTGTATAGGGTTATAAGCACGGTAACAAATGTTTGACTGTCGTCAACATTTTTTTAAATGAAAATACATGAAAGGTAAATAAAATCTTTAACATGTTTAAAGCACAGAACGACATACACAAAACATGGATGAAATATAAGAAGACAAACAGCAGTGAAAATAATCTTTGTTTAAAATTAAATTACTATTTTGTGTACTCTTCTGCTAATTATTGAAATATATAACATTGTGTAATTGTTCAGGTGTAGTAACATGCCGCGGTGAATGTCAGGTTGAGTGTGCCCTGGCTATTCTGAAAGAGATGGAGACTGCTGCGGGTCGACGATATGTTGTTTGTAAGTTGAACATGTTAAAGTTGATCAACAAATGATATGATTATCGTAAACAACATATTTTTCTCGAATCAAGTTCATAATGCATCACTCTTGTTAGAAGAAGTCAAAATTCTGCTCACGTGAATAAGTATTGATATGTACTATGATCGATTTAGAAGAGCTTTAATGTGGACGTCTAAACAGAATAGTGATATCTAGTGTACAGTCAATTCAACAGAAGACAGAAAATGTAAGATAAGTGGCACTAACCTTATCTCACAAAATGGTGTGAATTTGGATATGTAGGTAGTTCCTGTACTTTTTGGCACCATAAATCAAGGTATTATGAAAACATTTTATTCGTGTGCCTGTTAATTACATCATTAACAGTTGCATCTTGTCATTTCTTTGTGTTGTTGTTTTTGAATTTTAAAATTGGTTCAAAACCTGTGTTAAAATAATTCACATTTTTTTCTCATCGATGTATGTTCCATATCTCTTTTAATGAATAAAAGAATCGGGCTTTTCGGTCAAAATATAGTGTTCATTCTATAATTACAATTAATGTCATAATTTAGTGTAAACAATATTTTATTTTGAAAATAATAACGTAAACATTACAATATGACATTTAAATTAGATTGGAAAACAAATGTCATAATTTGAATGACATTGCCGTAATTTCAAGGTAATCAGTTTAGTTAAACATAATTCACATTTGACAAATTCCACTTATTTAAACTGTGGACTTTTTTTTTTTTTTTTCAATATTTTGTAAATTTAACTATATTTCTTATTGAACTGCAAAATTGCGTATATAAATATCAATTACGAAAACAACTTGATGATATGAATTTCCTATAGTTTCTGCAAATAGAAAATAAAGTAAGGACTTACTATGCATGATATTTATTCAAATAAATTCAAGCTTACAAATATGCCAGATTTTCTGTTTTAGTTTTACAACGAATACTTAAACTTCACATTTTGTAATTTCATATTCATGGAAACTTATATACTTTTTGCCTTTGGAGATTCCAATATTGGCCTTTTCGAAATTTGCATCTTGTACAGAAAATTTTGTACCTTTAATATTATTATAGATTTTAACGAATAATATCTTATCATTTCAGTTTTGGCTGAGGACTCTGGCCTGAATCTTGAAGCCGTTAGAAAAAGGTTTTTGTGAAAATGTCTACAGTTATTAATCTAATAAAAGTTGTATGATATTTTTCTATTGTGCGTATGACATATGTTTCTCGAATAAATTTCGACACCAAAACGTTAGAAAACCACATGCATTGGATAGTTTATAACTCCAAACGCACAATATACTCTCGTAATTGTCGTAAATGTAATTTATTGTTTATTCATTGCTACGCCCCTCTTTCCATTTGTTAGTTCCCAAAATGTCATACCTTATTTCTAATCTAGCAGTCGCTTTGTGCTCTTTGTAATTTATCTACAGTAACTAATAGCCTGTCAACAGTGAGGTTGTGAGTTCGAATGCCACACATTGCAAGGTTCGTTTGACTCCTCCAACCTCAATTTACTAGGAATGCCATCTTTCCTGCGCAAAAGTGGCATTTACATCAACAAGCAACCGATTGAATAAAACGAAAGATAAATGAGACCTTATTATGATGGATAGATATAGAATCATAGGATAGAATGATAGATAGTGCCGTAATAAAACAACATTAGAGAAGAACCATAATAAAAACAATATTTTAGTGTTCAGTCATGAAGTATTTTGCACAGAAATAACTGGGCAAAAACGTTTAAGTTTCCATAGTTCTAGAGTGATATAAAAAGGATATATACTATTATAGCATTGTACAATATCATGTCTCAGAGTCGTGTTCTGTTTGCAAGGATTTGTTTTTATGAAGTTGATTGATTATTGTGTACTTTACGTCCTGTGGCAAATATTTCATGGGTGTTCATGACGAGAACACATTCATTATAAATCCAATTGGTAGGCCCTGCAATAGCTGCAATAGGAGGCCGACTGTGAGGTTGGACAGATATTTAGCCTTTTAACAGCTGGCCACATACAGACTCCTCAAATAATTGCTGCCAGAGATCATAATGCGTGTTCAGAGAACGTTGATGCATTTAATCTACTCTGAAGTCGGCTATCGATATTTAAGTATATTTTTCAATGACATCAAAAGGTTAGATACATTTTGCTGGCTTTAGTAACAGTGAGAATTCTATGAAATTGTATTTGTAATTGCAATTGCGGTTTTGGTAAGATATTCTATTCTTCCGACAGCCTCGGTGAATGGTCGTATTGTTTTTGCCTGTAGTGCGGGAGGTTATGGGTTCGATTCCCGGCCGGGGCAAGCCACAGACGTCAACATTTGTTATTACTGTTAATCCGCTAAGCAAGTGGCATTAAGGAGAAAAACAAAGAATGGTAGGCTCAGAGTAAGAATAATGTGTTTAGGTAGAGTGACATGTCTTATTACGGACTGTTACCTTGTGAACTATAACGTTGAAAATACGTCTCTACATGTCGGTCTAGAAAGCAGGGTTTATATTTAAGTCTTTCCATTTTGTTTCTGAAAACACCTTTAGATTTTGTTCTGATTATTAGGTTTTTCCACTTTTCTGTTGACAGACCTTTTGATTTTGTTCTGATAAGCTCTTGCCACTTTTCTATGTAAAGACCTTTGATTTTGTTCTGATTATTAGGTCTTTCAACTTTTCTGTGTCAACCTGTTCTGATTATTATTATTAATTTTTATCTCCGCCAAAACTTTTCTTACAGTATCAAATGGTTTTGCAAGTTGTTGCTTAGATGTTTTGGATATGACATCGAACAATTATTGCGCTTTTTCATGGATTCCTATAAACCATATATATCTTTTAAATAGGCATACGTAAACCTATCGTTTGAGACCGGATGTGGCATTCCATTAACCGGAAGTATATAATTATCTCTTATTTTACGCAAAAGTATATAGAAACCATTAAATTTTGAAATATGTCCATATATGACAAATGTAAAACAATTTGAACGAGTAAAACACACGGATTGATTTCAATTAAGCAAGGAACGGAACTAAACATGAAAGACATCGACCATCGACAACCACTTAAATTCAAACTTCTGAATTTGGAAGGAAGACCAAGGAATAACAGCCTCCAGGCATATATCAGGCACAAACAGAGTTTGGGTTGATTAAACATGATTGCCAGTTCTCAATCTTCCCGTAATTAGGACAGTGGCGTAACAGCACAACAAACGATCAAACCTTATCAGTCGTGGAAGGTTCAAGAGGATCAAGAGGAAAATTCATACGTAACCATTAAAGAAAAAATTAAGTTGCAAGTCAGCATAAACATGATAAATAGATAAACGAATATGTAATGTATTAGCATAATTAGTAAAACAAAACATACGTCAAAATAAAAAGACAAGAAAATAACTCGTATGAAAATTAAGACGAAAGTAGTTTATCGATAAAAAAAATAATCAAAGCAACAAAACTGAGCTTCTCCTGCTAAGCATGCAATACCTGCCATGCAAAATCACATTTAAACATTATGTCACAACTGGAGAAAAGGAAACAATCGATAAAACTGCAGATCAGACGACTACACTGAGTAATAGTGGACAAAAGACACAAAATAAGCCCAAAAAGACATTATAAGACTGATTTATACGTTAGCATTAGTGGATAAGACTATAACTCATTTGTAAAACAGATCATTAATCTGTCGGAATGGGAAAACAGATAATACATAACGTCGGCATTAAATGAGAGAGATATGGAGAAAAAGTAAAATTTCAAAATACCGTACTTCGAGGAAAATTCTAAACGGAAAGTCCCAAATCAAATGGTAAAATTAAAAGCTCAAACTCATTAAACGAATGGATTACAACTGTCATATTCCTGACTTGATACAGGCATTTTCCTATGTAGAAAATGGTGGATTAAACCTGGTTTTATAACTAGCTAAACCCCTCACTTGTATGACAGTCGCATAAAATTCCATTATATCGACAACAATGTGTGAACAAAATAAACAGACTTAATAGGTAAAATGTCAAAATAGGGGACAACAATCAACATTGTGTTATAATCCTAGTAACTATAAAACAAACAAATATATAAACAAAGAAAACAAAAGGCATAAAGACAAAGCACATTAGCAAAACGAAAGACAATAACACAAAAAAAAAAATCATAGCAAAATAACAGGATGTATAAGTACTGAGCCACGTCAAATGGATATTACCAAAATAATAGACTTAACAGTCAAAGTAGTAATTTCCAAAGACAAATAAAAGAATACTATAACAGTTATTAAGATGATAAACAACGTCAGTACATAGAATAAGTAGGAAAGATGAAAACCCATCCCATTAGTACGGAAGTGACGAAATCATTCGTCAGCATGAGTAGACATAATTGACATTCTCTTACGTGATTGGCATGAGATGATACTAGAAGACTTCAAACGTGAAGTTTAGCTTGAATGGAAAACAAATAACTCAAACGTCAGCATGAGTAAATATTATTGACGGAACTCTTATGTCTACATAGTAAACAAGAGAAGACCTCATCCGTACGCATGATAAGACAATATGAAAACTCATTCATTAGAGTACAACAAGTGAACCCATATATCAGTATGGTTAGAGCAGAGGTTATACAGAAAACGTTTAAACCCGATGCATTTGTTTTCACCAGTTCTTAGTCAGGAACCTGATGTTCATAGTTGTCGTTTGTTGGTGTGGTAAATAAGTGTTTCTCGTTTCTCATATAGTTTATACCATCAGTTTTCCTGATTGAATGGTTCTACACTAGTTATTTTTGTGGCCCTTTATAGCTTGCTGTTTGGTGTAAGCCAAGGCTCCGTGTTGAAGGCCGTACTTTGACCTATAATAGTTTACTTTCACAAATTGTGACTTGGAGTTGTCTCATTGGCACTCATACCACATCTTCTTATATCTATTGAAAATAATTAAATATGAAGAATGAATGAATCAATATTAATCATGTTGATAAAAGTAAATAAAAACCAAAATGTTATGTGTATGACATTAATAAATTACCAATAAACTTGAATACGTAAGTTATAAATTAACAATGATTATAAGTGCCGCTCCATTTATGATACCAAAAGTAATGATGACGTATATTCGATTCTATGCTAAAACTAGGCTTATCTATATATATAAGAGGTTCAAATGAGAAACTAAGATACTTAAAAGTGCTTGGAAAATGTACAACGAATAATTCTGAATGAAATACTGCTTTAAAAAAGAAACGATTGGCTACTTCTATTCTATCTTTTATGTGTTTGAAAGTCATCTTTTTTCTATGTATGTTGGCGTTTGTTTTTGCAGCAGTTCAGTGTTTCTGTTGTTCCGTTGTTTTCCTCTTATAGTTGATGTGTTTCCCTTGGTTTTGGTTTGTGACTCGCATTTGTTTTCGCTTAATCGATTCATGACTGTTGATTTTCGTCCGCCTCTATTCTACTCAAGAGGTAACTTGGGCGATCCTTCAAATATGATGTAAATAAAAATCTACATTCTGGTGTTGAATACTGTATTTCCAATCGTACAATTGTATGAGTTTATTTTTGTAACCTTGATATGTATTGATAAGTATTACATGTGGTCATGTTAAAACTAACCCCGGGTGATCCCGATTTTCTCCGCAATAAAAATAACCGGCATGATATTACAAATGTTGATAAACGTGGCCACCAAACAAGCATATAAACCTATTGATAAATTCAATGCATGTATGTTGTCAACTTATCCCTATAGTTTGTATGAAGCCATGACTAAAGATAAACATGATAAAGGCATTATTTAAGTACACAAAACAAAAACGAAAATATAGTTCTTTGGAAAAGTTGGGAGTAGCCACTTCATACACAAAACAAGTAATAAATAAGAGTTATTCAACTTTTCACATTAAATGGAAATTGATACATATAAATTTGGAGGGATAAGACATGTATTGTGCATTAAAATACACAATATTATCGAAAGATCCATTAAAGATGACTTCAGATAAATCGCAAGATTAAATTCTCCTTTCCTGTCTAGTATAAATAAATTCGACACCAAAAAAACTTGTTTTATCACTCCAAAAATAATATGAATGTAACGCGTATAACATTCATTTGTATTTCCTCTTGCTAAATACTTCTAGTTAATGAGCCTGAAGTCTGACTTCTTGTGCTCTGATTCCGTCTCAATGTTATTCTGATTTTTAACTACACAGACGACGCGTTTACAATAATAATTGCCTCTGTAAACATGTGGACTGAAAGGAAAGCCATAATCAGATATAAGCAGCAGCTTGTGTAACATGTAAAGAAACATCTGCCTAAAGATATTTATTTTTTTTTTTTTTTTTTTTAAAGAGCAAATAAATTCATCAAAAATATCTTAATCGCAAACATACCAATGCGCTTCGGGAACAAACTTGCTAAGTGCTGTAAACTTTCCACAGCGTATAATGCAAAAGAGGCGACAATACAATTGAGAATGTAAGGCCACCAATAGGTCTTTAACACAGCGAGAAAATCCTGCACCCGGGGCGGGATTCAGTTGACCCCACACAAAAATGTGTACTAATTCAGTGAAAATGGACGTCATTCTAAACTCAAAACATATATATAAATGAACTAAAATTAAAAAACAAACAAGACTAGCAAAGGCCAGAGTCTCTTGACTTCGGACAGGGGCAAAAATGTGGCGGAGTAAAACATGTTTTTGAGAGATCTCAACCTCCCTATACCAATGTGGAATAAACAAACACAACAATACGCATAGTAAAACTAAGTTTAAAGGAAGTCCGAGGCGATGTCCGAACAGGTAACAATGATTGCTACCTCAAACATTATACCGTTACAATTTCGATAAAAAAAAAACTCGATCCTTAATAACAAATCAAAATTCTAAAAATAGCCATGATGATTGGTATTCTTACACTTTTATATTCGGCTTTGATGGTTCCTCATAAAGGAAAATTTAGAAAATTGATTCAGACGTATAACAATTATAAAGTGTTAATCAACGATTTTGTTTTCTTTTCAAACCATTTAAAGGTGAAAAAATACCTTATACAAAAGCTTGATATTATTGTATTCTTTTCTTATTTAATTATTATCACAAAGGAAAGTAAAACGCGTTACTATTTCTCTAACATAAGAGGCGTGCGGTTCATTTTGCTTCAAAAAGAAGCATGCAATTGTTTGCACCTGTCCTAAGTCAGGAATCTGATGTTCTGAAGTTGTCGTTTGTTGATGTGGTTCATAAGTGTTTCTCGTTTCTCGTTTTTATATAGATTAGACCGTTGGTTTTCCTGTTTTACACTAGTAATTTTGGAGCCCTTTATAGCTTGCTGTTCGGTGTAAGCCAAGGCGTCGTGTTCAGAACCGTACTTTGACCTATAATGGTTTACTTTTATAAACTATGACTTGGATGGAGAGTTGTCTCATTGGCACTCATACCATATCTTCTTTTATCTGAAAACGGAATTTCTTGACTAAATCTAAAATCAGAACATGTAGTATATTTTGTACTGCCTTCAACTGTGTGTTTCCTTAAAGTTTCTTTTGGGATATTAAAAGAATTTTTAATAAGGCAAGGAGTTGTTGTTGGCTAATTGTGTAAAATAAATAAGTTATGGTAAACATAGACAGTTTGTCGTTAATTTATACTAAGTAAAACAATGTGTTTGGTTTTTTTTAGACCTTTGGCCATTATTTTATCTGTTGCTAAATTGTGCCTAAAAACTCATCCTTTAACCGCATCACACTGCAGACCATGTCCGATCGTGAGAATTACAGGATAAAAATTTAAAAAGACATTTGAGGCAGCTAAGTAAACTTTACGCCCAACTGGCACAACATAATTTATACTGCTGATATCCACCAAATTCTACAGATGAATACGCACCCATATAAAAATATTCTAGCTGTTTCTTTTGACTTTTCATCAAATAAATTGATTTCATCCCAATTACACAATCAATTTAACCACATAAATAGCACTTTTCCACTCAATGTTAATGTATAAACTCTCATTGACAGATGACCTAAGCTTGTACGAATACCGTGATGTGTTTCCCTCGGTTTTGGTTTGTGAACCAGATTTGTTTTCGCTTGATCGATTTATGACCATTGAACAGCGGTATACTACTGTTGCTTTTAATTACAAAAGAGCTTAGTTTTTTAATAAAAATTGAAATAAAAAATCTGTAATCCTAATAAGGTAATATATCACCAATTAAGCCTAAATAATGTCTACTATTAAACATAAATAGTTTACATTACCCAATAGGCCAATCAATTGTTAAAAAATATGATAAATAAAAATTACATTTGTGTTGAAATTGTTTTCTCTAATTCTTTGGCAATTTCTTGACCCATTGTTTGAAAATTTTAATCAACGTGTGGTTGCTGATGATCTCAGTAGATGATTGGTTAAGTTAAAAGGTCAGAACCTTTTCGGCTTTCTGGATGAATCGAAATGTGCTTACAGGTGTTAGAGAAATTGACAAATTTATATAAACTTTTACTACGCGGAAATAGTTCGACATTCAGAAATTGTTGTTCAAAATATTTACTATTATATATGAATTTATATATTTCATTAAATGCAATATTTAGATTTAAAAGTGGTATTCATTAATGGTTGATTCCATTTGATCCAGCGATACATAAATGATATTTTTGCGCATCAATTTTGTTAGTGTATGACGTAGAATTCAGGAAGGTGGAAGGCACTCGAAGGATTTTCGTTTATGGAAAATTAAACTTTATCAAAAGGAAAACCGATTCTTACATAGTTTCTCGTGGAATATCGGACTAAGTTTAACTTTTTCGATTGGATAAATCCGATAATCCTCTGGTACTAATGTAGGGATCTATATTTATCTAGCCAACAAATAATAATGGACAACATATCAACTGACTGAGGACAGAACGACCAAAAGGAAATTTTACGCTGCGTTAATAAGAATTGTCCCCGCTAAAATTAATGAATGGCACCCTTCAGGTGATCCAAGCATTCGGTTCAAAGGGTCGGTACTGTATACCATACAACAAATACTTGTTGTGCCGACCACAAAAAAAAAAAACTATGATAAAACTTGTACTTTAAAGAATAATGTTGTACAATGTATAATGCATCGGGATTCGAAAATGGCTTTTTCTATAAACTGGAAATTAGGCTGTTTAAATGTTCCCTGGACAAAACCTTCTATAACTCATCTTCTCTTTTAAGATGTGATTCGATCTCTCCTGGCTTACAAGGTATTCAAGAATATAAATATTCATGTCAGAAACTAACAAATACCTATAAATTGATATGTTCAAGTTCTGTAAACTTATAGTTTATAATCAGGTTGATATCTCAACTGTAACTTTATCAACATTATCAATTGGAAGACATGTTAATAACTAAGGTAAGATAGTCATCTTTTGTAAAGCTTTCGAAAAGCTTTTTTAAAACTTATGTTATAAACATGTTTGAATATAGTGATAGGTTATATAAATACTATTGATTATTTAATGATGACAATGAGAAAAACAATTAAATTGTCACTCTCCATCAGTTTTTCATACATAACAAAAGTCACAAAACGCTGTCAAGATCGAATAATGATATTGCAATTATGGATTATATATTTTTTAACAAAGGATCTTTTATTTTGAGACGATATTACTTACTGTTAGAAATAAAAGATATACATTATCTCTTAACTGCCTGAAAATCCTGCTTGTGGTTTTTTGATATATGAAGTTAGAAAATCATCAAACTCAAATGTTGCTCAGTCTTTAGTTTTCTATGTTGTGTTTTGTGTACTATTGTTTGTTCTTTCCTTTTTAGCCATGGCGTTGTCAGTTTATTTTTTTATGAGTTTGAATGTCCCTATGATATTTTTTGCCTCATTTGAAATTGCTCATACTCTCAAATTTTTACAAAATACAATACCTCTGAAATAACCTTTTTTATGTTGTCGATATGAAAAGGAACCGTCTTAATGAAACACAGGATTAGAAATGTTCTTCAGATTTGGTAATAAAAGCAATTTTCAGTCATTGGGAAATGTTAGCTCTAATCGATTGCTAACAAGGGTATTTATATCCATTATATGCATCTGCCGTGGACAGGCATTAAAGAAACATGCAACTTGTACATGGAAATTTACGAAATTTGTTTCAAAGAATCAATGTTTATACTTTTTTAGACACTCCAGATATATAAAAACGTTCTGTTTATCTCACCGATATTTATAATTTCCCACGGTTTGATAGTATAGTGGGAAATTAATGTAATAAGGTACTAGTGAATACTATTGATACGGGTACTTCGGATGTACACGTATGACATTTTCACGTGATATTTATATTAAGCGGGAAATTTTTTTCCTTGTTGGTCACTTCTAGCCAAGCATCAGACTGGACAACAATGAAGTAATTGTCCAAGAAGTACAAAATGCAGTATCTGCTTCACAACAAGATACGCTTAACCAAATCACCGCTTTGATAGATAACAGGCTATCCACATTCCAGGGAAATATCCAACAATCTCAGCGAGATATCAGTCAATCACAGATGACCAAGATTGAAGAAACTTTGTCGGAGAACTACACATTCCAACGGAAGGGGAAGGAGAACCAGTACAAACACGAGGTTAAAGTCCTGACGAAGTTGACGGAGGCAAAAGCAAAGTTAGACGGACCAGATTTATCCGTAGAATCCATTCACCAAGCAAGAGACAAGATTGTTGAAGGTATGGCAATTGTAAGAGACAGACAGATACTCATTAAACTTGCCGATTCATCAGAGTTGGGGTGGAAAGTCGTTAAGTAGTACACAACTATTCCAATTGCTGACTCCAAAGATGAAAAGAAGATGATAAGAGCGCAAAATAGAGCTGAACGTAGAAACAAGTCAGACATGCTGAAAAAGTCAAAGACAAACAGAAAAGTGCCTCATTCCACCAAAGAGAAAGATTCACCCCCTACATGGAGAACAGGGAGATGTTTCAATTTTGGAACAAAAGGCCACTGGGCGGAAGATTGTCCTGAAAAGAAAGACAAGATAGTAATATTTAAAATTTTTGAATAGAAATATAAGGAATATTATATTGATCAAGCTGAAAAAAAACATTCAGTGCAAATGTAAACAAAGCAAAATAAAATCATACGATAGAAACTACTCAATCGAAACCAAGTGTCACTGGTGATCACTTTTTACTAAAAGTTGATATACCTGTCTCGCCAGTAGGTAAATTGAGGTTAAAATTGCATGAATGGAAAGCTATTACTACTAGTACACATATTATTGATGTTATTGAAAACGATTATAAGTTGCCGTTTAAAACGGAACCAGAGGTTAAACATTTAAAACATAACAGATCATCTTTAAACAATGCAGAATGTGTGGTTGAAGAGATTAACAAGTTTCTTCAAAAAAGGTGCATTTCTGAGATTTATTCTAAACCAACTGTAGTAAACCCACTTGCAGTAGTATTTAATAAGAACAAACCTAGACTAGTACTCGATTGTAAGCATTTGAATCCACATCTGTTTTAATTTAGGTATAAGTACGAGGATACTATGATAGCAGGAGATCTCTTTCAAAGAGGAGATTATTTATTTAGTTTTGATATCAGATCTGCTTATCATCATTTAGAAATCTCAGATATACACAAAACCTTTTCAGGATTCGCTTGGAATTTTGATGGAATTACGAGATATTTCGTATTCAATGTTCTTCTTTTTTGGTATTTCAACAGAAGGTTACATATTTACAAAAGTACTTAGAGAGGTAGTTAAGCATTTGCGATCAGAAGGAAAGAGGATAATTATGTTTCTTGACGACGGGTTAGGTGGAGATGAAAACACCACGTTATTAATTTAATGCGTCCGAAGCGCTTTTCTGGATTTACCTTCATCAGGAACGCCCAAAGCCAAATATTTGAAGCCAAGGATGTATAAAAACCGAAACAGTGGAAGAGCTATATGACCAAAAGAATCTAAAAAATAGCCAAATTCATCTAAGGTCAACTTTGCCCGAGGGAGTTGAAACCTCAGTTTCTTTAAAATTTCAAAATTTATAAATGGACAATTTTAGAAAGTTTGTTATAAATCATGTCAGTGCCAAAGTACTGACTACTGAGCTGATGATAACCTCGGGGACCAATAATCCACCAGCAGAGGTATCGACCCGAAGGAGTTGAAACCTCAGTTTCTTTAAAATTTCAAAATTATAAATGGACAATTTTAGAAAGTTTGTTATAAATCATGTCAGTACCGAAGTACTGACTACTGAGCTGATGATATCTTCGGGGACTAATAATCCACCAACAGAGGTATCGACCCAGTGCTGTAAAAAATGAAAACACCACGTTATTAATTTAATGCTTCCTAAGCGCTTTTCTGGATTTACCTTCATCAGGAAAGCTTAAAGCCGAATATTTGAAGGTCAAGATGTATAAAAACCGAAACAGTTAACGAGCTATATGACCAAAAAACCCTAAAAACAGCCAAATTCATCTAAGGTCAACTTTGTACGATAGAGTTGAAACCTCAGTTTATTTAACATTTTGAATTTTTGATTGCACATGAGAAGTGTTTTTGGTTACCAAGTTAGAAATTGAAATGGCTAGGGTATACATGGGATACAAATATAGGTAAAATATTTGTTAATGAAGATAGAATTATGAAAACTGAGAAAGAGATTAGATTTTTATATAGAAGAGACCAACGAAGGGGTAGTACTTTTTGGATTTAGATTAGAGCTAGCATTGTGGGTCAGTTGATATGTATGCAGATAGTCATAGGTGACTTAGTTAGATTGAACACTAGATACCTTTAGGATTGTATCATGAGTAGAACAAAGTGGAATGCACCAGTCAAGATTTGTAAAAAAGCAATTAATCAAATAAATTTTTGGTCTAATTCATTGCAAAAGCTCAATGATTCTGGAGTCGACATTTGTAAAGTCGATAATCAGGACATTTTTGACATAGAAATATTTTGTGATGATTCAGATGTAGGCTTTGGTGGTTATTCAACCACAGATTTGAAAACGTTTTTTGCAAAAAAAATGTCCGGTAACTGGACATAACGAGAAAGGAACGAGATTTCCACATGGCGCCAATTAGAATGCGTCAATAGGTTCGTACAGACATTTGATAATACATTTAGTGACAAAATCGTCAAAATTAATACTGACAATCAAAACATACTTCACATACTGAGAGTAGGCAGTAGAAAACAGAAATTACAAGATATAGCTATTGACATTAAACAAACTTGTGTAAATAGCAATATAAACATAATTACACAATGGCTTCCGAGAGAGAACAACACACATGCAGACAAGTTCAGTAGACACACTGATCACGGTGATTGGGCTATTCATTCTGGTATATTTGATGAATTTAATAGCCTATGGAATGTATAGGGTCCATATACAATAGACATATTCGCCACACACTATGTTACACAACGTGGACGATTTAACTTTAAAATATGGTATCCTCGTAAGGAAGCAATTGATGCATTTAGTCAAAACTTGAACACAGAAACAAATTGGTTAGTTCAACCACCATATCTCATATCCATGACTGTATGTAAAGTCAGCTCCATTCTGGCCGTTAACGTTGCTATTCGCATCTAACATTTTCACCAAATTTATTAAAGGTACAAAGTTTTTATTAAAAGAGCACTCAGTTGTTAAAGGTAGTGGTAAAAATGGGGTATTGGGTGACGGAATTTGAGATTTCATATGTTAGCAATGAAACTAGAAATATTAATGTAATCAATATTATTTGCAACAAAACGTCCAGGCTGCCATAGACAACAGTGTTGTATTCCCGGACAACAAACTTAAGAATTTCGCCAACAAGATGTCATCCTTTATTGTGGAATCAAAAGCCGAGAATACCAGAAAAAATAACTTTTATGGTTTCAAACGATGGAAAACATTTATAAACGAACAAAAAATATCAGAATTACCTGCTAACTCTGTTCATGTTGCGCTTTATTTGACATATCATATTGACGAACATTGTTCTCCAAGATTAATAGATTCCGCTGTATATTCTATTAAATAGGCCCATGAGCTTAACGGTTTCAGTAATGATCCTTCTAACAATTCATATGTTAAATCACTGATTGAATGTGCAAAACGTTTGAACGGTAGACCAGTAGTCAAAAAGGACCCAATTAACAATAATATTCTTATTGATTTATGTTCATTGTACGAAAGTTCGATAGATTTTTTGATCATTCGTGATTTGACCATGATTTTGATAGGTTATTCAGGGTTTTTGCGTTACTATGAGCTTAGCTCTTTAAAATGTAAAGATATCACAGTTTTTGATGATAATTTAGAAATACACATTTCACGTAGTAAAACTGATCAATACCGACAGGGTTATAAAATTTTGATTTCAAAAGGTAGCACTTCAGCATGTCCATTCCAATATGTACAACAGATATATTCAGTTAGCTAGTTTAGATGAGAAATCTGATTTATTTGTCTTTAGACCAATATTTAGATCAAGGGGTATAGCTAAATTGATACATAAGAATAAGAAAAGAGTTACACTTCAGCTAAAGAAAATATTGTAAAAAGGATAAAAATTGTCGCCCCTAATCTTAGTCTAGGTTTACATTCTCTTCGTGCAGGCGGTGCTACCGCTGCTGCCCAGTCTGATGTGAACGAAAGGTGCATTAAGAGACAAGGGAGGTGGAAGTCCGACACAAGTAAGGACGGGTACATAGATGACACATTTGAAAAGAGAATGTAAGTTTCACAAACACTTGGGTTGTAAAATAAACTTAACCCGCCTTTTCTTTGTGGTTCTAGTATTGCTTGGCTATCGGCTATATGTATTTATTAGTAATTTTTGAGATGCCTAGAAATAGTAATTAGTAAAGTTGATACAGACATTATTATTTGGTTTGGCATTTAACAAATGTCAGATAATTGATATGTCTATGAAACAATAAGATATCAAATGATTGTTATGTATTATAGATATCTTTCAAAAGAACACAAGAAACAACACTTCTAAAAAGTAAAATCACAAAAATACTGAAACGATTTCATAAAGTCTCATCGACAAATGTAATTAAATGGAAATCGTATGGGACGTGTGAGTACTCAAATGTGTCAGATATTTGTAAAAAACAAAGAGGCGTTTACTTAATTAGTTTCTTTTGAACTCTTGATGTTTAAAGATTTCGGAGAATTCTAGATATCAAATTTATTTATTTCAATATTTTAATTTTCAACGACATAACAAATTGCAAAATACCGTCTTAAAATATTTTTTACAATAAGCATTATCTTTACGAAATAGATGCTGACACCGATTATGAGTTTTTCTTTTAACTACATGCCATTGATGGCAGAGTTGAAATTGTCTTTTTGTCGTGTATATTGGTTTCAATTTTTTTCAATTTTGTAACAATAAAAATTTGTTGAATTAGAGGCTCCGAGACCCTGAATAACTGACTTAGTAGAATTTGATACGTTGAAATCGTTAGCAACAGTAATAATCATCTCTCGCACACTCGGCATTGTTTTTACCAGGTTTGAATCAATTATGGACACCAATTTGTAAATTTTATTATGAGGATCTTTTTAGAAGTTTCTATATATTAATGATAGTTCACAACAAAATAAAAAAAAATGAGTATGAATATCAGGAACGGCAAAGACTCCTCTTATAAATGGACTGATAACTTCATTTATGATGACTACCACGTATGGAAAAAGGAATAACATCCGCATTGAATAGATTGACTCTGGATCATGCAATTAGTCGACTGAGATTTTCGGTTGTTTATCCTTTATTATGTCTTGTCTAACTGGTCAAAGGAGATATTTGAAATTTCTCTCTGGCTGTAACAGTTTCCTAGTAAATAGTCAAGAAAGATAAAACAAAATTAAAATCGTCATTTAAGGGCTTTTACAATTAATTAACTGACAATGACCACATTTCCTTGTTTCAGGTATTTGTAGATGTTGTCGTGCCTACCAATTTAACCCAGTGCATTTTTCTTTATCTACTAGAGATTTCACCAACAAAGGAAAATAGATTTAATATTATTCATTCAAGGCAGTAACTCCTTGGAAGAGTTTACTGATGATTTCTAATTATTTAATTGTTTATAACAATACGTTTTGCTGTTAAAAGTTTCTTTATATCTATTGTTGTTTAATCAAGATGAGAGCCGTTTTGATTTATTGATAGTTCTTGCCTTGTTTGGTCATTTTGCACTTTTTGGAATTTCTAAGATAGAAGCCAAACACTGCGAAATTAGCTACATATTGATCGACAAATCAGTAGAAATTACTATTATCAAGTAATTTGATTTTCAAATATTTAAATTATTTCAAAGTAGATAGTTTTTATACATTTCGATTATTTTACTATTTTCACGCAAATGCTCAAACGGCTTTTATTTTTGAGATATAAGCATACAACCACATGAATAGTTTTACTTGTGACAGCTATGTTTTTCATCTGATTGGAACAAAATGGCGATCGATTGTAGATGACAGGCCGTGCATAATTACTGTTATGGTACAAAACATGTGTTTTAGAAAAATGTTCGCAGTTATAAAAAGAGTAAAAATTATTAATGAAGAAAACTTAGTCCTAGATAGAATTGACAGACGATTTCATGCAACAGAGTTGATAAAACTGTCAATAAGGATACTATCTTCTTTTTAGAATGATTGATGATTTCAGTCATGTTGATTTATAAATGGATGTACTTGATGGCCATTTTTGCTATAAACGTTTCTCTCGATCTAAAAAAAAGTTTTCAAAATAATACCAATTAAAAAAAAACCAAAATTTGCAAATACCGATGTTCAATAAGCAATTATCTATATTAGATAGTAAAGTTCTATTCTTTTCGATATTAGCCTATAACTGCAGTTTTATTGCAATGTTTTTTACCATTGATGTTCAAGTTTTACATCTCATCGGAGCAAAGTCAAAATTTCACGCACGGGATAGGTTTATAATCCATTGATATGTTCTTGATGATACGAAGATGCATCTTAGCAGGTCACATATAAAATACGAATGTTATATTTGTGGTACGAAAAGGTCATGGTATAAAAAGGTCTCGTACTATATGGTTTTTGTTAGTGTACGAAATGACATGATTATGGTACAAAATTATTATGATTCAAGATAATAACTTTATTATTTAACAAAAAACAAAACTTAGGGTCTGGATTGGGCTTTCAAAATGTGATTCATTATGTCTAGAGAAGTATGTGCAAGTGTATTGCCTTCCTGTTCCGGGAAGAGAAATGTGGAGAAGTCTTAATTTTGTTTAGCTCAAAACAATTTTATTTTTACGAAGTGCTATATCTGTGAAGTTGACAGAATTTGGGTTATAAATAAGATTTTAAAAAACAACAATGTTTCAATTGTGTACACTTAACGCTTTTTACATTTTTCTCTACAGATATTTGTAAAAATCTTTCACTCCTTTCAAAGTGTTTCCTATTTGTGTATGAATTTATATTTTGTAAAGTAGACAGGATAAAGAGCTATCAGATTAAAAGTCTAGTACTTATATATCTGCGTAAGAACATGTTTATCATCTATAAATTAAGGTGTATAATGTTATACAGATGAATTAGGACATATATGACATTTTAAAATTTACTGATATAATAAAACTCGCATACATATTGAAATGCCGTATTTCATTAATTTTCGGGGGAAGTTACATTTGGAAGGAGTGTTATTCAATATTGACGACTTCAGGTTTAACATCCTGATTGCACCTGTATTAGGTCCACATTTATGTATAATCCGATTGGCCACGCTAATACTGATGACCTAAAATTGTCAATAACACTTCTCTGTAAAATGTATTCTCCAAAAGCCCGAAATATTGTGGGCCTAAATCCATCAATTGGAAACACAACTACAAAATACAGATTGACTCAGTGAAGGATAATGCCAGGCAATGAGTTAGATAAAGGCAACAGTGGCATACCGTTGTTCAATAGTCATGAATTGATTAAGCGAAAACAAATCCGGGTCACAAACTTAAACCGAGGGAAACACATAAACTATAAGAGGAAAACAACGGCACAACAGAAACACTGAACTGCTACAAAAACAAACGCCAACATTCATAGAAACGGACTATTTGATAACAACTGCCATATTCCTGATTGGGATAGGACATTTTAAGAAGAAAAAAATGGTGGTTTGAACCTGGTTTTATGGCTACCCAAACCTCCCGCTTATATGGCAATGTTAAAAATACCGCTAAAATGACAACATTACATGACATGAATACAGTAAAAATATACGGAAGGACACTCAGGACAGAGAAATACATAAACAAAATAAATAATAGTACTTTACAATATGTAAACCACAGAATAACAACGGACACCACCTCCCATGAATTCACGAAATTACACTAGTACACCACGCGAAAAAGAAGACGTAGATACTCTTTCCGTGTGGATTAAGGCTGTAAGGTCGTTTATACAAATCAGAATTAAAAAAACTTAATGAGTCTATATATACGCATTCTACATCATTCTTTAAAGACCCAAATTTTGCAAAGCATCTGTACTATTTCCATGACAAGTATCATGGTATTGTCCCCGCAAATAAGTCCCTAAACAACATCGTGTTTGTGTGTAAATCACATTAGATATATAAACTGTTTGATATATGAATTAGGAACTGTCAATTCACGTGGACATTCATCATATACCCTAGCAACAATTACCAAAGAGGAAATCCTGGATAATAAAAGGTCTGTTCTATGTTCCGTTGGAATTTGAACCAATGATGTACTGTGGATTCATTTATTTTCGTTGGTATCAATTTTCGTGGATAGAGAAAAAAAGACGTTTCGTGGTATACGTAAATTCGTGGATCGCTGATTACAAAAAAAAAAAATTCAGATACGTAATTCGTGGATTTCTTTTTGATTAAGGAGATCATATAACCTCCTTGGTTTGATCAATAATAAAACAAACAAAAAAGAAGGAATTCATTGAAAAAGTTCTGAATTGTCAAAATCCTCGCTTGGTCATTCTAGGTTAAAGTGTTCATTGAAAACTTCTATTAAAATAATGGACAGAGACAACTAATTATTTGTTTGTTTTACAATTTATAAATACTTGTCGGAATTTTATAAGGCATTCAAAACTCTATAATTGAAAGCTCATTTGCCTAATCACGATATCATAAACAGTCATATAAGTAAAAGGTGTGAAAATAAATGTTCCTGTCATAAACAATATTACCTACGGGCAATATCCCCGTACTTAATCCTATTGATTTTTAATCACCAGTAAACCAAACTATGACACGGTAATTAACAACTTACATTTATTTTCCATGAACAGTTTTAATCAATTTTAAAAAGTAAATTATCATAGATATTCGATATATTTATTATTGATTTAATCAAAATACTTGTATCTTCTTTCAATAAAAACACGTGTTATGTTACAATGTTTATCGCTAGTCAACACTATACTAGAACTGCATAACATAACCGGAAATAAACATCCGACTCCATACACATTTCTCGGGATTATTCTTCGTTGAATTCTTAAATTCGTGGTTCGCTATGACCCACGAAACCCACGAAAATTGGTATACCACGAATAAAAATGAATCCACAGTATTGTGTTGTTTTGTTTTTCTCTGAATCTACTAATGGTATTCCAGACACCCCGAGAAACGCTTTCGCCAAATCGCTTGAAACCAGTACCATTCCTTTTACGATACTCCGCACATATTACCACCATGAGGAACAAAGTAATCACTGGTATTCTGCTTTTAAGATGCGCGTCCAGCTGTCAACTATGCCAGTATTTGACTACATAAATGAGATTCAAAGAACTATAAAGGTAACCGTAAATAAGACATCAACCAAACATCACAAATTTTTCAAAAATAAGATTGTTAAAGATAATAGTTTTTAGTCTGGGAGAACATGGTTTATTAAGTACTAAGTAATTGAAATTGTGCTTCAAACTAATTTTTAATTACTCATAGCTTATTGCAGTAATTTATATGTTTTTGTTTTGTTTTTGTTTTTGTTTTGTTTTTGTTTTTGTTTTGTTTTTCTTTTTTTTTCTATGATTAGTACCAATCCCGTAAGTTATTCCATTTCCAACTCATTGCAACAGTTTGTTCTTATGTTGCGTTGTAACACAACTGTCCAAACTAAGGGGAGACTAAATTCCGAGTGTTGAGCATTACAAACATATTTTACACCTTCATATTCCTTATGTGCTGCCGATAGCCAAAAGCTTGTAATCCTGTGGTTGCCGCGGTGGCTGTTTCCAATGGTAATTTTTTGTCTGTTGGTGTTGTATAAATCAGGCAGTTATTTCGCATATCTTTATCATGGGATCTTTCATAGTTTTCTATACGGTATTGCTTTGGCTAATTGTTGAAAGCCTTACGGTGTCCTCTACTTATTCGCATTTTAGTCATTTAGTATTTATGGATAGTTGTTTCATTGGCAATAATTACAGGTCTTCTTTTCTTTATATTCAATAGAAAACATTACTCGACCAGAAAATGTAAGACTAATAGTTTGATTTATCTTTCAAACCACCATTAAAATTTATAAATCAAGATTTAAGGAAACACGTCATTGGGTGTCTGTCTTGGGTTTACAGCATGAAAAATAATCGGCAAAACAATCACCGGGTAACATATGCGCCAAAAAAAAAAAAAAAAAAAAAAATAGAGAATAATGAGCAGAAAAAAAGAAAGTAGAAATATGGTCAAGAACAATTAAAAAATACAAAAAAATAACACCCTTCGAGATCCTCGTTTTTCTTGTTAAAATCGTACATAAGGAAACTTTTCAATTGTGTGTTTTAAGTGCATAAGATGTGACTTTCCAAACAACTGTATATCCTCCTCAAAAGATCTTAACAATTGCATTGTTTCGTATTTTTAGTAACATGCTATAAATAAAAGTGACTTGATCGTGACTTGTGTTTTCCTGTATTTCTAATGAAACAAATAATGACAGGATATTTCTATATATATATTTACTATCAAAATTATCAAAACAGAACATCATATTTCAAATTTAGAAACCTACATTGATCAAGGAATTATTCCGAAAGGGTTAGTTTTAAAAGCTTCGCCACTTACAACAGGAGAAAAGTCAAACAGATTTTTCCATAGATGGAATAACATTCTATTCAACAGTTCTTTTAGTCTGATGGATCTTTTACGCCAAGAAGCAATTCATCAAGTAAATTATTTATATAAACTACGTGATAACTTGCACTGCCGATCTCGTGAACAATTGTCTGATCTTGAACTTGACGAAATTCAAGTACGTCTTGGTGATATCAAACGTATTGAATCACATAAGCTCCACGTCAAACAGATTAACAAATTTAAACGTGATGGTGTGCAAATTATTCACCCTTTAATCAGACCTTCAAAAAATTCAAATAAAAAGCCTCGCAACCGTAGATTTCGAAGAAAAAGTCAAATTCCGGTCAATTCCAACAACACGGTTGTCAATTTATCAACAGTCTCTTTAACTGAGGACGAAATTAAAGTCTTATCTAAGGGTTTGAATTTTTGCCCTACTCCCAGTAACATAGATAATATGAAACTTGAAGATGACCTTAATAACTTTGCCAGAACCCTCAGAATCAAAGAATATTTTGGTAACAAAGATAATGAGGAAGACTCAGACACGTCTGATTCGGAGGAAGAAATCAGAATTCCGCATTTTAAAAAGAAGAGTTCATGGATTCCAAAACCTAGTAAATCTGCTACACTGGAAGATGTTATCGACAAAATCAAATCGGATGTTGTTCATCTAGCTAGCAACAAGTACTCGTCATTTTATAACACCTCTTCTGACGAGAAAAAAGCCATACAATCGCTGAGAAACCGAGATGATATTGTGATAAAACCAGCAGACAAGGGAAGTGCCGTTGTGGTAATGGACAAAGCTAACTACATCGCGGAAGCAGAGCGTCAGCTCTCTGATGAGAGATTTTATAAGAAGCTTGACTATGACCCTACTTCCGAGTTTAGTTCCAAAATTATCACTGCGTTACAAACCATGCACGATGACGGTCACATAGATGAGGATACAATCGGATATTTAAAACCAGAGAACGCCAAGCCTGGTCGATTGTATCTTCTTCCCAAAATACACAAGGTTAACAACCCTGGTAGACCCATTGTATCCGCAAACGGCCACCCGACTGAGAAAATCTCGGAATTCGTAGATTTTCATTTAAGATCTCATGTAGAAAATCTTCCTTCTCACATTCAAGACACTACAGATTATCTTCGTAAAATGGAATCCATGAACCCTCTTCCTCCGGAAACCCTCCTTGTCACTTTAGATGTCACCTCATTGTATACCAACATACCTCATGATGACGGAATACAATCGTGTAAGGAAATATGGGACTCTCGCAACACCTTAGAACCACCTACCGAATGTTTAGTCCAGCTGCTCACTCTGGTTCTGAAATGCAACAATTTCACCTTTAATGGTGAACATTACCTTCAGATAAACGGAACAGCGATGGGGACGAAAATGGCACCGTCATACGCCAATATTTTCATGGGAAAATTAGAGAAAGAAATTATTTCAACATCTTTATCCAAACCTCTGTCTTGGTTCCGTTTCATCGATGATGTTGACATGAAATGGATTGAATCCCAACAAAATTGGATGATTTTATCAGACATGCAAACAACGCACACCAGTCAATTAAATTTACATATGAAATTTCCGACTCAAAATATCTTTCTTAGACACTACTACATCTATTAAGGACGGTGTCATATCAACAGATCTCTACTGTAAACCTACAGATAAACATCAGTACCTTTCTCCCCAAAGCTGTCACCCCAAACACTGTACAAAAGTATCCCGTACAGTCAAGCTCTCAGAGTAAAGCGGATTTGCTCCTCTGAGGAGGCTGTCACTAAACGGTTACAGGAACTTCGCGGTTTTTTGACCAAACGAGGTTATAAGAAATTGGACATAGATAAGGGGTTTGCGCGTGCTAATAACAACAGCCGCAATGACCTATTACAGTACAAACAGAAGAGGCGCAGCAAAATAGTTCCGTTTGTTTTAACATACAATCCCGCCTTTACTAACCTTTCACGTTTGATCCGTGCCAATTGGCAAACTATTGCCAAGCACCCACAATTGTCCAAGATCTTTCCCAATCCTCCTGTCTTAGCTTTTCGGAGACCAGCAAGTCTCAAAGACTTATTTGTGAGAGCTGACGTCTCCTCTAATAAAAGCTGTTCAACTGCAGGATGGTGCAAGTCGTGTGGTAACAGACGATGTCTGACTTGCCAACAAATACAGAATACTCAAACATTTACTTGCCACTCCACTGGGTCTGTGTACACTATATTTTGTAATGTAACTTGCAAAACGCAGAATGTTGTATACCTTCTTCAGTGTCGATGTGGCATGCAGTATATTGGCGAGACAGAACAGCCATTCAACAAACGCATGAATGGTCATCGAAGTGACTACACCTGCAAGCCCGACCTCCCGTAAGTCGTCATTTGAGATCACCTGGGCACGCCTAAGCTGATCTTAAAACCTTACAATCACAATCATAGACCACAACGAGGGTTGGTCAAGGGCCGAAAGACTTGCTCGGGAAAGGTTTTGGATGAGAAAGCTAAGGACAGTTTCCCCAGAGGGCATAAATGAAAAAACATAGAATGAGTCACTCATTTTCCCTACCATCACTCATTTTCCTGACATCATTTGTTTCTAGTTACTCCGGCTTCCTTACTTGACTCTTACAGTTTTAAGGATTCTTTTGGAATTTTACTAGTTTAAATACCAGGGTTTTTTTCATTTGGGAGGGATGTACAAGTACGCATCCACGTCCAATTATTTAACCTTAGCCAAATTTTACTATTATATTTTCTTATCATTATAAAACTGCTATTTATTTGGGATGATAAATACGCAACCTCTGTTTGACATATTTTTACCAGCTTATATCGATCGATGCTGTTTTTTTTTTTTTTTTTTTGGGGAATGAATTTACACACAGTTGTTGTAACATCTTAACTGACGTCACTTTGGAATTTTAGAGTTGTGCCAGTTCATATCTCTAATTACTATTTTCATTTTAGGCATGTCTTTGAGTCGTTTTTTTGGAAATTTTAAAATTTATTAGCGTCTCTATATATGATGTTCGGGTAAAACTGTTTCACTTTTTTTATTGTATAGAAATCAAGATTGCTTTTGTTTAATACCCAGAATGGTTTGATCTGATTCATTTTATATCGTGCTTATATTGATGAAGGATATCTGTTATCCGAAATATTTATAGTTACATTTGTTCGTTTATTGTCATTTTTGGTGATGTTGTACCCTTTTAGACTGGTTATATATTATATTTTGTAGTGTACTGTATCATATTTATATGATCCATCGCCCCGTAAGATTTATCGTTGACTATTATTCAGTCATTTAATATATATATATATATATATATATATATATATATATATATATATATATAGTATATAAAGATAGAAAGATAGAACTTACATTACAACATTTATTAAAAATAATGACCAAGATGACAAAACAGAACATAATAAATGTAAATATTTAGGTTCAACAATCTTCCTTGTAGAGAAAATATCATGTTACATATGTAAGTTCACAATAAACTGTTGAGAATACATTCCCACTTACTTTTAAATCAGTGAGCATTCATGATTATATCACACGAATTTTTATAAAAAGTGTATTTTTTATGTGTAAATTCAAATCTCATCAAATAGTAAATGTTCAGTGCTCTCTATAAAACTGTCATTAGACGAGGTTTGGCGAAAAATACCATAAATAAAAACGAAAGATTCAAATCTGAAGAAGATTAAAAAGGGAAACAGAAAATTAGTAATGAGTCTCTGAGTGGTGATATCATATACATGTTGTAAAACTTCCTTGTCATATATGGAAACAGCTCCAAAAAAACTGTCATCAACCCAATCGCAAAGATTGAATATTGACAGTGCAAGATAAATAAACTCGCCAACGCCTCGCTGATATTTTTCATAGTTGTTTAATTGAAGAATACAAATTAATTGAAAGTACAGTTCTATTATTGTGAGAATTTTTTGGGCGATTAACAAATTTCCTTTTTCACCATGTATGCTTGAAAAATTAATAATGATAAATATCCAACGGAACCTAGGAAACTAGCAATTATCATCTTATGATGAAAATGGAGGCCTCCTTTTCGTTTGAAAGGTCTAAAATATGACGAATGGGAAATCATATAAAAACATGATATCAATAACGTTGTCTTGATCAATGAAATGAATATAGCATACAGTATATCTGCAGTTTTCATTGTTACATTGACGGATTTTGCCTTCTTCTCGCTCTCTGCTAATGCAAAGTATCCAAAAATATAACAAGGAAGAAATAATATAACTACACAACCAACGCACAGAGCGGTTCGAACACTATTTGACCAACACATAGCCACTCTTGTTAATCTATTCGTGGAGGATTCAAAAGGTGTATATTTATTTGCGAGATCCGATTCAACCATATTTACTTCATGTGTGTTACTGTTATTGGATGGCCAAAGTTCTGCAATAAAAATCATCGATAAAAGGAAATACTCCATTTCAACTGGTGTTAGGTATGGCTCTATCTTTATCAAAACTGTTTCCCCGTAGCAGCTGTCAATTGAATAATTGCTAATAGAACAATTTAGGTTATAGATTCTTTTATCTTTGTCTTTGTATACACCAGAAAAATAATGCGCCCATTGTGAAATGTTTGCCAGGACTATCAATACAAGGCTATAATAGATTCTCCATGAATTTTTAAAGCAGCAACGAATGAAGAAATGGATAAATGAAGACTGGAGAATATAAAACAAAATTTGAGTGCAAAGAAAACTGATGTTTGCCTCTTCATAACCATTGTAGTAAGTTATGTTTTTGTCTATACACCCAACGCTTCTATATTGATTTACAATTTTCTGTTTGCACGGAATTCTAATTATTTTTGCTAAGGCATACAAAATACTTCCACTTGTAAAAATCCATAAAAATCCAAGTTTCAATTTAACTATGGCGTCGGCTTTTCTGGGACGTTCTTCACGATTAATTCGATGTATAATGAAATGCGCTATAAAAACAACTATAGATAGGATGATTGTGACATAAAGATATGAATGCATTGTAAAATATGGTTTGGTCTTGTTTACTTCTGAATCCACCAATCTTATTCCAAACATTGCAAGAAACGCTATCACCAAGACGCTTGAAAGAATAATTATTCCGCTGATACTACCATCGTGAGGTCGTATATAAGCACTGGTGTGTTGGTTTTCAGATGCGTCTCCAGCTGTGAATGGTAGAACAATGACGGCATTTAAAAACTTTGCCACGTACTCCATTGCTAAAATTTAAATAGATACGTAGTTAAACCTAAATGAGACAACAATCCAACAACACAAAATTATCAAAATTAATATCTGTAGAATTGTGTCATGTCATTCTTATATAGAACATATCTGTTATGTGTAAACCCAGGAGAAAAGCCTGACTTTAATTTTTATAGGTCGATTAATTTTAAACAATGCTTACATGTGTTATAGATATAAATAAAGATATACCTACATTCGCAGAAGTAATTAACATGTATCAAATACGGCACTACAAGAGCTTATTCACTCAAACCGCTACACTAATGTTCTACGTTCAATTTATAAAACAGTCCTAACGAGTTATTGTAATAGTATCACCAACTACATGCGACACATTAATTACAGAAAATCCCGCACCCGGAGGTGGTCCTCAGCTCGCCCCTAACTAAAATTGTGTGCTAGTAATGAAACTGTTTCTGGTAAAACAAAAATAGAAATTATTTCAACGTTGAGCTCTGTCTTTGAAAACATTTTTTTTTTTAAAGGCGGAAGTAAATATTGGTCCCAAAACTAAATTTTAGGTTTTTAATGTTAAGAATATGTAACGACAAGTTACAATGATATGAACCTGTGAAGACAATTTCAGACTGTTAATAATGTGTAGAGAAAGCTTTTCACCGAATATAAAACATAATAATACAGTAAAAAAATTATATCAATCCCAACCTAACTCTCTAATCTAATTTTCTCTGAACTACTGATTTTGCTTGGGTCAGGATCACAAAACATAATTGCAACATATTAAATGAGGTAGCCAGACACAAACTCATTTTATTAAGATGAGAATAAAGAGTGTAATATGGACGATTAATGCCCTACAAGTCATATTTCAAATATGTTAAATGTAAATATGAGTCATGCCTTGTACTAGACCAAAGAAATATAATGTGGTATGATTGCCATGCACATGATGCATACAACTATCCTGAATAGTTTCAAATTGTTGTGACCAAGAATTGATTGTATACTACCTTGAAATTAAAAAAATGATATTAACTTAAGTAATTTATCCTCCTCATGGATTTCTCGCTTTTAATGCTAGACGCCTTTGTTTTTGTATGCCTACATTTCCAATCACTTAACAAATTGGTTCCATGACCAGGATGAATTTGAATCTGTAACCGATACGCACAGGACATATTGGCGCATTATGAAGAATCATTAAGGAATTCGACGTAATTCGGGAGAACAGAACCTAATTTGTTGATTCTGATGAAGTGTCGATAAAGAGTTGTTAAGGAAATAAGATGAAGAAATAATTCAGGATATTGATCAAGAGGACATTGATACAGAAATCGTGGGTCAAAAGAGAATTTGATTAATTTAGAAACAAAAGTACGTAAAATACCCAAATTTATCACAGTACAAACATCAACGCTAAATACAAATGCTACAATTTCACGGTTTACTAATAAAAATGATTAAAGTTTTGGTAAAGCATAGATTTGAATAGTCCTTGAGTCAATAACATTAATGATAACAATTTTAAATTTTAATGTTGAAACAAACCAAATATGCTACCATAGTCATGTGAGGAAAAATGCAGTGTTTTGTGGTGTTTTCATAGTCAAAACCAATTCGTTACGCGTCTTGCGTAACACAATATAAGAGTGGTATCTTTGATGATTTTGACAGTATTTTCGAAAGCTTTAGCAGTTGTATTATTTAATAATGTTTGAACAGCTGAAAATTATGAGTGCCATCATTTCAGACGTTGAAGCAGTCATAAAATGATTTGAACGATGTTTTCAGCGTTGTTGAATGTTTGTTAAAACTTTGTGAAGGTTTAAAACAGATATTTTCGCATTGCAACACCTTGTTTTAAAATGTTGTATATCAATGACTTGTTAAACACAAGAATCTACTGTAAACGCAATTAAATGAGATGTATAAATATTTCGGGAGATATTCAGTTTATTTGAAATCAAATTTGAAATAATTTTAAAAAATTATACAAAATGAAAATGTTACTCTTATGATCAGAATTTTAATGATTTGCCGGTGCAACTGAAGTCAATTAACTATAAATTTTATTAATATATACCAACAGTATTATCACTATTTTTACATGTAGTATCACTACATGATTGAACGCCATATTCACGAGTGAAATTTTTTAATGACAAAGTTACTTGACGGAGGGTCCAATAACATTTTAAAATTACGAGTGCTTACGGAACACTTTTCTACACCAAAAACAATTCGTCCTCTTAAATATTTGTGCTGTATTCTGTCGTAACTAGTTGATATTTGACGCAGTATTTAACAACTTAGAAAATAATAGAACAGCAGATATAGAAGTTTTATCACAAAATAAGATTAGATGGAAAATTCTGTATTCGGTGAGTCGAAATGTACGAAATGAAAGGTCTATCTATCATGTACATGGTTAGCGCATTATATCTTTCTTAAATCAACGGTTGATCGTTACTGTAGTTTCTAAATTTCTCAATATAACTCATCAATGACATTTTCATTCAGTCATAGACCAAACATGTAAAATGATGTTTATGTTCATAATTTCATGTTCCTTATATATTTTTAGGGGCCTTGGTAGCCGAGTGATCTAAGTTGTCGAACTACTGAATCACTATAGCTAGCCTGTCAACACTGAGATAGTGAGTTCGAATCTCGCACGTGGCAGGTGCGCTCGACTCAAATCATAATTGACTAGGATTGTCAGTTATCCTACATAAGGTCGATGGTTGTTTCCGGGAACTCTCTCTTCCTCCATTAAAAAAACTGACCGCCACGAAATAGCACAATAGTGCTGAAAGATGTGTTAAAAACCAATCATTCAATCAATCAATCCTTACTTTTACACTTACTGAAAACTGTCGCTTAGGATTTGAATATTTGCCATAATCAAAGCTGCTAATTATTTTACTCTTCCTGTAGGTAACCATTGTCGTAGTGGGTATCAATCTAAGGGTTTATTGGAGCCATTTTTGATTTGATGCTTGTTTTTAAAAACGTTTGATATGTTTTGAAAGTTGGAAATCTATAAGACAAAGTAAGAAAATGATTATTATTTTTGATAGCAGTACTGAGATTGTAAGTTCGAACCCTGCACGTGGCAGGTGCATTCGATTCAAATCTTAATTGACTAGGATTATCAGTTTTCCTGTGGAAGGTCGGTGGTTCTCTCCGGGCACTCCGGCTTCCTTTACCAATACAACCTGGCAGCTTATAGTCCCGAAAGTGGCGTTTGAACACTTACAATCAATCAATCAATCAATCAAAAATATAGTCATGTTTACAGATTGTTTGACACACCTCTGCTGGACATTAGCTCATTCCTAGTACTTTCTACAATTAGCACTAGTACTGATCCTGTAATCATGTTGTTTTCTTGCATTGACGTGTCGTCGTGTGTATAACCGCCAATAATAACTATATGTAAACATGATGACATTTACTTTAGCGCGAAATGATATGATTCCGTGGCTGGGAAAATATATATATATATATCCACAAGAAACAAAATTACTGTAATATCTTGTGGTTATTACATATGCATTGCATAATCAATAGTTATAAACTATTTTCAAAATGTTCGATCAGTATTGTTCGTCAAAGCTTCATCCCCGACGGTCTCTAATACAGGACCTACGTATTGTATGTATTGTTGATTTGTTCTCGTCCTGAACATGGATGAAATATTTGCCACTAGACGTTAAACATCCAACAATCAATCAATCAATCTTCGCCATAGTTACCCGGCTTACTCCGCAAATTGGTACATATATAAAACATGAAAATGTATGATGCATCATTAATTAATAGTAACAACAATAATTTATATGACAAAACTGAACATAGGAACATTTAAAAGTATGAATAAAGGTCTGACTACATCCCTAGTTAATAATTGAAATTCATGTAAATACATAGTAAAACTGATAACTGACAATGTATTTCCCTTTACTTCTGAATCAGTAATCATTCATAACTATATCACATAGGAGGGTCTGGATGGGGGTCCTGCTTTTCTGTATTCTTTAAATTTTATACATTTTATCTATTCTTTATATTTTTTACCCATTATTCTCTATTCTTTATATTTTAGCACCCCATTATTATCTATTCTTTATTATTTTGCCCTATTTTTCTCTATTCTTTACATTTTTTTTTTCGGCACCTTTTGCCTATTATTTTCTATTCTGTATACCCCATTCCACACCCTAACATAGGAAAAACGATTTTTTATCAAATGTATTGCATGTACAGTTTTACCGCTCATCAAATCGTAAATGATCAGAGCTTTTTAAAAAAGTGTCATTAACTGAGGTTTGGCGGAAAATCCCATAAAATAAGATGAATGATTTAAATCTAAAGAAGATTAAAAAGGGAAATAAAACGTTAGTTATGAGTCTCTGAGTAGTGATATCGTATACCACTTTTAAAATTTCTTCATCATATATGGAAATACCTCCAAAAATACTGCCATCAATCCAAGAACAAAGATTCATAATCGATAGTGCAAGATAAATGTATTCGCCAACGCTTCGCTGACACTTTTCATAACTATGTAATTGAAGAATGCAAACTATTTGAAAGTAGAGTTCTATCATTGTTAGAAATTTCTGGGCGATTAACAAATTTCCTTTTCCTGCATGTATGCATGATAAAATAACTAATGATAAATATCCAACGGAACCTAAGAAACTTGCAATTAACATCTTATGATGGAAATGGAAGCCTTCTTTTCGTTTAAGGGATCTAAAATATGACGATTGTGAAATCATACAAAAATTCATAATCAATAACATTTTCTCAATCAATGATATGAATATATCATAAAATACATAGACAGTTTTCATTGTTACATTGACGCATTTGGCCTTCTTCTCGCTTTCTTCTAATGCTAAGTAACTGAAGATATAACAAGGAAGAAAAAATATAACTACCAAAGCAACGGTCATAAAAGTTCCTACACTTGACCTACATACAGGCTCTTTTAGTAATCCACTCGTGGAGGATTCCAATGGTGTGTATTCATTTGCGATATCTGCTTCAAGCAAAAATTAACTTCATTTGAGTAACTTTTCTTGGATGGCCAAAGTTCAGCAATAAGAACCATCAATAACAGAAAATACTCCATTTCAACTGGTCTTAGGTATGGTTCTATTTCTTTCAAAACAGATTCCCAGTAGCAGTTGTACATTGAATAATTACTCATAGGACAAAATAGTTCAGAGCTTTTTGTATTTGAGCCTTCGTATATTGCTGCAAAATAATGCGCCCATTGTGATATGTTTGCCAGAACTATAAATAGAAGGCTATAATAAATCCTCCATGAACTTCTGAAGCTGGAACGAATGAAGAAATGTATAAAACAAGTTTGGATGAAATAAAATGAAATTTGAATGCAATGAAAGGTAATATTTGCCTCTTCATAGTCTTCGTAGTACGTGAAGTTTTTGTCTATACACCCGACACTCTTATAGTCCTTTAGTGTTTTCACTTTGCAAGGAACTCTGATCACTTTTACCGAGGCATACAAAATACCTCCAAACGTAAAAATCCATAAGAATCCAAGTTTCAATTTAGCAATAGCGTCGACTTTAATGAAGCATGTCAAAGGTAAAGTTATAAGTTTTACACGCTTAACTCGATATATGATAAAATGAGCAGTACAAACAACTAAACCAAGGAAAATTGTGACACACAGATATGAACGTAATGTTAAATATGGTATAGTCTTGTTTACTTCTGAATCCACAAAATAGGGTGAGCAAGCCAAAAATGAATGATCTTCTTGAATCTTGAATCTTAATTGCAAACGCATAGACATGCTATGGCAAAATTAACAACATATATTACATAATATAAAACATGAATAGACAGCAGAGAACAATAGTATAATACAATGACATATAAAGTTATGAGACTATATTAGATCGAATATTCCATGCAGCTTTTACATAATTACATAATTTGATCGTAAGAGACTTACTAGAAGCTTGTAGTATATCTAATAGTTTGCGATTATTAGGCCAAGAACAATAATACTTTGGTAAAAATTGTGTTTGTACAGATCTATAAGCTGGACAAACAAGAACAAAATGGTATTCATCTTCAATAACACACATTTTACAACATTCACATAAACGATTTTCTCTAGGAATATTATTATAACGACCAACTTCAATATTTAACTTTAATGTTCCACTACGTAACTTTGTTAACAGACTAACATTATTGCTATAAGAAAGATATTTTTCAATATAAAAAGTTAATTTAAATCTACAATAAAAAGACAGTTTACTACATTCCTGAATAGATGTTGACCAATTCTGCAAGTATTGATCTTTAATACGAGTTTCTATATTATTTATACATACTGTGCTAACATCTTGATTTAGCCATACATAATTTAACCCAAGATTATATAATATATCTCGTATATTTGAGGCCCAGTTTACATAACCATTGATAGCATCGTCATACAAGAGTTTATACACATCGTATACAACTTTTGGTTTATTTGTAATAATATGTAACCAGTATTTCAATATTTTTTGTTTTCTAACAATAAAAAGAGGTAAATGGCCAAGTTCACCATATAAAAAACATGTTGGTACATTTCGACCCAATTTTAACTCAAATCTACAAAAACGGTTATGGATAAGTTCGATATCTTTAGCACGATGGAAACCCCATATTTCTGATGCATAGTCTAAAACTTTCCGTTGTAATGTAATAATATACCAAGGTACGCATATGAATTTACAACTTGCAGTTCCTTGTTATCATAGAAAAAATGAGTGTCTACTGGTCTAAATCCATTTCTAAATACCACTACTTTGGTTTTATCAGCGTTTACTTCGATATTCCATTTATTGCAGTAAAGTAAAAGTTTATCAAATAAGTGTTGCAGAACAGTCGGTGTTTTTCCAAATAAAACGGTATCGTCAGCAAAAAGTATTTGATATATAAGAATTCCATTCAAAGATATGACATCTTCGTTTACATCAGTGGAGATATCTTGAATAATGTCATTTATAAAAAATAAGAAAAGTAAGGGAGATAAGGGCTTGCCTTGTTTTACACCAAGATGGTTATCAGAAGCCTCTGATAGTACTCCACCAGACCGCACACGTAAACGCACAGATGAATAAATAGAATTTACCATTGATACGAATTTACTGCTAACTCCAGATTTGAGAAGTTTGTATATCAAAATTCTTCTGTCCACCTTATCAAACGCCCTTCGGAAGTCAACGAAACCACAGTATAATTTTAATTTATGCTGAAGAGTATGTGAAATAATTCCATGTAGAGTAAATATAGCGTCAACAGTCAAACGTCCTGGCTGGAATCCAAATTGGTTGTCTATTATATGATTTTCGTCCTGAGACCACGATAACAAACGGTCAGATAGAATACTAGTGAACAACTTCAAAAGGATGCTTACTAATATTATAGGTCTATAATTAATCGGATTCGTAAGATCACCACTTTTAGGAACAGGAATTACTAAGCATTCAGTCCAATTTTCTGGATATATTCCGATAGCAAAGATCGAGTTGAACAAAGTTTTTAAAATAGGTGCGAAAAATAAAGGACATGACAAAAACATCTCACCTACAATTTCATCGTTACCTGCACTTTTTCCGGATTTAAGTCTCTTTAGTGTTTTAATAATGTCGTCTTCCGAAATGTCTGTATCTAGTAAGTCTATATTAACACCATCAAAATAAGTGTTATTTAAAAGATCTAACACAGCATCAGATAGCTCGGGTGGGTTCATACCAAGAACATTTTCAAAATAATTAAACATTTCTTCGTTGTCCACTACACACTTTGATTTGTTTTTTGGCTTTAAGGTTGACCAAAATTTCTTTAGATTGGTTTTTGCAATACTACAAAGTTCAATACCTTTTTTCCTCTTATAATTGTACTGGGCTTTTTGCTTCACTTTATTGTAATAATTTCTAGCAATCACGTATTCACTCCTGTTTGCATCCGTTTGGTGACGTATAAAAAAGTTTCTCGTGACATGAAATCTTTTTCGGGCGTTTTTGCAATTTTCATCAAACCATTCATTATTCGGACGATTTTGGCAATCTATGTTTTTTGAATAGAAACTGATTGTCCAAACACTTTGAAAGCGCTATCGTAAATTATACAAGTTATCTCCCTTTAGGCGTTATGTATGTCGACATCTGAAGTAATATTATTCACAACTGACAATAGTTTTTCTCTATGAGGTTGTAACATTTGTGCATATTCATCATTTTTATTTGTTTCCCATTTAATGTAATTGCGTGTTGTAGTATTTGTTCTCTTTTGACATATAGTGGAAAAGTTAAGTTCAAAAAATAAAGGCATATGATCTGAGAACTCATTCATTTCTAGAACTTCAAAGTCACTAATAATACCATAATTGTTCGGAGACACAAGAAGATAATCGTTGACACTCGTCCCTTTACTATTACAAAACGTGAATTTACCATTCGAATCGCCACCGAGTCTACCGTTAGCTATAGTTAATCCCGTGTTATAGCACACCTGTAATAATTTACGTCCAAAGGTGTTTACAACTTTATCCATTGAGCATCGATCAGAAATAATGGGGTTTTCAAAATGATTTACACTTGTTACAAATTTATCTAATTGATCATTATATAAAACGTCACTCACTTCACCAATGCGACTGTTAAAATCTCCGCATATCAAAACAATGCTCTTTTTACTATAATCTTAAACAATACTTTCAATAATCTCATGAAAATCAATATCACAAATAGTATAATATTTCGATTTCTCGTGTGGAATGTAAGAAAAACAAACAAAGACATCTTTAGTTGTATTGAAAAGTGTGTGCTCGAATTTTAAAAGTAAAATACCATGGTTGGTTTCTTTTTCAACAAAAATACCTTTACATAAGTGTTGTTTACAATATACAGCTAAACCACCTTCATTTCTGGTACCAATATTTTTATTTCTACAAAGACAAGAAATTTTTTCAAACCCTTCAATGTTTATAAAGTTATTTTCTTGTAACCAGATTTCACTAAAAAATAAAATGTTATACTTGTCTATTAGATTCAGAAAGTTATCATTGTAAACTGATGTAAGGCCATTGATATTCCAACATAAACATTTTAATGTCTCAGAAAGTTCCTGAAATGTCCTATGGTTTATATTCTTTACCACCAACAAATATGCGGTCTTTAACGAAATACGCCTTTATCTCTTGTTCGCGCAACTCCTTAAGTATGGGTAGTTTTTCCTTCCTCCGTATCTAGATTTCTTTAGGCAATTGTTCCGAGACGCCAAATTCCGAACCTTTCAGATTTTTTGCGTTTTTCTTTACCAAATCTCTACTTTCAAATGTTGAGAATTTTACTAAAATTGGACGTGTCTTTTCACCCTTTTTGCCTAATCGATTAGCATCTGAAATAATCACTTTCGTAGCAGCACCGTCTATTTTCATGTTATTTTCACAAAACCTGCCAATAATTTCAGAACAAATTTCCTCCTCAGTTTCTTTAATATTATAGAAGATTAAGTTATTTTGCATCGACTTCATTTAGATATTAATCAATTCGTCTTTAAGTTTGTTGTTTTCTTTCTTAATGTTGTCGACGGACGCATTTATTTCGTCTACAGATTTCTTTTTTCCGCTTACAGATTTCATTTGTTTCAATACTTTATCAAGTTCGGTCTTAAAAGATTCAACTTTATCGAAATTATTACTGATAAGCTGCGTCGATTTTTCAACTTGTTCCAAACGGTCGTCCATTACTTTGGCATTAACTTCTAGTCTTACAACTTTAGCATTCAAAGAAGTAACTAAGGAGTCTATTTTGTCAAGTTTATTAAGTTTATTTTCAAATGTATCCATTCTCTGAAATAACTTATCAACCCAGACTGGACGTTGTTGGGATGTGTATTGCATGACTGGGGATGAATGTTGTACCTGTTGCATATGATATATTGCACAGGAGTTCGGAGTAGAGCATAGCTGTTGATTTTGTAGTTGAAACATCGGGTTAGGACTAGGCGAATACATTAAGTTTGTATCTTGAGTAAAACGTTTCTGGTTCATATTGTTCATATTGCTCATTAAACTTGGATTGTCAAATGAAGGGTATGTGTGATTGTTTACATTCGTTATGTCACCTGTGTACAGCTCACCTTTGTTTACATTTGTCGAACTGAGTATGTCTTTCTTTTTACTTTTCTTTTTGGATGGCTTTTTTTCTATTAAGTCATTTACAATACTATTGTCACTACTATTACTTCTGTTTGACCTTCTTCTTACTCCCTTTCTAGGCATATTTCCACACAAAAAGTAGAAATTTCATTCTCTCTAGTAATTCACTACTGACCACTGTCCGCCATGTTTTAAGCATTATGATGAACAAATTACATGACAGGACATTCAAGAATTTACAATAATTTACTCCATAGTGCGACAGAGCTGCGTGTCAGAAGTCAAAATATAAATATATCCTTACCACCCTGAAATTCACCCTAGCTTTTGATGTGATTTCTTCGTGATGTTCGACGTTTTCTCAAACGTTGAATTATTCTTAGAGGAAATTTTACCATTAAACCGTTTGTATACACTATATATATTGTATGCTTTGCAACGATATAGAATAACAATTTGATAAACTCTCCTATACTGTAACTGTATACTCCTAAAAAATCCCTTTTTCGGAAAACTTATGTAGCACATCTAAAAAATTTAGTAGTTCAATCTTTTTGAAAATGAAGAATTTAGATGCTAATACAATTACACATAATGATACTGAAATGCAGGGATGATAATTGAACGAAATACATAAATCAATAGCCTATCATAAATACGTCTTCATAAATATACTGACTTAATATCGAAAAAACTAAATTCTTACAAAATAATATTTCATAGCTTCTGAAGCATAAATGAGGGACAGAGCCCAGCTGGTATACAGGGACGCTAAAGCGTGAATGCTTGATTGAGTGGTAGGTAACAGTGTAATGCCTTTTCAGCAAACATAAACTATATTACACCGATCAAGTTATCATGCTAGGGTATACTATAAAATATAAATGATTTATCGTGTTAAGTACTTGTTGTTTTCTTATCAGAATATGTAACATCCGCTGTTGACAACAATGTTTGAAAAAAAATATAGCACTAACTCTTACTTAGTTAAAACTCATCAAAGAAAGATTGATTGATTGATTGATTATCGCTTAACGTCAATTGGAACTCATCAAAGATACTAGAAGGTTTCGATCAAATTGACATTTTTGTAGATACTGTATTGCTATTAATAACTTCTACTTATCTAGTATAATTGTATTAGGTAAGACACAAAAACATGACATGTAAGGCCAATTACTACTTATTATAATAATAAGGAATAATTTGATTTTTGGTGCAAACAGGAAGCCGGGAGATCATGAAATCTTGAGAATTTTTGGCCTTGTCAGATTTTCTCTTTCTATTACAGTTTTCAAGAATAATACAATCACTGCATTTTCCCTTATATTTTATTTTTAGATGTGGTGGTTAGGTTTGTTGACCGACTGGTAAAAAAACACAAACATAATGCTAAATACTTTTAGGATCATTCACTCCAAGTTTGGTTGAAACTGATTCAGTTGTCTAAGAAGAGAAGTTATTTGTTGGGAAAAAGTATACGACAGACGCTAAATTTAGTAAACAATAGGCTCCCATGAGCCTGTGTCGCTCACCTGGAATGTTTGCCAAAAATAAATTGATACAATGCAACAAGATAATTTAGTGAAAATAGGGATAGGTAGATCTTTTGACATTCTGAGCATTTTTGTCGCTATCAGATTATCTCTATCTATTATAGTTTTGAAGATATGGCAATTAATGCATTTTATCCCCATGTCCTTTTTCAGCCTTGGCGGCCATTTGTACTGACTGTTTGGGGAAAAAAACACACATAATAATGTATACCCTTAGGATCAATCACCGAAGTCTAGTTATGGCACCCTCGACGGAGTTGGGATGACATATTGTTATTCTAAGTTTCTTTTTTTTTCTCTAATTATTCTTCTTCCACAACTTTGTCCGTGCTAGTTCTCAGAATAGGACCAATGATACTATAATGAGGACCCCCTTGTGAAGTTGGAATGGTTCATGACGGTCACCGATTCCATGGAAACAGAAAAAATGTCAAAAAAATCAATATGCTTTAAAGTAAATGAAACTTCACTTACATATTGATTGGCATATGTTTTTGTGCCTTTTGATTTTGGAATTTCCAAAATGGCCGGCGTTACTATGGAACCAGTAAAATTACAAAAATGCTCCAAATTTCATGAAAATTTACAAACAGAAGTTTTGTAATATATATATGTGCGTTCACTGTTTAAAATTTTCAAAATGTCTACAGTTTAGTATCAATTGGCGGACGAGGGTGTCACCCGCTATTGCTCGCGATTGCAAATCTAGTTTAATTTGGTTTTATAGATCTTATAGGTCCGACGGACGACGACTGACGGACAAGAACGGACACCAAGTGATGACAAAAGCTCACATTGCCTTTAAGACCATTTGAGTTTAAAGTCTTCGTTTAAGGCGATAACTCCTTAAGAGGTCATTCAATTGTTTCGGTCGTTTGGCATTTCTGATATCCATCTATCATAGTTTTTGATATAGTAGACAAAAATACTAAAATAAGTCACCAACGGACAAGATATCCAATGGTATCTGAATATTAACATTTTTGTATATCTTGTTTTGTTTTTTTTTTTTTTTTTTTTTTTTTTATTTACTTATCCGTTTCTACCTATCTAGAATAGTTCTTAATTAATAGGCAAAATATGAAATTAGCCACAAATTATCCTTTGATGGCAATTAAGGAGTCATCTCATAATTATGCTACAACATAAGGTAGGTAGATCTTGACCATCGAAGCATTTTTTGTCGCTCTCAGATTTTCTGTATCTATTAAAGTTTTCAAGATATAAGACAAGTAATACATGTTTCCACTATGTTCTATTTTAAGCCATGTTTGTTGACTGACAAGGGGAAAAACATAAAGCTTTATACTAGATATCATAACAATCATTTGCCCAAGTTTGGTTGAAATTGGTTAAGTAATTGCACAGGAGAAGATCTTGGAAACACTTTATGACGATGGCATACAGGTGAGCTATGAAAGCTGGGTTTGTTAAAATTTAAACAGAAGTGCTAAGCCCAACCATTGTTGTTAACATCATCTCTCCTTAGTCTAAACTTTTTTTTAAATGTATGAAGAGATAAGGCGCTGTATTACAATATTGAGTAACAGTCATTTGTAGGAGAAATTGAACACCTTTTACGGAGACAGATTTATATTAGTTTTTCTTGTTTCTGAATACCTGTATTTCTGATGTTTAATTGTAATTTGTGCAAATTTGTAAAATAAAACCTCAATCATATACTTCATGTTGCAATCAATAGTTGTGAGTGTAATGTTGTCTATTATTCAGGATTTGTGTTTGTTTTTTTTTTTTTTTTTGGCCATGTTGTTGATAGTTTTTTTTTTTTTTTTTTTGGGAGGGTTTGCCCATGTTGTTGCAAGTATTTTTCTTTTGCCAATAATGATGCTAGTTTTTGAAGTTTTCATTTCTTTCTTGTGTTTGGGTTCTTTTTCTTTTGCCCATGTTGTTGCTAGTATTTTTCTTTTGTTCATAATGATGCTAGTTTTTCATTTCTTTATCATGATTATTGTGTTTAGGTTTGTTTTTATTTTTTGCCCTTGTTGATGCTAGTTTTTCATTTCTTTCTTATGTTTAGGGTTTTTTTTCACATGATAGAGAACTGCTTACTGTGGATTCATTAATTTTCGTTGGTACCAATTTTCTTGGTTTGATAAAAAAAAAACTACATGTTTGTGGATGGTTGATATAGTGGTTTGCATAATCCTGTATATAAGCCTAAAAATATTTGTACTGCATTGATCATTTAAATTCGTTGTCCACCTATACACTTGTACGGGGAGGGAGGGGGGGTTTGGATTTCATCATGTTAAATTTTGGGTATAGACGTGCAGCTGGGATTTCAAAAACACACCCCAATCGTATATTAAAGTCTTTTGAATATTAAGACCCATAAAAACATTTCATGGCAAAATCACAACCAATTCATATATTTCTCAGTTATCACAAATACAATTTTTAACATCTGATTTTGGTTAAAAACAAGAAGAAGTGCATTTATACAAAAATCTAATAAAAATGAAAATAAGTGTCCCATTGACATTTTACCTAGGTGAATTGCAACCCATTGATATATTTGAAATATCTAAAAAGAGACCCATTCCAGCAGCATGTCTGTGTATACCTTCATATAGGAAGAGACCCTTCCTACCCCCCCCCCCCCACACACACACACAATGTACCCAAGAAATCAACGAATAATAAAGAATCCAGAATAAATGACTATGTTATTAGGAACACATTCTCTTCATGAAAAGTTATAAAAAAAGTCAATTGTCAAAAACATTAAGTAACCTAGGAAATATTTTTATATGGCGATTTCATTTAAATAATTAGAAATCAGTACAAATCAAAATCAAGACATTATGATAGATAATGTTTCATTTCTATAAACCTATAATTTGTAACTATTGGTGAAACAACTATATCAAAGTGATAAAAATCACTGGTGGAAAGATTGGAAAGATTGGAAGAGTTGTGTGCCTAATTTCAATCATACATTGTATTTTAGTGTTCCATTGAAGTATGGTGAAACACGTAAATAGCACTAATGCATATAAAATTGAAAAAGGAATAGTATTCTTTAGACAGTAAGCATTTTTTTTTTTCAGTAGATGAAATGAGAAAAATATCAATTCACATAATTTCTTTTAATGGCAATTAAATTTATTATTTTCAAATCATGTTCACCATGTTTAAAGTCTACATTTATTTAAACAGAAGAAATTACCAAATAAAGATTCCTCTTAACAATGCTTATCATGGTAATTTCTGAGTAATCAAAAAAATAACCAGTTGCCTTTGACCAATATATAGAGACTTGAAACTTACAATTTCATGGATATGGTTGTTTTGGGGGCATTTCTATATTTAAATATTTAAACATTTTAAAATGCACTTTTTAATTTTTAAGGATAATACTTTTCACATTTCAATTTTAAAAGATGCACTGATTTTTCACATCATCTTTATTTTAAAAATTTGTCATTAATGATTTTGATATGGACATGTCTGGACGGAAAAAGGTATACAAAAGGATCTGTTTAAATTTGATAATTAGTTTTCCAGAAACAGGCATTTCAAATGCTGTTTATTAAAAACTAAAAATTACCTAATTTTTTAAAGGGGCATTAACTGTCAAATTCATGTTTACCAATCGACTCAAATTCTCATATTTGATGTATAACATACTTAAACGTATATCCAAATTACAAACAGTCTAATATAAACAATAAACAATGCATGAACTCAATGATAAATATCAGCATTTCGTGTGTATTTTAGTCTAGACACCATCTAATTAACCATCGAAATGACCCCCGAAGACTGCCGATGGTCTCATAACCCGATTTAAACATACATAAACATAAATATAAATAGATAGTGACCACATGCAATTGGATTTTTACAGATTGCCTCAAATTATCATATTTGATGTATAACATACTAAAACGTATATCCAAATTACAAAAAGTCTAAAATAAACAATTAACAATGTATGAACTTGATAATAAATATCAACATTTCGTGTGTATTTTAGTCTAGTCCTGTTAACCATCGGGATGACCTCTGAAGACTGCCGACGGTCTTATAGCCCGATTAAAACATAAATATAAATAGATAGCGACAACGTGCAATTGGATTTTTCTGGTTTTTTTGATTTCATGATATAGGTTTAAAAAATATGTTAATCATCGTTTTTACCTGTATACGAATGATTTTTTGTGGATTGAATCAGTCAATGAAATGGTTCACCCTTGTTTCACTTTCAATTTTGATATGTGTTTCCTTTTAATAGTTGAGCACGCCTATTACATGCGTAACCTATCTCCAGCTAAGGGGTTAAATTGAAGTTCACATGAATATGGATTCACATAAGGTCGAATTATTCACTTGCAAGTCAATAATACATCAGTGATGTTTTTAAGCATATTTTGACACATTTGGGCCAAAATTACTGCTTATAACGAAATATCATTTTCAAACTTTCGCTTTTATTTATACTTGAAACAAAAAGAAAAGTATTCTTAATTTTTGTCTAACTCGTAGCTAATGCCCTTTTAAATACCTCAAACTGTTATGAGAAAACAATATTATTTAGACAAATCTCAAAGAAGATACTGTGGATTCATTATCATTCGTGGGATAGTATTTTTTTAAAATTTTGTGGGTAAAGGTGAACCACTAGTTCAACGAAGTACACATTTTCTATAGGCTTGTATGCACACTTTTGTAAAACCACGAAAATACAATTTTTCCTAAATCCAAGAAACGAACCCACAGTAGCTGAAATTGATTGATTGTTGTTTGCTTCAAGTCCAGTGAAGATGGTAAAGAAATAAAAATAAAAACAAATGAAGACTGCGCTCATACTCAAACAGATTTAAAAAGACAAGAGATTAATATTAAAACCACTCCATTATTTTTTTTACAAATCTTACCTTTTTATCTGTAGAATGAATGATTAATTTTGATAATCCATCCACAAAAAATTTGGTGACAGAATATACTGGTAGTCCTGTATATTGAAAAGACATTTATTCTCTCTCTCTCTCTCTCTCTCTCTCTCTCTCTCTCTCTCTCTCTCTCTCTCTCTCTCTCTCTCTCTCTCTCTCTCAATCTCTCTCTCTCAAATTCAGTTCAAAATTACGTAAGAGTTTTCTCTCTCTCTCTTTCAAATCCTGTTCAAAATTACGTAACAGTCTTTCTTTTTCAAATCAGTTCAAAATTACGTTTATTTACATTTTGTCAGTATAACTATTTTAAATAACAGCTATCCAGTTTTTTAATGCATTTAAGTGCCAGCACTCACACTATGTGTACCAGTTTGTTATCATGACAAAGGTTCAATGGGATAAATATGCAAGGAATTACACCATGTTATCTTGATTTAGGATATAAATCAACCACCATAGTGTCTGTTTTGCTTAGGACAATGTCTACATTGAATGCATTTAAAGGCTTCGTATCGTTTTCGTAATCGACCACTTCGACACAAACTCCAACTTTTGAAAAATCAGAATGATTCATATCTCATATATGTATGACCATACATAACCAGACCTAATTGTCCAGTCAATCCCTTTAGGAGGGCACCCATATTTCACTGTTTGTAATTTGCTTACTAACCTTCGGCTTTAAAAACAACATATATAATAAAGCTCAGCAAAGCTCAACTGTGTAATGCCATCTATCAATTGTTCTTCAATTAAACTTCAAAATAATACGAATGATTTAATTCTGAAGGAGATCACAAAAGCATGATCTCTCGTCCAGATACTCTTGGACCTGTTTTGTTTGATCAGCTCTTCCCCGTTTGCATTAGGATTTGTTAAAACATTTGGAATTCTCCTTTACATAAGTATGATTTAAATTTGTGTAACAATACTTTGGACATAAATTATATTTTATTAAATTTTCTTGAGAAAAAAACGGTATTTTTGCTCGTGTTTAAGCTATTAATCTAAAATGGCATCATATAAATAATGCTTGGAAAAAACAACATCTGATAATATTCTAATTGCATTAAACAATTGGTCATGTCCTAAGGTTTGAACATGTTGTTACCGCAATTCATCATAAACCGTAAAAGTAATCGACAGAAAGTTTTGTCAAATTGCCAGATTCAAATTGACGCAATGCCAATCAGCATCCAGTTACCAATGATTTAACCTCGAAAGGGAAATTGTGTAAACAGGAAGTAGCAAATAATCAACCTCATAATAGGTAAACGTACATAGAACCAATATATTTTTGAAATCAGTGTAATATAGGATTTCATATGACACCGGAAGTGAATTTAGAAAGAACAGAAGTAGCAAAAAAGTACACATAAACCATACCGATATTTTTGTAATAAGTGTAATGTAAGTAATCAACTAATCCGGGAAAAGAGAGGCGAAAGATACTAAAGGAATATTCAAACTCATAAGTCGAAAACAAAATAACAATGCCATGGAAAAAAACGAAAAAACGACGAAAAGAAAACACAACATAGAAAACTAAAGACTGAGTAACACAAACTCCATCAAAAACAGGGGGTGATTTCAGGTCCTCTGGAAGGGTAAGCAAATTCTGCTTTACACCTGTGGCACCCGTCGTGTTGTTCATGAAAGTTCAAACAAGGTGATAAGTCTAATTCGGGGGGAAAAGGACGAGAATAAGGTTACGACAATTGGAAAATATCCGTCGTCATCTGTGAAAAAAATATTCCATAACGGTCGAGAGTAAATTAACAAAAATACCGAACTCTAAGAAAATTCAAAACGGAAAGTCCCTTATCAAATGGCAAACTCAAAAGCTAAATCAGATCAAACGAAAGGAAAACAACTGTCATAAACAACTCGTGACGGCGTCCGTAAAATTCTCGAAGGGATGATTCCAACTTCATACATACTTCATATTCAGGCGTTGCTGGAATGTTGCTACATAAAAATTGAAAGTTGACAATCAGGTAGCTGAAATCGTTTCTTTTGTAGTAAATTTGTGTTCTCAACCGACCCTCATTGTCAATTTCTAGATGTAAGTCAAGATATGAGGCAGACTTTACTGTATCTCTTGAATCCATTACTCCAAGTTCAATGGAATAGATGCATTCAACATAGTCACCAAATTTTGAATTATTTAAGTAAAAGGACATCATCTATTAAGCGGAACGTAAAGTTAAGGAAAATGCTAGCTTCTTCTTAATCTTCCCTTAGAAGTATGAAGTCCCCCTAATTCTGAACAGGTCATCCTCTCACAGGCATTTGCCTCTATGTTTTAAACATATTAAATTTATTGTTATGTTGTTGATTTTTATTTTAGAAATTATTATGAGGTCAATTAACTTATTTTGTGAATAAACTTCTATGTAGAAATAAAATCGTGATTATAATTTTGCCACACCAAATGCACAGTTCATCTTTTGAAGAATCATAAGTACTGCCTGAATCAAAAACTTATAGACACATAATGACTAGTATTTAAACCAAAAAACTCAATTTAGCTAAGGATATAGTTGTGTAACAGGAATCTATCTCTGTAGGTTTTATATAAATTTGATAAAATTATGACAGCTTGCAAGGGACAAAATATGTTCGGATCCAGGAATACGTTACCTTGCTTCATATATAGACTATATGTACCTGTCTCAAGTCAAGAGCTTGTAATTTTAATGGTTGTCACTTGTTAATGTATTTCATAATTGTTTTTGTTTATTGTTTTCATATAAATGGCGGTTGGTTTGTCTAATCTGAATTGTTTGACACTTTTGTACTGTAACCTATAATTGCTTATATTGACGACATTTGGTCTTGGATTGATAGTTGTCTCATTGGCAATCCTACCACATCTTCTTATTTTTATACTAAAGTACTGTACTTGGCTACTGAGTTGATGATTCCCTCGGCGACTTACTGCCCACCATTTGCTGTACCAATTTGCAGCGGAAAATTCACACTTACTCTCTTGAATAATTGGTAGAGTTATCATATATAAATATGTTGCGATTTTCAAGTATCCTCAAATGATGACAGACAACGTATGAACATATGGAGAAATAAAACTAAAAAATATGCAATTTGTTAGGCAAAAACATTGGAAGCAAAATGGTTCCGTATGCCTGTTCCGTCCTGTGGACCATTGTAGGGTGGCATATGTGATTGATTGTTCTTCTGCAACGTCAGGTTCATTCTTTATGATGGCAATATTGTGCAGAATACGACAAGCAATAATGATTCGGCAAGCTTTATCTAGTTTCATACTGATCTGGAATACGATTTTAAAACATTTATTTCAATTTTGAACTGTGACAGAAATACTATTTGTAAGTAAGATTATGCAACGTTGCTCATGAATAAGTCTGAGATTTAATAAATATATTATGAAAATGACCTACTTTTTCTGAACACAATGTGACATGTGCATATTTGAAACCACTATTAATATAAAAAAGGACCAAATCAGGGATACAGCTGAGCAAATAGTCCAACAATTCGAGTTTTTGGTTGAAATACTTGTCATTATATGTTTATAAGTTTTGATTCAGGCATCACTTATGATTCTTCAAAAGATGAAACTGTGCATTTGGTGTGGCAGAATTGTAATCACGATTTTTTTTCTACATAGGAGTTTGTTCACAAAATAAATTTGTTGGCCTCATAATAATTTCTAAAATAAAAATCAACAACATAACAATAAATTTAATATGTTTAAAACATAGAGGCAAATGCCTGTGAGAGGATGACCTGTTCAGAATTAGGGGGACTTCATACTTCTAAGGGAAGATTAAGAAGAAGCTAGCATTTTCCTTAACTTTACGTTCCGCTTAATAGATGATGTCCTTTACTTAAATAATTCAAAATTTGGTGACGCCTGAATATGAAGTATGTATGAAGTTGGAATCATCCTTCGAGAATTTTACGGACGCCGTCACGAGTTGTTTATGACAGTTGTTTTCCTTTCGTTTGATCTGATTTAGCTTTTGAGTTTGCCATTTGATAAGGGACTTTCCGTTTTGAATTTTCTTAGAGTTCGGTATTTTTGTTAATTTACTCTCGACCGTTATGGAATATTTTTTTCACAGATGACGACGGATATTTTCCAATTGTCGTAACCTTATTCTCGTCCTTTTCCCCCCGAATTAGACTTATCACCTGGTTTGAACTTTCATGAACAACACGACGGGTGCCACAGGTGTAAAGCAGAATTTGCTTACCCTTCCAGAGGACCTGAAATCACCCCCTGTTTTTGATGGAGTTTGTGTTACTCAGTCTTTAGTTTTCTATGTTGTGTTTTCTTTTCGTCGTTTTTTCGTTTTTTTCCATGGCATTGTTATTTTGTTTTCGACTTATGAGTTTGAATATTCCTTTGGTATCTTTCGCCTCTCTTTTCCCGGATTAGTTGATTACTTACATTACACTTATTACAAAAATATCGGTATGGTTTATGTGTACTTTTGCTTGAAATCAGGTGAATAATTTGCTACTTCTGTTCTTTCTAAATTCACTTCCGGTGTCATATGAAATCCTATATTACACTGACTTCAAAAATATATTGGTTCTATGTACGTTTACCTATTATGAGGTTGATTATTTGCTACTTCCTGTTTACACAATTTCCCTTTCGAGGTTAAATCATTGGTAACTTGATGCTGATTGGCATTGCGTCAATTTGAATCTGGCAATTTGACAAAACTTTCTGTCGATTACTTTTACGGTTTATGATGAATTGCGGTAACAACATGTTCAAACCTTAGGACATGACCAATTGTTTAATGCAATTAGAATATTATCAGATGCTGTTTTTTCCAAGCATTATTTATATGATGCCATTTTAGATTAATAGCTTAAACACGAGTTCGTGGATCCTGAGCAAAAAATACCGTTTTTTTTCTCAAGAAAATTTAATAAAATATAATTTATGTCCAAAGTATTGTTACACAAATTTAAATCATACTTATGTAAAGGAGAATTCCAAATGTTTTAACAAATCCTAATGCAAACGGGGAAGAGCTGATCAAACAAAACAGGTCCAAGAGTATCTGGACGAGAGATCATGCTTTTGTGATCTCCTTCAGAATTAAATCATTCGTATTATTTTGAAGTTTAATTTTCGCTAAACCGCAAATAAGAACAATTGATAGATAGCATTACACAGTTGAGCTTTGCTGAGCTTTATTATATATGTTGTTTTTAAAGCCGAAGGTTAGTAAACAAATTACAAACAGTGAAATGTGGGTGCCCTCCTAAAGGGATTGACTGGACAATTAGGTCTGGTTATGTATGGTCATACATATATGAGATATGAATCATTCTGATTTTTCAAAAGTTGGAGTTTGTGTCGAAGTGGTCGATTACGAAAACGATACGAAGCCTTTAAATGCATTCAATGTAGACATTGTCCTAAGCAAAACAGACACTATGGTGGTTGATTTATATCCTAAATTAAGATAACATGGTGTAATTCCTTGCATATTTATCCCATTGAACCTTTGTCATAATAACAAACTGGTACACATAGTGTGAGTGCTGGCGCTTAAATGCATTAAAAAACTGGATAGCTGTTATTTAAAATAGTTATACTTACAAAATGTAAATAAACGAGAAAAAAAGAGAAAGAGGGAGAGAGAAAACTCTTACGTAATTTTGAACTGAATTTGAAAATGAGAGAGAGAGAGAGAGAGAGAGAGAGAGAGAGAGAGAGAGAGAGAGAGAGAGAGAGAGAGAGAGAGAAATAAATGTCTTTTCAATATAAGTGTTTCCCAGGACTACCAGTATATTCTGTCACCAATTTTTTGTGGATGGATTATCAAAATTAATCATTCATTCTACAGATAAAAAGGTAAGATTTGTAAAAAAAATAATGGAGTGGTTTTAATATTAATCTCTTGTCTTTTTAAATCTGTTTGAGTATGAGCGCAGTCTTCATTTGTTTTATTTTTATTTCTTTACCATCTTCACTGGACTTGAAGCAAACAACAATCAATCAATTTCAGCTACTGTGGGTTTCGTTTCTTGGATTTAGGAAAAATTGTATTTTCGTGGTTTTACAAAAGTGTGCATACAAGCCTATAGAAAATTTGTACTTCGTTGAACTAGTGGTTCACCTTTACCGGCAAAATTTTAAAAAAAAAATACTATCCCACGAATGATAATGAATCCACAGTATCTTCTTTGAGATTTGTCTAAATAATATTGTTTTCTTATAACAGTTTGAGGTATTTAAAAGGGCATTATAGGTTTATTGGTGATACATGGCTGTGTACATTATGTATATACAACTCATCTAAACATCAGCCCAACAATGTTAGATCTGTAAATTTGCTTTCGCAAATTTTTGTTCTTCCTCGCCGGGATTCGAACTCATGCTACTGAGATTTCGTGACACCAAATCGCCTGCACTGTATCCGACGCGCTGGACCACAAGACCACCTAGGCTTCACAATAATAAAGCTTTCGGTGGCCGGGTGTTACCTTTCCTCGTCAGTTTCAATCTAGCTTCGTAATACAGTATATGATATATAAGGTATGAAGATGGAATTGTTACAAATCAGCTGAAATATCTATTGTAAAGGATCCTACAAATTAATGCAAGATACAGTCACAGAAATAATTATATTTATAAGTACGTCAGAACCAGTGACAACTCTACAACAGATGTATCCATTGGATCACCACCAGTGATGGTGATACATGGCTGTGTACATTCTGTATATACAACTCGTCTAAACATCAGCCCAACAATGTTAGATCTGTAAATTTGCTTTCGAAAATTTTTGTTCTTCCTCGCCGGGATTCGAACTCATGCTACTGAGATATCGTGACACCAAATCGCCTGCACTGTATCCGACGCGCTAGACCACACGACCACCTAGGCTTCACAATAGTAAAGCTTTCGGTGGCCGGGTGTTATCTTTCCTCGTCAGTTTTAATCTAGCGTCGTAATACAGTACATGATATATAAGGCATGAAGATGGAATTGTTACAGATCAGCTGAAATATCTATTGTAAAGGATCCTACAAATTAATGCAAGATACAGTCACAGAAATAATTATATTTATAAGTACGTCTGAACTAGTGACAACTTTACAACAGATGTATCCATTGGATCACCAGCAGTGATGGTGATACATGGCTGTGTACATTCTGTATCTACAACTCGTCTAAAAATCAGCCCAACAATGTAATCTGTAAGATCTGTAAATTTGCTTTCGCAAATGTTTTGTTCTTCCCTCGCCGGGATTCGAACTCATGCTACTGAGATATCGTGACACCAAATCGCCTGCACTGTATCCGACGCGCTAGACCACACGACCACCTAGGCTTCACAATAATAAAGCTTTCGGTGGCCGGGTGTTACCTTTCCTCGTCAGTTTTAATCTAGCGTCGTAATACAGTACATGATATATAAGGCATGAAGATGGAATTGTTACAGATCAGCTGAAATATCTATTGTAAAGGATCCTACAAATTAATGCAAGATACAGTCACAGAAATAATTATATTTATAAGTATGTCTGAACCAGTGACAACTCTACAACAGATGTATCCATCGGATCACCAGCAGTGATGGTGATACATGGCTGTGTACATTCTGTATATACAACTCGTCTAAACATCAGCCCAACAATGTTAGATCTGTAAATTTGCTTTCGCAAATTTTTTGTTCTTCCCTCGCCGGGATTCGAACTCATGCTACTGAGATATCTTGACACCAAATCGCCTGCACTGTATCCGACGCGCTAGACCACACGACCACCTAGGCTTCACAATAATAAAGCTTTCGGTGGCCGGGTGTTACCTTTCCTCGTCAGTTTTAATCTAGCGTCGTAAAAAGCAAGCACAAAAACGTTTGAAAACTATTTGACGAACGCAAAGGTACTCTTAACAATCAACGCATAGAGGATTAAAATAGTATATATTCATTTTCGAGATCCTGTTCCAGCCTAGTTACTACATGTGTGTTTCTTCTTTTGGATGGCTAAAGTTAAGCAATAGGAATCATCGATACCAAAACATATTCAATTTCAACTGGTCTAAGGTATGCCTCGATCGTTTCCAAAACGATTTAAAATAGCAGTTCTCAATTGTCTAATTACTCAAATGATAAAAGAGTTTCAGACCTCTTGCGTTTGTTTTGTTTTGTTTTTTGTTTTTTGTTTTTTGTTTTTTGTTTTTTTATGTCCACAAAATACGCGTTTACTGTGAAATATTTCCCTGTACAATTAACAGAAAATAGTATTACTCATCTATGAGCTTCCGAAGCAGGAACGTATGAAGAAATGTATAAAACATGGCTAGATAATATAAAATATATTTAGATACAACGAAAGCTGATGTTTTCCTTTTCATAACTTGTGTATACAGTAAAGTTTTTGTCTATATATCCGACACACTTATATTCATGAAGTATGTATTCTATGCAAGGAAGTCCGATAATTTTATAATGCATAGGCGCCGACCCTAATTTAGGGGGTTGTATTAAGTACCACACGTTTAACTAGGTATAAGATTAGATATGCCAGACAAAAAAATATAGTTTGAAAAATATGAATGTGTTGCAATGAATGGTATTGACTTGTTTTCCTCCAAATCTACCAAATTAATACCAAATTTGGCGAGAAACCTTATTTCAAAGATGCTTGAAACAAGACTCGTTCCGCTAATACTGCCATCATGAGTCTTCCATATCACAAACACTGTAAAGTTGCTTTTCACATGTGAGCCCAGCTATCAATATGTATATATGTATATATATAAGTTAGCAGCCGGTTCGTTATTCGTTAATCGATATTCAATATCCAACCGGCTGCTAGCAGTCGGTTCGATATTCAAATTCCTTAGTTGAAACTATTAAAAATTTTAATATTCGATAACATTAAAAGCATGCTAGTCATAGTTAAAAGGAGTAAAAATATATGTAGGAAATCGTTTTATGACCCCTTTAAGCTGTCGTAAATTCTTGTTGTCCTCAAATATAAACCCTTAATATGTAAATCGCACATTGCCTTTATAAAATATAGATTTTTATCAATAAAATGCAATTAAAGATTAACTTTTATACATACTATTTCTAGAAACAAAAACAAACGATCACTCTAGTAAGATTTAAAAATATGAATAGAAATAATTGTGGAAAGCATATTCAATTTTATGCAAATGTTTAGTAGTATTTCATTTCTTTTCTCTCTTTTTTAAAGTTATATGAAACTTTCATTTAAAACTGTAAATAGTTTTAAGTGTTATAACTGTCCAGACAGTAGTCGATTGACAGGAAATATTAATAATAAATTCAAGCCAGTTAAGTAGTTATTAACCTCATAATGAATTCTTTAAAACAAACTTGACATTTATATGCACAACAACGTGTTTGTAATCTTGAAAAATGTATTCAATTGCAACAGACAAAAACATTGAAATACCACACATCTGTATTCTGATTTAAAAGAGAGGCGAAGATACCAAAGGGACATTCAAACTTATAACATGTATAAGTCGAAATTAAACTGACAACGCCATGGCTAAAAAGAAAAAGACAAACAGACAAATAACACTACACAAAACACAATTAATTAGTTCATTCAGAGAAAACGAATGGTTTTAAGGATGTTCGCTTGTCATGTTTTGGGATTTTTGTCAGATTTTCAGAATCCTCTGGTTTTATCCATTTGAATACCTTAACAATTTTTGCCCATTTACTCCCATTTTTCTTTTATAAATCTTTTACATGTATAATTATAAGCCATCTGTAAAGTCTTATAAAATCTTTATTTTTAATAGTTTTGAGAACTTAAACTTGTCAATGATAAAGCTATGAAAAATCAAGAGAACATTTTCCCGCCAAAATTTCAATGGCTAACATCTCGAAAACAAGCACATTGACCTATATACTTTTTTTGCTTTTTTGGTTCCTTTATTAATCCCCTATCAATATATACTAGTGTTTTGAAAAGCTTGTTATTTTAAAACTGAGTAGCGAACCTCCTTAATTACATTTTGTATAAGATAGAAAAGATTCTTAAACCACCAGATTTATACTAAGCAAAATATGATTTGCAAACGCATTCTTTCAATTTCCTTGTATGTCATTAAAAGATGTTGAAATATTCTGAATCACTTGTCCATCAAGTTGATAATAACTACATTTAATTTTTCTTTGACTTTTTCCGTACATCACGGACATATTATACAGGTAAACGGGAAAAAGTCACAAAATTGGGAGGAAAAAAGGTCACAGAAAAAAGTCACAAATCTAACATCAAATAAAGTCACAGACAAACAGCAATCCTTTACCTTTTTAGTGGCAATTGATACTCCTCAAGTATCTTTTATAGCCCTTTTTTATGCACACGGTGAGTGTAAACTCAATTTTGTTTTCTCCGTTTTTTATTCATTATGTGCTTTAGTTACAGTCCCAATTTATCTTCTTTAATGTGCATAGCGTTATTTTAAGGGGAGGTTCAGATCTAAAAACAACAATTAGTTTAACCCTGCCACATATATAATCATATGCATGTCCAAAGTCGGGAACCTTGTCAATTGTTATAGTATGTCATATCTTAATGTGTTGCATTATTTGGAGAATTTGGTGTTGATGGCAGACCTTTCATTGTTTCAGTTGAATTTATTCAGAGTTTTGATATAGAATCAGTGCTTTAAAAAGCTTGTTGAATTGATAGTGACGTTTAGTGATTTTTGTTTTTGGAGTGCTGTCTGATTGACGTATAACTACAATTCCTCCTGTTCATTTTACATATAGAATCTCTTAACCTGGTAGATGTTCATTGTTCAATCCGACAATTATCTTCAAGTTGTAGATTTGTGTTTGTTTTAAGCCATCACAGTGTGTGTGAAATCAAGTTTTGAGTAACCCTTTAAGAAATTTCTTTGTCTTTGACTCAATATAGACAATCATCTCATTCAATCATGATTTGAAATAAAAACAATCATTCATATACCACATGTAATTCATCAGTAACATAATAGCACCAGTATAAAAGGTATAACATAAATATATGAAGCAACAACTTTGAAGACATTTATACAACATAGAATTACCAATGTTCATGTTCATGTCATTTCTTTCATAAAGACAGATTATACATCAACATACATATTTTTGCAACATTAAAGTTTCAGTGACTGAGCACTAATGATGATGATTAAGTTTTATTTTCCAATCAACACCACAGAGAAATACTACAAGGTTTCTGGCAAAATATTGGTCAACGATAGACTGCAACATTTCCTGGTTGTTAGTATTGACTTTGTACTCATTTGTCAAATTAACGTCTCGAAGAGTTTGTGGAACTGAAGGTGCAGGATGCTGGTAACGTAGGGTGCGTTTGCACTTGTCTTCTCTTGTATCATAGTTTTGACATCATCATCAAATGTGGATACAACCTGAGAAAAGATCTGGCTAGTCTTATCTCTTGTGTGATGTCACTTTGAGCATGGTTGTGTTGCTGATCAGCAGTAAGGTTTCCATTTATGCAGTGTGGTAAAGGGGAACTTTCAATCCTGTGTGAGATCGTTTTACACACTTCCACCACTGATTATTCTTTATTGTAGCATGCTTGGTGTACATGTTGCCCTGGTAGCAAAGCTTAGATCAACCTTTAATATGTTGTATGACCTCAATTTTTGGTTTAATATTGTAGCAGAAATCTTGTGTCATTTATAATAAATCTAAGAGAAGCCATTTATTTTCTAAAGATTAACTCAAAGTTAGAATACATGGGGTATGGGATTGACCATTTAAATTTTTAATATTTTCAACTAAGAAATTTGAATATCGAACCGACTGCTAGCAGCCGGTTGGATATTGAATATCGAATAACGAATAACGAACCGGCTGCTAAGTTCACATACATTATTAAGTCGAAAATAAACTTACAACGCCATGGCTAAAATGAAAAAAAAAAACAAACAGGTAAACAACAGTACACAAAACACAACACAGACAACTAAAAACTGAGCAACACGAACCCAACTAAAAATGGGGCGTGATCGCAGGTGCTCCGGAAGGGTAAGCAGATCCTGCTCTACATGTGGCACCCGTCGTGTTGCTCATGTTAGTACAAACCCGGTAATAAGTCTATTTCGGTAGGTCACATTCGGGGAATAGGGACGGGATTGTAGTTACGACATTTGGAACAAATGTGCTATCATCTGTGAAACGGATATTCAATAACGGCCAACCAACTCGTGATGGCGTCCGTAAAATTTACGAAGGGATGATTTCAACTTCACCACTTGGAACTCTTGGTTTAATAGCTTACTTGTGAGCAGCAAGTATATTCCTATCTGTATATTCAATGGAAACACATAATTCGACCAGGAAAATGTAAGACTAATAGTTTGATTTATCTTTCCGACCACTAAGGAAACACTTAATGGGGTCTGTATGGGGATTACAGAATAGAAAAATGATTGGCAAAACTAAAAATGGGGTAATATTGGCGCAAAATAGAATATAGATAATTATGAACAGAAAAAATTAGAATGACGAAATATGGTCTAAAACAATTAAAGAATAAAGAATAGAAGACCCTTCAGTCAAGATCCTCTTTCCTTTTGACATGTTAATCGTACTTAAGGAAACTTTTCAATTGTGTTTGTTTAAGTGCATAAGATGTGACTTCCCAAACAAATGTATATCCTCCTCAAATGATCTTATCAATGGAATTGTTACATATTTTTAGTAACATGCTAACAATAAAGATGAATTGTGAACGTGACTTTCGTTTTCCTGTATTTCTGATAAAAAAATAATGACTGGACATTCCGTTAATCAGAATAATTTTCCTTAATGTGCTACAAACCTTTAGACAGAACCATCACAAAGTTTTCTTGATTTTAGTTTGGTGGATTAGTGTTGCTCAAATTCAGCTTTGAGGAATAGAGATCTTTTTGTCTTAAGGGTGTATTTAGGTCAGGTTTAGGAATTTTTGTCAGATGTTCGGAATCCTTGGTTTCTTTCCTACGATACAGGGTAAAATATTTTACCCCATAACACTCATAACAGTAGGATGAAGTTAAACATTTTGCATCATCATTTAATATTGTCTATATGACCAATGGACACAATATATGATTATTGCAATAATATCAAATGCTGAACTAATTTACTTAAATGAGAATAAAACGTATAAGGGATAGGTGGTAGCTATCCTGGGGGTTATTTTTCAAACATATTCAGAATAGGCTGATGTAAATCTCATTTGAATATGAATAATATCTTGTACCAGACCAACAAACATATATGTACTGACGAACTTTCAAAACGTAACACTAGATTATTCTTTTTAATTCTCATTTTCAAATATTCAACTTTTGTTTAATAAATGTACAAACATAAATTTCTTTATTACTTCTTTGTCTAAAAAAGTTTGCAGTTCGAAATTTGAATTGATAACGTCATGTATAATGTTCAAATCATGTGGTATGCACTGAAACCCTGGTTTTCCCTTATCAAGATATTTCACCGTCGAAGGCAATAAACCAATACCTAAATGATTGACACAAAAGTCAACCAGTTCTGTTGGGCATATTTTGAATTCTGTTTTGTAGCTTCTGATGTTGCCTCTGTCCCACCCATTACAGTGTGTTTTGGAAATTATACGGTTTGAGCTTTTGATTTTGTCATTTGATAAGGGACTTTCCGTTTTGAATTTTCCTTTGAGTTCGGTATTTTTGTTATTTTACTTTTTTCGTAAAGGACGATGCGTAATAAAATTTTGCGAAAGTGGCGTTGTCACTACATTTTGATCTAGTCATTGGTGGTCATCAACAAATCCAGTCTGTCTGTACGGTTGTACGGTTGTTGTAAGGACAGTAAGAGGAGTTTCTGATGTGAAATTGTTCGCGTATTTCTGCCTGCGATATTCTTTTGGCTTTTGGTCTGATTCAGATTTTCATTGCTCAGTCTTGGCAATATGGAAATGCAACTCTTTTTTAATGAATTAAGTGTGGGTAAGGATTGAAAGAAATGTTTCACGAAGAAAAAAAAGAAAAATCATTCAGGGTTTCAAATATCGCTTAAAGAAATTCGTGCGACGTCATTAATCCGGTATGTTCGATACCTCGGGTAAGTCAGGTATTAAATTTTTCTAAACAGTAAGAAGTATGGTACGCATGAATAATATTTATATGAAGTTTAATCATGCTTTGGTTATAAAAAAACACCAAAATGTGTGTTGCGTTTTTAAAGTCCATCAGTATAGAAATAAGGAGATATGGTACGGTTTCCATTGAGACAACTGTTTTTAATTATCCTGCAATCGTGTTTGATCTTTTCCTGCTTTGTTTTAAATGAGTTATATATATGATATAGCTGTTTGTCTCTAAGATGAATACGGAATCAGGTGTTCAATACGGCATTTGCGATTGCGTTGCTATTCGGTCAAAAACATAAGTTTTATTTAACGTGACTCGTGCGTCACTTAAATCCCATGTTGAGTGAGTGGTTTAAAATGATCTTATATTGAACAAAATATTCTGCAAATCAAATTCTGATTATCAGTAATCAGCAGTGCAGACGTTAAGAAATTGTGACAACGTACCTAAGGAACAAAATTATTTCCAGGCTATCTGAAAAACCTAATAGTTCAAGGATACAGGCGTCCTCTCTATCTGATATACGACGTTATAATTAACGAATTTTTCCAGTGAAGGACTGAACTCAAAATTTTCTTATTTATCGTTGTACTTTATCTCTTGCGAAAGATATGTGCTAATATTAATAATATGAATGATAAAAAATTTTCTATGCTTATAAAATACATAATTTATGAAAAAAATGTAGTTAGGGTCAAATTATTATAACACACGTATCAGTTCATTTTAAGTAATTTAATAAAAATTTAGTAAGTATACACTATACACGCAGTGTATTTGTAATATACGGGATGTTTCATGTGTCTTTCTGTCTTCGTGCTTATATCCACTTATTAACCTTACTGAGAAACAGCACAATGACCTTGTTACAAATGCATGATACATTGTATTGTTAGCCTGATATGTCACCAGGTTGACTTAAGTCTTAGTGGGCATATTCGTATGCAGCTGGAAATAATCTAGTTTAAATATTCACCACAAATTGAATTACTGTAACATTTATATGATCATGGTTTTTACATAATGCATTACGTAATCCATAATTATCAACTGTGTTTTCAAAATGTGAAAACAATATTATTCATCAAAACTATCCATTCTCCCAATAATTGTATTTGTCTGCAATATGTACCTTGTTCCTTTGATCGTACTGCCTAATATTTGTTTAGATCATGGACAGGACTTCATATCACGTATCAGTGCGGCAACGCTTCGTGCTCATGTCCATCCGGGTTAATTTATCAATGAAATGCACGCAACTTTACTAATTCAACCGAACAACTATCACAACGTTTTGTTTGCGTAAAAGTTGTTTTACTTACTAATTCATTTTATTTCATATTTTTCACCCCAAAAAACATAGTGTTAAGACAGATTGCCGATAAAAAGAATAATGATATTTTGCTTATACTGACTTCATCGGCTCGAATATCAGCTCGCCCTAGCGGGCCAACTAGCAATTCTTGCTGAAAAAGTCAGTATCCAAATCACAAATGCCATTATCCTTTATACATGTATATGCATAACATTGAGAATGGAAACGGGGAATGTGTCAAAGAGACAACAACCCGACCAAAGAGCAGAAAACAGCCAAAGGCCACCAATGGATGTATATATAAAGATAGAAATTACAATACAACAATTATTAAAAAATAATGACAATCATTTAATATGACAAAACAGAACATAATAAATGTAAATATTTAGGTCCAACTGTCTTCCATGTAGAGATAATATCATGTTAGTACACAATAAAACTGTTGAGAATACATCCCCACTTACTTTTAAATCAGTAAGCATTCATGATTATATCACAAACATTTTCATGAAAAGTGTATTCCATGTGTAAATTCAAATCTCATCAAATAGTAAATGTGCAGTGTTCTCTAAAAAAATGTCATCACATGAGGTTTGGCGAAAAATACCATAAATAAAAACAAAGGATTCAAATCTAAAGAAGATTAAAAAGGGAAACAAAAAATTAGTAATGAGTCTCTGAGTGGCGATATCATATACATGTTGTAAAACTTCCTTATCATATATGGAAACAGCTCCTACAAAACTGTCATCAACCCAGTCGCAAAGATTGAATATTGACAGTGCAAGATAAATATACTCGCCAACCCCTCGCTGATATTTTTCATAGTTGTTTAATTGTAGAATACAAATTAATTGAAAGTACAGTTCTATTATTGTGAGAAATTTTTGGGCGATTAACAAATCTACTTTTTCACCATGTATGCTTGAAAAAATTAATAATGATAAATATCCAACGGAACCTAGGAAACTAGCAATTATCATCTTATGATGAAAATGGAGGCCTCCTTTTCGTTTGAGAGGTCTAAAATATAACGATTGGGAAATCATATAAAAACATAGAATCAATAAAGTTGTCTTGATCAATGATATAAATATATCATACAGTATATCTGCAGTTTTCATTGTTACATTGACGAATTTGGCTTTTTCTCGCTTTCTGCTAATGCAAAGTATCCAAAAACATAGCATGGAAGAGCTAATATAACTACAAATCCAACACACATAAAAGTTCGAATACTTTTTGACCAACACATAGGCATTCTTGATAATCTATTCGTGGAGGATTCAAAGGGTGTATATTCATTTGCGAGATCCGATTCAAGCACATTTACTTCATGTGTGTTATTGTTATTGGATGGCCAAAGTTCAGCAATAAAAATCATCGATAAAAGGAAATACTCCATTTCAACTGGTGTTAGATATGGCTCTATCTTTATCAAAACTGTTTCCCCGTAGCAGCTGTCAATTGAATAATTGCTAATAGAACAATTTAGGTTATAGATTCTTTTATCTTTGTCTTTGTATACACCAGAAAAATAATGCGCCCATTGGGAAATGTTTGCCAGGACTATCAATACAAGGCTATAATAGATCCTCCATGAATTTCTAAAGCAGCAACGAATGAAGAAATGGATAAATGAAGATTGGAGAATATAAAACAAAATTTGAGTGCAATGAAAACTGATGTTTGCCCTTCATAGCCATTGTAGTAAGTTATATTTTTGTCTATACACCCAACGCTTCTATATTCATTTACAATTTTCTCTTTGCATGGAATTCTGATTATTTTTGCCAAGGCATACAAAATACTTCCACTTGTAAAAATCCATAAAAATCCAAGTTTCAATTTGGCTATGGCGTCAGCTTTTCTGGAACGTTCTTCCCGATTAACTCTATGTATAATGAAATGCGCTATAAAAACAATTATAGATAGGATGATTGTGACATACAGACATGAATGCATTGTAAAATATGGTTTGGTCTTATTTACTTCTGAATCCACCAATCTTATTCCAAACATTGCAAGAAACGCTATCACCAAGACGCTTGACAGAATAATTATTCCGCTGATACTTCCATCGTGAGGTCGTATATAAGTACTTGTGTGTTGGTTTTCGGATGCGTCTCCAGCTGTGAATGGTAGAACAAAGGCGGCATTTACAACCTTTGCTACGTACTCCATTGCTAAAATTCAAATAGACACGTTGTTAAACCTAAATGAGACAACAATCCAACAAAACAAAATTTTCATTAATTAAAATGTGTAGAATTATGTCATGTCATTCGTATATAGAACATATCTGTTTTGTGTTAACCCAGGAGTTGTATGTGGAGTTTGGTCCAAATGCTGAAATTCTAATTACAATATAAAAATAAAATAAAAGTGGACGAAGCCATTTTTCTACAGATATAAAGGTACGTAAAAAACTCTATAGTGTACAAATACTGTATCCTAGTAACTTCTATTACATAGCAAATTTGCCAAAAAAAAAAAACCAAACCTATTATTACTGTAACGCCAAAGTTCGTTGTAGTGTCCTCGCGAACCGATTCTAATGTCAACTTCTATTGAAAGAAAGAAATCGCAGGATGAAAATCAATACATTTACAGTATCAAATTGAAGCTGAAGAAACACTTGGCTTTTGATTTTTATAGGTCGATTAATTTCAAACCATGCTTACTGGGGTTATTGATATAGATGAAGATATACTTACATTCGCAGACGAAATTAACATGAATCAAATAAGGTACTACAAGACCTAATTCACTCAAACCGCTTCACTAATGTTCTAAGTTCAATTTATAAATCAAATAATGAAACGTCCTATCGAGTTCTTGTAATAGTAACACCAACAACATGATACACATCAATTAAAGATCTTTCAGTAACACTTTATCTTGTCCTGTATATGATATACAAGGAAATTTTTACAATAGATCTGGTTGCGTGTAGAAGACTTAACTTTCTCAAGAGACTTCATCCTTTTATATTAATTGAACTTATTCATGGATACAACTTTGTTTCTATTAATAGAAAAGATAGAAATTATTACAAAGTTGACTTACGTCATTAAAACAAATATTGGGGTGTTTTGGTTTTCTTTTTTAAATGAAAATAAATGTAAGTCTCCAAAACCAAATTTTTAGTTTCGAACGTTAAGAATATGTTGAGACAAATCACAATAATAAAAACCTGTTAAGACACATTCAGAATGTTAATAATCTGTTGGGAAAAATTAGGAATGTAAAGAATTTGTTCGGAAGAATTCAGAATTAACGATAAGAAAATGTTGAGACAGAGTAAAATCTTATTCATTCTTTTTAGAATGTTGAGACAAATTCCATCCAAATTCAGTCAAATAACAGGTAATTTCAGAATCTAATGACATTAAATTGTAGCAAAGTTTATTTATGTTTGCATGTTTATTAGTATTATCATCACCAGATGACAATTTGTTAAGTACAATTTTAATTGGTGTTCTGATAGTGACAAACGTTTCAGGACCATCTCTGCTGAGATTTTCGCTGTATGTAAAACATATACTGTAACAAAACATTTGTCCTAACTTAACTGTTTAATCTTATTTTCTTTACTTACTGGTTGCTTAGGACAGGAACACAAAAGAAATTGCAATATTTTAGATGATGTAGCCAGACACAAACTATTTTAATTGAGATGAGAACAAAAAGTGTAATGGGTGGACGATTAATGTCCTACATGTCATGTTTCAAATATGTTCAATGATAATATCAGTTATGCCTTGTACTAGACATACACAAACTAATGTGGTATGATCGCCATGCATAGATCTATCCTATATCGTTTCAAGTTGATGAGACCAAGAATTAATAGTTAACTATCTTAAATTTTCACAATCATTTTAAAGTAAGTAATGTATCCCCTCATGAATTTCTCGATTTTAATGCTAGACGCCTTTGTTTTTGTTTGCATGTTTATAGTTCTAATCTTTTAGCGAATTGGTTCCGTGACCAGGAGGAATTTGAATCTGAAACTGATACTCTTAGGACATATTGACGCATTATCGTAAAGGAATTCTACGTAATTCGGGAGAACAGAACATAATTTGTTGATTTTGATGAACTGTCAATCATTTTCAACACTCTGAAAAAGAAAAAGTTACTACGGACATTAGATGAAGAAATAAATTAGGATTAGGATTTTGAGGAAACGAAAATTTATCACAGTACAAACATTTACGCTAAATACACATGTCACTATTTGACGGTTTACTGAAGTGATTAAAGTTTTGGTAGAGCATTGATTTGTATTTCCTTGAATCAATAACATTAATGATAGCAACATTTTAATGTTGAAACAAACAAAATATGCTACCATAGTCATGTTAGACCAGATACAGTGTGTAATGGTGTTGTCATAGTCAAAACCAATTTGTTTCGCGTTTTGTGTAAAAATTATAAGACTGGTATCTTTGATGATTTTGTTACAGTATTTTTTAATGCTTAAGAAGTTGTATTATGTAAAAATATTTCGACAGCTGAAAATTATTTTTGTCAACGTTTGAGACGTTAAAGCAGTCATAGATTGTTTTGTACGACGTTTTTAGCGTTGTTGAGTGTTTGTTATAACTTTGTGAAGTTGTAACAGTCGTTGAAAATTTAATACAGATATTTTAAAATTGCAACACCTAGTTTTAAAATGGTGTATATCAATGACTTGTAAAACTCAATTACAGCAGGTTTATAAATATTTCTGAAGATATTCAGTTTTTCAAATTAAATTGGAAATAGTTTTGGAAATTATACGAAATGAAAATGTTACTCTTATCATCAGAGGTTGAATGATTGAACGCCTTGTTCATCCTCGATATATCTTTTAATTACAAAGTTACTCGACGGATGGTCAAATAAAATTTTTAAATTACGTCTGGTTTTAAAGAACACTTTTCTTAATAAAAAAACTTTTTTTTTGCTGTAGTCTGTCGGAACTAATTGATAGTTTGACTGATTATTTAACAGCTTAGACAATAAAAGAACAGCAGATACAGATGTTCATCTATCATGTTCACATTACATGTAATTGGTTAGCGCATTATTTCTTTTTTGATCAATGGTTGATCGTTACTGTTGTTTCGTAATTTCTCAATACAACTCACCAGTGACAGTTGAATTCAGTCATAGACCAAACATATTTAATGATGTCTATGTTCATAATTTCCTGTTTGTTACTTTAAATGGCTTCAATAACTAAGTATGTAAGTGGTCTAAGTTGACGATCTACTGAATCACTGGCTTGTCTATACTGAGATAGTAAGTTCGAATCTTTCACGTGATAGGTGCGCTCGAATCTAATAATTATTGACTAGGATTGTCAGTTATCCTACCAAAGGTCGATGGTTCTCTCCGGGCAATCTGGTTTCCTCCACCAAAAAAAAGTGACCGCCACGAAATAGCACAATAGTGCTGAAAGAATTTAATCGTGTAGACGCACCTAGCCTTAATACTCCCTTTAAGGCTATGATTCCAACATTTTTCACCTCCATTTTTATGTGGTCAATGCTTGGACTTGTGAGATATAACTGAACATCGGTATACCAACAAAATATTTAACTGATAAATACTAGGATTTATCTTATATTTTGGCTTCACTTTGTCAGTTTCACAGTGTGTATGCTTGCCTCACACAATTTGTCAAAGAGTTTTAATTATTTGCCATAACCAAAGCTGCTAATTATTTAACTAGTGTAGGTAACCATTGTTGCAGTGGGTATCAACCTAATAGTTTATTCGAGCCATTTTTGATTTGATGCTTGTTTTTAAGAACGTTTGGTGTGTTTTTAAAGTTGGAAATCTATAAAACAAAGTAATAAAATGATTAACATTTTTATAGCAGCACAGAGAATGTTAGTTCGAACCCTGCACGTTATTAAAACCTTTATTATCTAGAATTACCGGTTTGTTTTCCTGTCGAAGGTCGGTTGTTCTCTCCGGGCAATCCGTCTTCCTCAATAAAACCTACCAGCAAATAGTCCTGAAAGTAGTGTTTGAACACTAACTATCAATCAATCGAATATATAGTCATATAGTTTACAGATCATTTTGACACACGCCTGGATGACATAAGCTCATTCATAGTAATTTCTACATTTAGCACTAGTACTGATCCTGTAATCATGGGGTTTTTTGCGTTTACATGTCGTCGTGTGTACAACCGCCAAATATCTTTTCTTTAAAACTGAAGACTTATCTCAAGACTTAGTTACAGTATGAATAATAACTAAGGCTATGGTCAGGAAACACAAACAACTGTACTTTAATAGCAAGCTATATATAAACATGATAACATTTACATTAGCGCGAAATGGTATGATTCCGTGGTTAGAGAAAATATTGTTTCAATACATATCCACAAGACACAAAATTACTGTAATATTAAATGATCTTCTGGTTACTACATATGCACTGCATAATCAATAGCAGAAGTCCATTACTAGACGAAGTGTGCAACCCGCTATATAGTAAGGCGATCACGTTGTCCCCGTACTTCCAACTGTGATTAAAACGGGATTTGAGCGAGATTGCTATTAATAGTAACAAAAATCAATGGCCACATTTTTTGTGATGCATTCTGGGTAGAGATAATCTATTCAAAACACCCTATACATTAATTAGCACACAGTTGAATATAATGTTTGATCATCGACGTGTTAATGAATAGCAGATCCTAGATGCGATATTATATCAGTGTCATGAGTCAGTATGATGGTTTAAATATTAAACGATAAAAATGTTTGTATAATTTATCAATTTAAAAACTACAATTATAACGAAGTAAAATTGTCAAACGGAATAACAAAAACCTCACTTCTTAATACAATAAACGTTTGGTTTTAGAGTTAATTGTGAAAAAATTGCCATTAAAAAGTTGGCAAGGAAAAATTAGGCCGGAGAATTGTGTATCCATAAACAGTACAAGTAACACTGTACGTATTAGGAATGAGTTTAATAGGAATAAACATTATATTATATTTATTTTAAGAATATATGTTACGATTTACCAATTTCAAGAAATAAGATTTTTTTGAAGTTACAAGGGATTTCTGTAAATATAACCATTTTTAGCAAAATTAACAAATTGTATCCTCAATTTTGAAAAAAGAGGGGGAAATGATTGTATGGCCTTTCTTCAATTTCGAATATCTTCGATCCTGCGTAACTGAGATCTTGACAGTAATACTACCTCGGTGATAGTGTGGACGAATAGAGGTTATCATTTCAGTCAGATATTGTTACATTTATCCGTTAAAATACATGTAAAAAATGCAGTTCTCAACACGTGCGTTTGACATATAAATTTTATAGGTTAAAATAGTAGGAAAAGTTGCAATCACGATCTTTGTAAACAAATGAGTAATAAATATATATTCTTTATGTAAGTATACTTTATACTGAAATAAGACGAATTCCTATTGCAAAAACCTAGCTGTAGGACAATTTGAGTTAATTTGTTCAAATACTAAATCAATCTCAAGGGTTAAGTTGTGCCGTTAAAAAATAAAGTCAGTAATTCCTGGAATTGTCCGGAGCAACAGTAAAACCCTTTCTTACAAGTGTGGGATGTATACATTAATAGCAGCCGCGTCAGGTCGGAGGAGGGACTTCAGATCTAGCCTGACATCCTGACCCAGTCTAATACTTCGTCGAGCAGTTAGCCATGCAGGATCCCAGGCTACTTCAAGTGAAATCCAGTACCTCGCGTATTCAGGATGAATGTTACGATCTCTGATGTTAAATTACACTTGAGACAACTCTGTGATGGGATATGCATATTTATATTTCCCACTGAACGTTACGCTAGCAATAATAATAATAATAACATAAACACACGCGATAAATCATTTTTTTTAATCCTCATGATCTACAGATGCCTTCAGTTTTGTGAGTATAAAACTACAGAAAAAGGACTTTTACGCGTGGCATCACTGACTCACGTATACCGTGATCTTGTGATAGCGAACGTAATGACGGACAACATGAGAAAAGTATGTCTCTTAATTTGAAAAAGGTAAAAAAAACGAGAGACTTTTGAAATTCGAAATTGTTTCGAAGTCATCTGAAGCAACAAATGGTCGGATATTATTGTTTTTCTGTAGAAGCGAAGAAAAACCCCTGTCTTGTGCTTATTCATCACCGTATATAGCTTCCTTGGTGCCGTAAATGACCGAGACATAATTCGTCAACACAACGCGGTTCTATTTAAAAAAGGAGACAGTTATAACTTTATTTTGACAAAAACGACTACATCTTTTAGATAGATGATACATTGTAAGTCCGACACGGCAGATTTTATAGTTCTCATTTGCCTTTGCGCGATGAAAAATGGTACGAATGAATTCGTTTATAAAATTTTATATCATTTTCTAAATATTGAATTAAAATTAAGAAGTTAACTAACTGACAATAAGAAACCACCGCACTAAGTCGGCTGACTTCATTTACACCAAACTGATAATTAATCAAACGCTCAAGGAAACTAATTGACAGCTATCTGTTCGGTGATATTATTTTTACCCATGATTCCATAGTTATAAAACGATATTTAGGGGGACCACCAATGGCGCTTTCCACTGATAAAGGGGACATCGTGATCGCTTTACTATATAGCACAGGTTGCACACTTCGTCTAGTAATGGACTTCTGTCAATAGTCATGCACTTTTTTCAACATATTCGATCAGTATTGTTCCTCCCCGACGACCTTTAATACATGACCTACGTATTGTATTTATTGTTGAATTGTTCTCGTCCTGAACATGGATGAAATATTTGCCACTGGACTTTAAGCAACCAAAAGTCAATCAATAATCTTCCTCAAAGTTACCCTTCCTCAACAAAATGGTACATAAATAAAAACGTAAAAATGTATGATTTATCATCTATTAATAATAATAACAATAACTTATCTGACAAAAATTTAACAATCCAAAGAAAAGATAACAATCTAACAACAATTTTACCAAATGGTTATATTTCATGTGAATACATAGGGAAACTGATAACTGATAATATTTTCCTGTTACGTCATTATATCACATAGGAAAACTATGTTCCATGAAATGTATTGCGCGTGAACGTTTACAGCTCATCGAATAGTAAATGATCAGGGCTTTTTAATATAGTGTCTTTAACTGAGGTTTGACGGAAAATCCCATAAAATATAATAAAGGATTCAAATCTAAAGAAGATTAAAAGGGAAATAAAACGTTAGTTATAAGTCTCTGTGTTGTAATATCATAAACCACTTTTAAAATTTCTTGATCATATATGGAAATACCTCCAAAAATACTGCCATCAATCCAAGAACAAAGATTCAGAATCGATAGTGCAAGATAAATGTATTCACCAACGCCTCGTTGACATTTTTCATAGTTATGTAATTGAAGAATGCAAACAACTAGAAAGTAGAGTTTTATCATTGTTAGAAATTTCTGGGCGATTAACAGATTTTCTTGTCCTGCATGTATGCACGATAACATTACTAATGATAAATATCCAATGGAACCTAAAAAACTTGCAATTAACATCTTATGATGAAAATGGAAGCGTTCTTTTCGTTTAAGGGGTCTAAAATAGGACGATTGTGAAATCATATAAAAATTCATAATCAATAACATTTTCTCAATCAATGATATGAATATATCATAAAACACATTGACAGTTTTCATTGTTACATTGACGTATTTGTCCTTCTTCTCGCTTTTTAATAATGCTAAGTAACTGAAGATATAACAAGGCAGAAAAAATATAACTACCAAAGTAACGAACATACAAGTTCGTACACGACTTGACAAACACATAGGCTCTTTAAGTAATCCACGACCACGCGTAGAGGATTCAAATGGTGTGTATTCATTTGCGATATCTGCTTCAATCAAATTAACTTCATTTGAGTAAGTTTTCTTGGATGGCCAAAGTTCAGTAATCAGAACCATCGATAACAGAAAATACTCCATTTCAACTGGTCTTAGGTATGGTTCTATTTCTTTCAAAACAGTTTCCCAGTAGCAGTTGTAAATTGAATAATTACTCATAGGACAAAATAACTTGTAGCCTCTTGTGTTTGAGTCTTTGTATATATCAGCAAAATAATGCGCCCATTGTGATATGTTTGCAAGAACTATAAATACAAAGCTATAATAAATCTTCCATGAACTCCTGAAGCAGGATCGAATGAAGAAATGTATAAAAAAAGACTGGATGAAATAAAATGAAATTTGAAGGCAATGAAAAGTAATATTTGCCTCTTCGTAGTCTTTGTAGTATGTGAAGTTTTTGTCTATACACCCGACACTCTTATAGGCCTTTAGTGTATTCGCTTTACAAGGAACTCTGATCACTTTTACCGAGGCATACACAATACCTCCAAACGTAAAAATCCATAAAAATCCAAGTTTCAATTTAGTAATAGCGCCGACTTTAAGAAAGCATGTTAAAGGTAAAGTTATAAGTTTTACACGCTTAACTCCATATATGATGAAATGAGCAATAAAAACAGATAAAGCTAGGAAAATTGTGACACACAGATATGAACGTAATGTTATATATGGTATAGTCTTGTTTACTTCTGAATCCACCAATCTTATTCCGAACATAGCAAGAAAAACAATCACCAAGACGCTTGAAATAAGAATAACTCCGCTGATACTACCATCGTGGGGTCGTATATAAGCACTGTTGATTTGGTTTTCAGATGCGTCTCCAGCTGTGAATGGTAGAACTATGGCGGCATTTATAAACTTTGCTACGGACTCCATAGCCTAAATGCAAATAGAAATGAAGGTCAACGTAAAGAATTAAGAACCCAACAAGTATTTTTTTTTCAAAATATATATTTGAAGAATTGATGTATCGTATGTTTGCTAAAATCCGGACCATTCATATATTTCATAGCAATTTAATACTAGTAACCCATTCATTAACTTATCAGCCATCAGACATGATTCTGTGAAATCGTATCTAGATGTAAAGGACTAATTAATTCAACTTATGTCAAAGTTATATCTAAGAAGCAGTGCACAGTAAGTATTTAAACAAATGTTATAAGGGGATGAAAATGTATTACCCACTGATATATATATTACGAAGGACGGCACCTGTGGAGCAGAATTTACTTACGCTTCCGGAGCACCTGAAATCACCCCTGGTTTCTTGTTGGGTTCGTGTTGCTTAGTCTTTAGTTTTTCTATGTTGTGTTTTATGAACTGCTGTTTGTCTTTTTGTCGTTTTTAATTTTTACCACATGGCATTGTCAGTTTGTTTTCGACTCATGAGTTTAAATGTGCCTGTGGTATCTTTCGCCTATCTTTTAGTGTAAAGTCACGATTCACTGTGGTGCCCTAACCGAGAATTACGCTATGGTAATGTCGATTTTTTAAATGAAATTGCAGGGTAAGAACAGTAAACATGCAATGTAAGTAATGTATACAGTTAACAGGAGATAACTTTGACGTTTAATAAATACATGACAAGTATTTTCAAACCATGCAATTATTATGTGGAATATACTTACATTAACAAAACAAATCATGCTATTATTATGTGAAATATACTTACATTAACAAAACAAACTTGTAAAACACTGCACGAACTATTAATTACGTCTCACAAACTATTTCACAGATGTTGTAGGTTCAATCTGAAACTGGCAATGAAAAAGTGCATAAAAGTTATCGTAGTAATATATCAATAATTACATGTGACGCTTTTGTAAAGATCGATATCTACAAGTGAGCAGTTAATCTGGTCCTGCATTAATTCACAAGGAAACTTTTGGCTTTAAGTGCATAGGATGTGACTTCATCGACAGATGTTTATCTTTTGCATTAAAACAATACTTTCGGTTTTTGGTCTAAAAAAGTATCAACAAAAACTCCCAAGCACTCCAAGGTCAATTCAAAGAGTGAGATGTCCATAAAACTTGACAAAACCAAACGTTCGACTACATCAACTAACGGAACGAATGGAAAACAACTGTCATAATGCTGACTTGGTGCAGGCAATTTCCAAAGAAAACCAAAGGTTAAACCTGGGTTTATGTCTAGCTAAACCTCCCACTTGTATGAAGTGCGTTACAATTCCGTTATATTGACAAAATAGGGTGGGCAAACCAATGATGAATAATGAACAAATTACATGACAGGACATTCAAGAAATTACAATAATTTATTCCATTGTGCGACAGAGCTGCGTTTCAGAAGTCAAAATGTAAATATATCCTTACCATACTGAAATTCACCCTACCTTTTGATGTGGTTTTTTCGTGTTGCTCGACGTTTTCGCAAACATTATTATGTTGAATTATTCTAAGAGGAAATTTTACAATTTAACCGTTTGCATATACACTACATATTGTATGCTTTGAAACGATATAGAATAACAATTTGATAATCTGTTCTATACTGTAACTGTATACTCCTAAAAATTCCCTTTTCGGAAAACTTATGTAAATGTAGCACATCTAAAGAATTTAGTATTTCAATCTTTTTGAAAAATGAAGAATTTAGATGCGAATACAATTATACATAATGATACTGAAATGCAGGGATGATAATGGATGATAATGGAACGAGATACATAAATAGTCTATCATAACTTCGAAAAAAACTAAATTCTTACAAAATAATATTTCATTGCTTCTGAAGCATAAATGAGGGACAGAGCCCAGCTGGTATACAGGGACGCTAAAGCGTGAATGCTTGATTGAGTGGGAGGTAACAGTGTAATGCCTTTTCAGCAAACATAAACTATATTACACCGATCAAGTTATCATGCTAGGGTATACTATAAAATATAAATGATTTATCGTGTTAAGTACTTGTTGTTTTCTCATCAGAATATGTAACATCCGCTGATTACAACAATGTTTGAAAAAAATATAGAACTTAATAAAGGCAACAGTAGTATACCGATGTTCAATAGTCATAAATCGATTTAACTGAAACAAATCCGGGTCACAAACCAAAACAGAAAAACTCTTACTTAGTTAAAACTCATCAGCGATCGATTGATTGATTGATTGATTGATTGATTGATTGATTGATTGATTGATTGATTGATTGATTGATTGATTGATTGATTGAGTGTTGCTAAACGTCAATTCGAACTCATCAAAGATACTAGGCTTATAATCTGGTTCGTCTAAATACGATTCAATAGTAGCGCTCGATTCAAAACAGTTTGAAGGCCAAATAATACGAAGAACATTAAAACCGAAAAGCTATTTAAAATACGACTAAGGCAATCCATGTTTTGGAAAAGACAAACTTTAATGCTCGGATAATTTCATTTCATTCCAAAAATGCTGACCCCTGGGATGTTGATGTAATCAAAGCGCAGGAGCGCTGTAAAGGTAATTGCAATCAAGACAGTATTTTTATGATTTCTAGTTTTCATCCTTGAAAGAATTAAACCTGACAGGAGACTTGTATTTTTGCTGTTGGTATTACTTTGTTTCATTAAAAAGAATGGCGAACGTAGATACAAGTATCTTGTCTTGGGGAGGGATAAATCCTACTTTGTAAAGAATCACTCTGATTCAAACAAAAATTCTCTGAAACTGACATTTTGTTACGTTTGGAGGACGTGTTTTCAACAGACTGTCGGAATTCCAATGGGAACCAATTGTGCTCCTCTTCTTGCCGACTTGTTTCTTTATTATTATGAAGCTGACTTCATACAGGAACTTCTTAGGAGAAAGATATATATCCTTTGACTTTACGTTCCGCTATATAGATGATGTTCTCTCACTAAATAATACAAAATTTGGTGACTATGTTGAACGAATCTATCCCATCGAACTAGAGATAAAGGATACTACAGATACAGTTAAGGCTGCCTCATATCTTGACTTACATCTAGAAATTAACAATGAGGGTCGGTTGAAAACAAAACTTTACGACAAAAGAGATGATTTCAGCTTCCCAATTGTGAACTTTCCATTTCTATGTAGCAACATTCCAGCAGCGCCTGCATACGGAGTATATATCTCCCAATTGATACGATATTCCCGGGCTTGTATTTCCTATCATGATTTCCTTGGTAGAGGATTGCTGCTCACAAGGAAGCTATTAAACCAAGAGTTCCAAATGGTGAAGTTGAAATCATCCCTTCGTAAATTTTACGGACGCCATCACGAGTTGGTTGACCGTTATGGAATAACCGTTTCACAGATGATATCGGATATGTTCCTTATGTCGTAACTACAATACCCTTCCCTTTTCACGAATGTGACCTACCGAATTAGACTATTTACCGGATTTGTAATAACATAAGCAACACGACGGGTGCCACATGTGGAGTAGGATCTGCTTACCCTTCCGGAGCACCTGAGATCACCCCCAGTTTTTGGTGGGGTTCGTGTTGCTTAGTCTTTAGTTTTCTATGTTGTGTCATCTGTACTATTATTTGTCTGTTTGTCTTTTTATTTTTGGCCATGGCGTTGTCAGTTTGTTTTCGATCTATGAGTTTGACTGTCCCTCTGGTATCTTTCGTCCCTCTTTTGCTGTTAATATATCCTTCCCATTTATTATAGTTTTTAAGATAATAGGCAAAAACAATAAAATTAATCAAAAATCGTCATTTACGGGCAATTACTAATTAAAGGGTCATCCTATGGTCTCGATCAAATTAACATTTTTGTAGATACTGTATTGCCACTAATAATTTCTACTTATCTAGTATAATTTGATTAGTTAAGACACAAAAACATAACATTTAAGGCCAATTACTACTTATTATAATAATAGGGAATTATTTGATAATTTTGGTGCAAACAGGAAAGCGGGAGATCATGAAATCTTGAGAATTTTTGGCCTTGTCAGATTTTCTCTTTCTATTACAGTTTTCAAGAATAATACAATCACTGCATTTACCCTTATGTTTTATTTTTTAGATGTGGCGGTTAGGTTTGTTGACTGACTGGTAAAGAAACACAAACATAATGCTAAATACTCTTAGGATCATTCACTCCAAGTTTGGTTAAAACTGGTTCAGTTGTCTAAGAAGAAGAGATATTTGTTAGGAAAAAGTACACGACAGACGCTAAAATCAGTAAACAAGAGGCTCACATGAGCCTGTGTCGCTCACCTGGTATGTTTGCCAAAATTAAATTAATGCAATGCAACAAGATAATTTAGTGAAAATAGGGGTGGGTAGATCTTTTGACATTCTGAGCATTTTTGTCGCTATCAGGTTATCTCAATCTGTTATGGTTTTGAAGATATGGCAATTAATGCATTTTATTTCCATGTTCTTTTTTCAGCTGTGGAGGCCATGTTTACTGACTGATTTGAAAAAAACACACATAATACTATATACCATAAGGATCAATCACCCAAGTCTAGTTATGGCACCCTCGACGGAGTTAGGGTGAAATATTGTTATTCTACGTTTCTTTTTTTTTTTTCTCTTATTATTCTTCTTCCACACTTTTGTCCACGCTAGTTCTCGATTGTAATGAACCAATGGTGATGGAACTCTACTATAATGAGGACCCCGTGTGAAGTTGGAATGGTTAATGACGGCTACCGTTTCCATGCAAACAGAAAAATGTCAAAAAAATCAATATGCTTTAAAGTAAATGAAACTTCACTTACATATGGATTGGCATATGTATTTGTGCTTTTTGATTTTGAATTTCCAAAAAGGCCGCCATTACCATGGAAACAGCAAAAATTACAAAAATGAGCCTAATTTAATGAAAATTTACAGACAGAAGATTTGTAATGTATATATGTGCGTTCACTGTTAAAAATTTTCAAACTGTCTGCAGTTTAGTGGTAATTGGCGGACCAGGGTGTCACCCGCTATTGCTCGCAATTGCAAATCTAGTTTAATTTGGTTTTATAGATCTTTGAAAAAGCTTCCGACGGACGACGACTGACGTACAACAACGGACACCAAGTGATGAAAAAAGCTCACATTGCTTTTAAGACCATTTGAGTTTAAAGTCTTCGTTTAAGGCGATAACTCCTTAAGAGGTCATTCAATTGTTTCGGCCGTTTGGCATTTCTGATAAATTTTGTTGTTCATGTTGTTTACAATTTCTGTCTATCCATCATAGTTTTTGATATAATAGGCAAAAATACTAAAATAAGTCACCAACGGCAAGTGATGGCTAAAGCATACCGGTGAGCTATGAAAGGTGGGTTTGTTTAAATTTGATCAGAAGTGCTAAGCCAAACCAATTATTGTTAACATCATGTCCCCTTAGTTTAAACTTTTTTTTTATGTATGAAGAGATAAGGCGCTGTATTACAATAATGAGCTACAGTCATTTGTAGGAGAAATAGAACGCCTTTGATGGAGACAGATTTATATGAGTTTTTCTTGTTTCTGAATACCTGTATTTCTAATGTTTAATTGTAATTTGTACACTTTTGCTCATGTTGTTACCATTTTTTTTTTCTTTTGCCCATATTATTGCTCGTATTTTTCTTTTGTCTATAAAGATGCTAGTTTTTCATTTCTTTATCATGTTTATTGTGTTTAGGATTGTTTTTTTTTGCTCGTTGATGGTCGTTTTTCATTTTTTTCTTGTGTTCGGTTTTTTTCTTTTGCCCATGTTGTTGCTAGTTTTTCATTGCTTTATTGTGTTTGATTGCCCTGGAGGGGGGAAGGTGTGGATTTCAACATGTTAATTTTTTGGTACAGACATGCAGCTGGAATTTCAAAAAAACACATATATTTGAATATTAAGACCAATAAATGCATTTATTGGCAAAATCATAACCAATTCATATATTCCTCAGTTATCACAAATACAATTTTTGACATCTGAATTTGGTTAAAAATAATAAATAGTTTATGCAAAAATCTAATCAAATATGAAAATAAGTGTCCCATTGACATTTTATCTAGGTGAATTGCAACCAACTGATATATTTGAAGTATTTAAAAAGGGACCCATTCCAGTGGCACGTCTGTGTATACCTTCATATAGTAAGAGAACCAACTTATCACACATTCTCTTCATGAAAAGTTATAAAAAAAAGTCAATTGTCAAAAATATCAAGGTTTATGACCAATTCTGTAGCCATGTGTATTACGAAAGTTTCAAAGTGCAATAATATCAAAACAGTAAAGATAATGAATAACAGAGATGTGCTATTTTGTACATATACCAAAGGGAAACTTCGTTCAAAGCAATATTATTTATTGTTTTATTGCATTTAATAGAAAATGGGGATTTTGTAGTAAATAAAGCCAAGATTTTTGCAGAAAATCCACAGACTTTAATACAGAGGTTTTCGTTATGAAATTTTAAACATAGATTACTCACTTGTTTGTCCATGATGTGCTAGCGTTTTTTGTCTACAAAAAGTCCTTAACAACCTTTACATTCCAAAAAACCTTGTGCTGAGTCACTAAAGTCAAGCGCACCCTAGAAAGTGTACTTGAGTTGGTCCATATTTATATTTGTTTTAACCAATATCTTAATTTATAAACTTGATTTAAGGAAATCATTGCTAGCATTGCATACAATAATCCTCTATCAAGCACTGAATTGTCAAATATATGAGTACAAGGGGAAAGGCTGTTGATTTTCTTTAAAATTTCCATATGTTTAGCATTGAAACAACAAAAGGTACATAATCCTTTAGTAACATAAGAAATATTTTCATATGGTGATATCATTTAAATAATTAGAAATCAGTACAAAACAAAATCAAGACAAAACCATGAAAACTTAATAGTACGTTTTAGGGCTGTTTATCTTTTACATTACAATGGTATACTGTAAACAAAATTATTTTCGTGAATTCTTTATTTCATATATAGCCCTTCCAAGAATACTTCTCAACAATATGTTTTCGTGATTTTTCTATTTTTCTTGATGTATTTAAAAAGGGAAGACCAAAGTTTAACATATAAGCGAAGATTTAAATTCGCTTTTTTTCTACTCCAGAAAGTCATGAAAATAAATCACTCATGAAAATAAGTTGGTTTACAGTACACAACTGATCTGGAGAAATATCTGAAGTAATACAATCAGAATATGAATAATATTTCTTTCTCTGAGGGTGGAACTGATCTGATGAAATAGATGAGGAAATGTAATCAGAATGTAAATCATTTTAATTTATCTTGGGGCGGTATAATAAGAATATGTGAAAATAGATACATGAATCAGAAATATAAGGCCATCAAGATAACAAGAAGTATATATAGTACAAACATTTTATTTTATAACCATAATAAAGTTTGAAAGACTTGGTATTACTTGCATAACAAACAAGGTCATTAAATCCAAAGGTATTTGCTACATAGTAGCTATAGATATATAGTAAATGAAGAAGGCTTACTCCTTGTCTCTAATTCTGTTCTATTGATTAATTGAATTTCTTAAAACAATACCATCAATAATAGAAATTGTAAAAACAAATTGTTAAAAATCCATTAGAGAGGGCTAAATACAACAAGAAAAAATGTTTCTGAGAAAAACAAGTTGGTTTACAGTAGATCAGACAATCCAGAAAGTGTGAAAAAGTTTGTCTCAAAATTTTCAAATAATTTTATTTTTTGTATTGCATTTAAAGAAAATAAGTTTTAACACAAGCTGCTTCTAAAATATTTAAGATTTCAGTCTTCTAAAAAAAAATACCATTCTGCGTATATCAGAAGAACCTTATTGGTGCCTTTTTTTTATTTCATACCTTAAGATTGCAATTAATATCTTACATTTCTCACATACAAACGATAACTTATCATATAGTTCAACTTAAAAAACATTCACATAATCTTGTCAAATTCATACAAATAATTCAACAATTTTAAAATTAATCTCTTGACAAAAATTTTGAATTTAATGCTTTTCCCGAATTTTCTATAATTGGAATAATGCATAATTGTCCTTTAATGTTTGATTGTGTATCAAGCAGGGGCTTCTCTTGGTTCCACCAATATTTCATTTACCCCTACATATTCTGGTTGTGTCACTGCATACAATACTGCATTGGCAATGTCTGTTGGTTCTAGGATTTTACAGGAGGAACTCCCATCATATTTTTCTTGTGCCTGCAAAAGAAATTATGATAACTATTAATTCATTTCTGAAAACCTATAATTTGTAACTATTTGTGCCAAAACTATGTCAAAGTGATTAAAATCTCTGGTGGAAAGATTGGAAGAGTAGTGTCCCTAATTTCAATCATACATCCTCGATCTTGATATCTATATCATTAACGGAAAGCTTAATACAAAATTTATGATAAAAGAGATGATTTTCATTTCCTATCGTTAATTATCCATTTTAGATGGTGACGTTCCTTGTCACCATCTTACAGTGTTTATATATCTCAACTTGTACGATTCGCTCTTGTATGTAACAACGTTTCAGATTTTAATGAAAGAAATTTATGTATTACAGAAAATTATTACACCAGGGTTTTCGATATCACAAACTAGTCAAAACATTTACTAAATTTTATCATCGGTACAAGGACATCATTCATAAATATAGCTCAACATGCAGACTTCTTATACGCTCAGGTATTTCACATCCAATCTTTTATGGTAATATTCTTTATAAAGCACTAAAATGTCAGTATTCACCTCAGAAGCTAACAAAACCTTTAAATAGACTTATTAAGAAGGGATATAGTTACGATACTGTTGTCAGGTCATTAAAGATTGCATATTTTGGCTTTAATATTGATTCACTTATAGGGTCTTTGCATCGGAACTAAACACATTTATTTAAAACCAGTTGTTGGCATGACACGGGTTATGCTCTTCTCATATATTTTATGATGGTATGATACTAAACCCCTAACGGAGGGATTGTGCCTGATATTCATATGATGAAGACATAATCTTTCAATCAGTTTAATTGAGGTCTGGAGCTGGCATGTCAGTTAACTGCTAGTAGTCTGTTGTTATTTATGTATTATTGTCGTTTTGTTTATTTTCTTTTGTTACATCTTCTGACATCGGACTCGGACTTCTCTTTAACTGACTTTTAATGTGCGTATTGTTATGCGTTTACTTTTCTACATTGGCTAGAGGTATAGGGAGGTTGAGATCTCATAAACATGTTTAACCCGCCGCATTTTTGCGCCTGTCCCAAGTCAGGAGCCTCTGGCCTTTGTTAGTCTTGTATTATTTTACTTTTAGTTTCTTGTGTATAATTTGGAGTTTAGTATGACGTCCATTATCACTGAACTAGTATATATATTTGTTTAGGGGCCAGCTTAAGGACGCCTCCGGTGCAGGAATTTCTCGCTGCATTGAAGACCTATTGGTGACCTTCTGTTGTTGTCTGTTCTGTGGTCGGGTTGTTGTCTCTTTGACACATTCCACATTTCCATTCTCAATTTTATTGTATTTTTGTGTTCCATTGAAGTATGGTGAAACAATGAAATAGCACTATTGCATATAGTATTCTTTAGACAATAAGCAATTTTTTCAGTAGATGAAATGAGAAAATATCAATTCACATAATTTCTTTTTAATTACAATTAAATTTATTATTTTCAAATCATTTTCACCATGTTTAAAGTCTACATTTATTTAAACAGAAAAAATTACCAAATAAAGATTCCTCTTAACAATGCTTATCATGGTAATTTTTCAGTAATCAAAAAAGTAACCAGTTACCTTGGACCAATATATAGAGACTTGACACTTACAATTTCATGGATATGGTTGTTTTGGGGGCATTTCTATATTCAAATGTAGGAACATGAATAATATTTTTTCTAATTCCCATTAAAAAATTGCTTATTGATAGATAGAAGGTGGACTGATTTTTCACATCTTCTTTATTCTAAAAATTTGTAATTAATGATTTTAATAGGGCATGCATGTCTGGACGGAAAGAGGCATACTAAAGGATTTGTTTAAATTTGATTATTAATTTTCCTAATCTTTTAAAGGGGCATTAGCTGTCAAATTCATGTTCATCGATTTGACTCAAATTCTCATATTTGATGAATAACATACTAAATCGGATATTCAAATTACTAAAAGTCTAAAATAAACAATTAACAATGCATGAACTCGATAATAAATATAAAAATTTCTTGTGTATTTCAGTCTAGATGCCATCTAATCGCCCCTGCCAGATGAAATTCATGAATTTATGAACCATCATGAATTGTTCATGAATGTCCATGAACAATGCATGATTGTTCATAAGAATTTTATTAAGTTAGTTCATGAATTTTGTTCATGACCAGTTCACAAAATGCATATCATGAATATTTTCTGAACTTTTATGAACTGTTAGTCAGTTCATAACGTTCATAAATTGTTCATAACACAAATTCATGAACATTTAATGAACTGTTATGAATCAATCAATTCATAAAGTTCAAAATTAATTCATAACACATGTTCATGAACATTTTATGAACTTTTATGAAGCAGTAAATTCATAGAGTTCAAAAATTTATTTTCAAGTAAAACTTAAAAAATTAAACTCAGATGTCTTATTTGTTTCAGGGGCATGTCTCAGTGTTCTCACTATGGTGAGTCCATGAGTCCTGGACTCATGAAAATCTGTCTAGACTCATTGTAACTGTTATCTGTATCAAGATTGTAAAATGTTGTTTCAATTGAGCACATAAATCATCATTTTATTTCTATAGTTCAAAATAAATTGAATTTATGGCCACACTAAATTAATTTCTAGTTCTTCGGACTATTTTCTTGAAAAAGGGTAGCGAGCGAGCGAAATTTTTTCGTTTTTTTTTTCCTGAAATCTGATTTTTGGCAGGCGAAAGAATTTTTTACTAGCGAGCGATATTATTTTTGAAATATCAAAAAAATAAAATCTAAGAAAAGCACTTTATGCAAGCGAGCGATCAGAAATTTACACAGTTTCAGTGCTATATGTTTTTATTTATCTCATATCCTAGTTCTTATATTACCCTACTTTGCTTCTCAATTTGTTTTCCAACACCCTGTTGAACTTTTCACAACATTACTAGTACAAAAAAGGTTAACTAACTAGTAGCAAAACCTACTACTTTGTGTAGTCTGCTCAAATAAAGATCCTGCCGAACATGTTAAAGTGCAACAGCTTTGAACAGGCAGACATCCATGTTTGATGTATGTTATAATTGATGTATTATAAAAATAAGGAGATGTGGTATGATTGCCAATGAGACAACTATCCACCAAAGTTCAAATGAAGTGGATGTATGCAATTATAGGCAACTGTTCAGTCTTCAACCCATACTGTGTATTGGGCTATAAAAGGCTCTGACATGAAAAATATTAAGCAAATCAATTGACAAAATTAACGACCTAATTCATAACAAAACAATTTATGAAAACAAATTTGACAGGCATGAACCAACAACAACCAGTGAACTGTGAACATGCTCCTGACTTGAGACAGGGCACAGATAGAATGGTATGCTGTTTCAAATAAACGTATGCAAAGCATATATGCATGCATAAAGCTTTTATATACATTTTTACAACTATACATATTTGTGTATTTATAAATGGCTGTCCTTCAATAACCACACCAAGTTATACTATTTTGTATTCAAATGCATTACATCAGATGCTATATATATTAACTAAACAAGAGGAACATTTCAGTACATTCATTTTAGGGTGTAATACCACCAAATTATAGTACGTCACGTCCGGTTTCATAGGAAAAGGGTCGAAAAAAATATTCCTTGAATTTGACAACTAAGGAAAAGTTTCAAAATCAATATACCATGACAGAGGAGGTGGGCACAAATAATCTCCATGGAAATGAGATGTGCCAATGTTAATACAACTGCATACCAAATATCACTGACCTACCACTAGGGCTTCCCCATAAATTAACCTAATCACAAACTAACACATGTAAAATAAGCAATAGACAATCACTGAGGGGCCAGGGCCAAAAAATCTCCATGGAAATGAGATGTGATAATTCTAATACAACTGCATACTAAATATGATTGACCTATCACTAGTGGTTCCCCTTAAATTGACCTAATCAGAAACTATTACATGTAAATTAAGCAAAAGTTTCAAAGTCAAAAAGACCATGACTGAGGGGGTGGGGCCAAATAATCTCCATGGAAATGAGATATGCCAATGCTTATGCAACTGCATATTAGATATCATTGACCTACCCCTAGTGGTTCTAAACTTCTCCATAAACTGACCTAATCACAAATTAATACATTGTTGACGTCCAAGTTCATAAATGTGCCTTTCTTTATCATCATACGGCATATAAAAGAACTTGAAAAAATCTCAGATAAATGATAATTCATCGCTGCTTTCCATTAACAAATTCACCGAAAATGATAATGCAGACCGGTGTCAATAATTATCATCGTCAGTAATATATGTTTTGCATAGAGTGAAACGTTTCAGTGACTTTAGATAGAAAAAAAGCGTTCAAATGACTTGGAAGAGAAAGTCGTTAAAATGATTTGGAACAGAAAAGCGTCATAAATATGTCAGCAAAATGTAATTAAGCGCTAAAAGTTCAAATGGAGAGTTTGATGTACTGTGTCCAGTTGTCAACTAAAGCAGATTTGTGATCAGATAAGTATATTAGAAATCTGTTTGAAATTTTCTTTGAAAGATAATATTTTGTTGAAGCATTATGAAATGGCTTTCATTAGAGCAAATCAACTTCAGAAAGTGGCCTTTAATCTGACAGCAATGATTTAATTACAAAACAGGAATAACTGATAGATTTGTACACAGTGAAAAAGGGAAAAATATTTTAATTCTAGGTTAAAATAATTAATACTGCATCAGCTATTCTTCTTTATGTGTAAGGTGGAAAAGAGGGGGAGTAAAATTAGTTCAAATGTCCTGAAATAATATAATTTAATATTAATGTGAATATATTGACAATTTGTAATCTAAATAAACACAACTTATTATTTAAATTAAAATATTTTAACAAAATATCAGGAACTATTGATTCTTTGTGAAATGATTTATGTTCTTTCACAGTCAGGGATATAACTCTATATGGTTATTAGAGAAAATATCTTGCATGTGTTATTACAGATACTTTCATGAGTTGTCTACTCTTTATTCCTTAAATTTTCTAAATCTGTAGTAACATATGTTAGTTATTTGTATTATAAATCATAAACATTTTAATTTTTAGTGGGCACTTGGGAATTTTTGAAACTTTCCGCAGAAACTAAATACATAGCCTTGATAACTAATTTTCGAATTAGACTAATACATTTTTCATCAACCATGGTAAATCAATGAGACGAGGCTTTTAAGGGATTAACTTAGCTGTAATAACAAGGCTTAGTTATTAAAGGCATGTAACTTATTATATGAGACACTTGGGAATTACTGGGAAGCTTGTGCAGAATCTCATTACATGCTCTGATCATTATTTCTTACAATAAATTAAAATACACTGTGATTAAGCATGATGTATGTCTGAGCAAAGGCTTTGAAACTAGTGATGTAGAGAAGCTGTAATAACACCCTTTAGTTATTACAGGCATATTTTTTCTGTAATAACATAGGTGTACTATGCATGATTGGCAAACTATGACCTGATATATCTTTCTATAGTTTAGTATACATAAAGACAATAATAATATCAATAGAACTTTTATACATTTTAACAAAACAAATGATGTATATTGGCCCTTTGAAACATGTAACATACATATGTTATCACAGTTCTTTGATTTTTTAGTCCACAATAACAAATGTATGTTATTTTTCTCTAATAACCCTATAGAGTTATAACCTTGACTGTTTCAGGGGGAAACTGGTGCATTTATTGATTAAAACATCTGCCTGGATAACTGTACAGAATTTCAAGCAGAACTAGATGTAATTCAGTATTTCTAGTTGGAAGTCCTGATACAGCAATTTTAATTACAGAAAGGAAGAGAAGTTTACTTATTGTGTATTCATTCATATCTGACATAGTTTAAAGTATTTAGTTTCTGTGAAAGGTTAGAGACAATGTTTGACCCCAAATATCCATAGTTCAAAAGTTGTATGGAAGCTATAGGTCTATCTTCATTGCATGGTTACATGTTCCAGTCAACAAATGTTTCACCCATGGGAGGCTGGGATCATTCTAATGTGTTCTTGGAGTAATTTGGACTTTGCTATTGCCCAATTGATAATAATGTTGTATATCAAAGAACAATTCAGACATCATTTACCATTAATAAGTACTAAATGTTTAAATCCTATTTAAATATGTTAAATAGACGAAATTAATACATATATACCAGGGTTAAACACTTAGAGTTGTCTTAATTTAATTTTTATTGTGTCTTAAAATACTGAATACATTCATGAAATTAAAATTAAACTGCTTATCAATAATTCATGAACAGAATAGGTTCATGAATAATTCTAGAAATACTTTTAATAAGTTAATGAACTTTAAATGAACAGTTCATGAACTACCAGTGCACAATCAATGTTCATGAACTAAATCACTGAAGACATGGAAGAACAGTTCATGAACACAATAATTAATGTGTTCATGAATAATTCATGGACTGGAGTTGTTCATGAACGAAATTCAGGAAATATTCATAAAAATTCATGAACTGTAAATGAACAAGTCATGAACTACAAATGGACAAGCATGTTCATGAACTATTAAATAAGGAATAATTCATGAATAGAAAAAGTTCATGAACTATGAAATCATGAATAGTCCATGAATAATAAAAGGTAAAGAACTATTTTGTTCATGAATTTTTATGAACCAAAGAGTTCATGAACACTTTCTGTTCATGAATAGTTCATCATTCACTGGTTCATGAACAATCTTGTCCATTTGTAGTTCATTTTTTGTTCATTAACTGTTCATGAATCTTTTATGAACAATTCATGAATTGTGTTCAGGAATCATTCATGAATTATTCAAGAGCATTCATGAACAATTCATCAACATTTGGCAGGGTAACCATAGAGACGACCTCCAAGACTTCTGATGTTCTTATTACCCGATCTGAACATAGATATATATAAATAGATAGCGACCATGTGTAATTGGATCTTTTTTAGGTCTGTTTGATTTCATGTTATAGGTTAAAAATTTTGTTAATCATCGTTTTTACCTGTATAAGAATGATTTTTATGGATCGAATCAGTCAATGAAATAGTTCACCCTTGTTTCACTTTCAATGTTGACATTTTTTCCTTTTAATAGCTGAGCACGTCTATTACATGCCTACCCAATCTCCAGCTAAGGGCACATGAATACGAATTCACATGAGGTTGAATTATTCACTTGGAAGTCAATAATACATCAGTTATGTTTTGAGCTTATTTTGACAAATTTGGGCCAAACTAACTGCTTATAACGAAATATCATTTCAAAATTCCACTTTTATTAATACTTGAAACAAAAAGAATCGTATTCTTAATTTTTGCCTAACTCATAGTTAATGCCCCTTTAAATACCTCATACTGTTATAAGAAAACAATATAATTTAGACAAATCTCAAAGAAGATACTGTGGATCCATTATCATTTGTGGGATAGTACTTTTTCTTATTTGTGGGTACAGGAGAACCACTAATCTAACGAAGTACAAATTTTCTATAGGCTTGTATGCACACTTCTGTAAAACTACAAAATCAAGTATCCAAGAAAATACAATTTTTCCTAAATCCACGAAAATTGGTACATAACGAACCCACAGGAGCTAAGATTGATTGATTGTTGTTTGTTTCAAGACCAGCAAAGATTGCAAAGAAATGACAATAAAACAAATGAAGACTGTTCTTAAACTCAAACAGATTAAAAGAGACAAGAGTTTAATTTTCAAACCACTCCATTACTTTTTTAACGAAATCTTACCTCTTTATCTGTAGAGTGAGTGATTAATTCTGTTTTAACATCTCCTGGCTGTATACATGTTACTCTGACACCAGACCCACATACTTCCTGTCTAAGAGCCTGAGATAATCCCTCCACATAAAACTTGGTACCAGAATATACTGCTAGTCCTGGGAAGCCCTGCACAATGAAAAGTAATGTATCAGATGATGTGAATAGTTTTTTCTTTAAATCAAACACCTTTCTATTACTAGGGTTTCAGTCATATGAAGCAGAAATTTCATCATATTTCCACAAACCTTTTTAGCTTCTCTAATTAAGTGTCAAAACTTTAAAATAATGGGAGGAAAATTCTATTCTGACTACTAATCTAAACAAAATTATTGCACAAATGATATATTTTCTTTTAATGAAAAATTTATTTGAAGTATTATCAAGAGACTTATGACGTGTTTTTTGTTTGTTTCTCCAAATACAATGCATTATGTGTGTGTTTTAGTTATCCCTGGAAATGTCATTTGACTAAAAAAAAATCATGTAACTTCACAGTTATTTCTTCCTAAAACCAATGAAGCACAAAATCCTTAATCAATGTCTAATTCATTAACCTTTTAAAACTATAACCTACATAGGGCTTTATTCAAAACAATAAAAGCAAGTTGAACTGTAAGCTAATGCTCACTAAAGAGGGTCTTAATGGTGGTACCTTCATGACGACTTAAGGTGAAAAATCTTGCCAAATGACGTTAATGGTATTTTTTGGTGCAATTTCTTTATGATGATACAAAAATCTACTGATTTTGATGAATCAGGTTAATTTTTTTTCCAAAAATAACAATTACTGATAATCATTTTAGACCTCTGAGGAATTAGATAAGGGTATTTTGACGAATAACGATAAAATGCTAACAGTAGACAATAAAATGCTCCTCAGGGCGCAGCTTGATACGACCGCAGAGGTCGAACCCTGAACAGTTGGGGCAAGTATGGACACAACATTCAAGCTTGATACAGCTCTGAATTTGGATTGTGATTAAATATTTGACACAGCATAGGTTTCTGACACAGAATGAATGTGGTCTAAGAACTTAAAAATTTTAAATTGGACATTCACCTATTATGGTCCAATATCCAAAATCTAAATACATAGTTAGATTCAGCATATCAAAGAACCCCAAGAATTCAATTTTTGATGAAATCAAACAAAGTTTAATTTTGGACCCTTTTGACCTCAATGTGGACAAAATTGATAACGGGCCCAAAATCAAAAATCTAAATACATGGTTAGATTCAGCATATCAAAGAACCCCATATATTCAATTTTGTTGAAATCAAACAAAGTTTAATTTTGGACCCCGATTTGGACCAACTTGAAAACTGGGCCCATAATCAAAAATCTAAATACATGTTTAGATTCAGCATATCAAAGAACCCTAAGAATTCAATTTTTGTTAAAATCAAACTAAGTTTAATTTTGGACCCTTTGGACCTTAATGTAGACCAATTTGAAAACGGAACCAAAAATTAAGAATCTAAATACACGGTTAGATTCGGCGATCAAAGAACCCCAATAATTCAATTTTGATGAAATCAAACAAAGTTTAATTTTGGACCCTTTGGACCTCAATGTGGACCAATTTAAAAACAGGGCCCAAAATCCAAAAACTTAATACACGGTTAGATTCAGCATATTAAAGAACCCCAAGAATTCAAGAATAAAACCCCATTGAAATTGGTCAAGAAATAAGCAATTTATACGAAGTATCTTCTTTGCACAATACTGTGCAATTGAATATTCTTGCTATTGCGCAATACTGTACAATTGACAATTTCTTGCTATTGCGCAATATTGTGCTATTGGATATTTCTTGCTATTGCACAATACTGTGCAATTGAAGATTTCTTGCTATTGCGAAATACTGTGCAATTGAAGATTTCTTGCCATTGTGCAATACTGTGCAATTGAAAATTTCTTGCTATTGCACAATACTTATTATATAATAATTTACACATCCTGTTTGGTGTGTATCTCCTACCATATCATTATTATTTGCTTTTAAATATAAATCAGAAATAACCAACTTAAAATGGAAAATTTTAAAAGAAAAAAAAAGGAAAAAAAGAAAAAAAGGAAAAAAAAAAAATCCCCCCCCCAAAAAAAATTTTTTGAACCCCCTTATGATTCATCATCCCCAAACTCAATCCCTTCCTTCCCTTTGTGGTATGGTACCTTGCAATACAATTTCAGAGAGATCCATACACTTGAACACAAGTTATCGTCTGAAACTAGAAAATGCTTATTTTGGCCCCTTTGGCCCCAATTCCTAAACATTTCGGGCAATTACCCCAAACTCAATGCCAGCTTTCCTTTGTGATATGGAACCTTGTAGTACAATTTCAGAAATATCCAAACACTTACACACAAGTTATTGTCATGAAACTAGAAAATGCTTGTTTTTGCCCTTTTGGCCCCTAATTCCTAAAATCTTGAGGCAATTACCCCAAAATCAATTGCAGCCTTCCTTTGTGATATGGAACCTTGTGGTACAATGTCAGAGAGATGCATACACTTACACACAAGCTATTGTCTGGAAGTTATAAAATGCTTATTTTGGCCCCTAATTCCTTAACTGTTAGTACCATAACCCCCAAAATCAATCCCAACCTTCCTTTTGTGGTATTGAACCTTATGGTAAAATTTCATAGAGATCCATTCACTTAAACTAAAGTTAGAGTGCGAAAACCAATGTGTCTTCGGACGACGACGACACCGGACGACGACGACGCCAACGTCATACCAATATACGACTGCAAAATTTTTTTGCAGTTGTATAAAATGACTGTTTGACGCCCGACGGTAAAGGGCATTCCTACCCTCACTAAAGATACCCTTACTATGAGTATTCGGCAAACAGGAAGTTATAAAAAGCGATGGATTTTAAAGGGCATCACATGGTAAAGCATGCTCACATGAAGCTTGATAAATAAATGGAGAATGTGTCCATAGAACACAGATGATGCCTTTAAAGTTATAAGTTATAAAGGGACATAACTCAGGAACAGTAAAAGTGAAGCAACCTAAATTTGAACTTGATCTGTGTTTTGTGGTAATAAGCTTTGTGTATAAGTTTCATAACAATTGGTTGAGGCAAACTAAAGTTAGAGAACAAAAAATAATTTTGGGACGTACAAACGTACGTACAGATGGACCAGGGTAACACTTAATGCCCCCTCCACTGCGGCAGGGGCATAAAAACTGAGAAAGTCTTATTGGAGATCCTGAGAAAAATGTGACAAAGTTCTATGGGCCAGAAGGATAGACAGACAGACAGACCGAAGAGAGGACAGGGGTAACCCAGTATACTCCAACTCCCTTTAAGCTGCTGAATACTTAGTCATTATTTAATCTTTCTAATACTTTTCAGTTTCTAGATAGTGAACTGTTACTTTCAAGAACTGAATACATTTCACCGTACTTTTAAAAGGGTTAAAAGATTTGAACACGACTTCATCATGAAAAACTTTTACAAAAACATGCAGTTAATTCCATGATGAACATTTTCAACCGTTTAGTATTTAAGAATTTTAAACCCAGACATTTGTATTTAAACCCCATTTATTATAATTCATAAACTGACATCTGCTTCATGACCATTTGAAACACCATTCATTATAAAACATATGTTCAGTGACCCTTTACCTTTCTCCCTGCATCAGAAGACATGTTCACTATATGTCCAGAGCCTCTCTTTAACATTCCATCAAGAACAGCTCCAATACAATTGGTCAATCCCTAAAAGCAAAAAGCAAGAATTTTTTTCTTCAAATTGACAATGAATTCAAAAATTCTAAAATCATCAAAATCTATTGACTTTTTTCTTGATAAATCTTACAACAAATATGTATTGAAAGATACAATGCATAACCACCTAGTATGACTCAACAGTAAATTTTGACAGTAGTAACACAGTGGTTGTCACAAGAGGAGCAGAAACTGCTGATTCTTTAGGAGCACCTGCTTTCTAACCAAGAATTTGGTGGGGTTTTGTCATGCTCAACATCAGTGTATTATTTAATCGACTGTGGCTTTTTCTTATTTTTTTTTTTGACACAGTGTTCTCAAGTATTCTTCAATTTTTTATTTTGATTGCCCTCTTGAAACTTTCTGCCCTTTTTAATAACAAACAAGTATTACTTTAAGAATTCCTTAAACTAAGTGTTGTCCATTGAAACAACTACAGTGAGGTGAGTGTTGAAGGCCTCACTGTGACTTTGAGATGAAGAACAGCAATAAAAGCACTGTTCTTTTGCTTTTTCTGTGTTTTTTGCTGTTCATGTACTGATTTTGTGTCATGCATGGATACCCCTTATCCTTTGTTTTTCTATCACAACTATAAACTAAACATACTGTACCCAAATTATTTATCTAATATATAGATACTATATTTCACGTTAAGGCCATTTCTCGGCGAATTAATTTCGTGATTTTCATATTAACTTGATGTATTTGAATAAGGGAAGATCCAAAAGAGAGGCAAAAGATACCAAAGGGACATTCAAATTCATAAGTTGAAAATAAGTGTTACATATTTGCGATGATTTATATTCGTTTTATTTTTCTACTTGCAAAATTAGTTTGTTTACATAATACAGGCAGACTACACTAAAACTTTACACAACAACTTTCTATTTACTTTACAATTAAGGTCAATCTGTCTCTCCCATTCCTCTTCATGTAAATTCTTCATCATAGTATAGTACATCACACCAGCATTGTTAACAAGGATATCTACAGGACCAAATACTGATTCTGTATGCTTCACTAGTTCTTTGACCTGAGATATTGCAGAAAGATACTCATGATACTGTGGATTCATTTATTTTCGTGGGTATCAATTTTCGTGGATTGCTGAAAACTTGCATTTTTGTGGATATTTGATTTCGTGGTTTTGCCAATCTCTGTATACAAAGCCTATTGAAAATATGTTATTCGTTGAACATTTGAATTCGTGGTTCACCTCTACCCACGAAAACCACGAAAATTGGTATCCAACAAATAATAATGAATCCACAGTATGACCCTTGTAAAAAAAAAGAAAAAACTAACAAACTATTAAAAGAAATCACAAATCTTCAATATTCACCTATATAACGGAATGAAGTTTAGATATTCCAGAATTTGTTCCTATGAATTTAAAAGGTAACTTATAATTCATTTTCAATTCCAGATACAGAATAACTTGTCTAAATTCCAATTTAGAGCTTGACTTATTATTTAGACCAATGTAGTTTGTTGAAGACTGTTATTGACCATAGATGTCTTTTCTTTTCTTTTATGTCCATGGGTTGCTGTCTCAATGACATAATGCCCAATATCTCCTATGATATATTGTACTGTAGAAATTTTTTATTAGAAACATTAACTTTTGTGGGGTTCAAAGGGTAGGTCCAGTAAGACCCTTTTGGCCCCAAAATATAGCAGTTTTACAAAGTTGTTAAAATGTAAACTTTTAGCTATTTATTGAAAGTAGAATACTTCTGCTACATAAATATGGGCTGTTTTGACAATACATCGCACATATATTGGGTACAAATATCATTAAGTCATGCTAAATTACTGAAATCTTCACAATTTTAGCATTTGAGTTAAATTTTTAGACGGTTTTCGTCTGAAATGGAAGTGGCCGCATTTGTGTTCATTCTTAATATTTAAATGTAAGTTGTATTTGATGATAATACATAACATATATAAAGGTTGAGAGTGAACACGGATGCGCCACTTTCATTTTGACAAAACCATCTGAAAAGTAACATATTATGGTATATTTGATAGATTTTCATATTTAAGCTTGAATTTGAGCGTATTTAATGACTAAATCAGTTAAAATCTTTCACATAAACTAATTGAATCGACTTAAGTAGACACTTAAGTGTCTAAAAGTGTCCAATATCTTTCATCAGATGAACCTGAAATTTGAGGCCAAAATCGGCCCTTACCGGACCTACTCCTTTCCTGGTTTTTGTCTGTCAGTTTGATTTTATGTTGAATTTTTTTCATGGATTCTTGTGAGCCATAGTAATTTTCTTTGAAGATTAAATCTTAATTGGGTTTCAAATTGAGATGTAAATTTCTATCGACTAAATAAAAACAAAAATAAAAAAAATGGGAATTTCTGCTTTTGAAGTACTTACATCTTCCTCTTCGTGACATCAGTTTTGACACATATACAGATTCCTTCCTGATCAGTTATCTCTCTATTTATCTCCTCTAATCTCTCCATCCTTCTTGCCGCTAATGCTACTTTGGCTCCAGCCTGACATAACGCTACAGCAATGGCTCGACCAATACCACTTGAAGCTCCAGTTACTATGGCAATCTTTCCTTCTAATTTTCTGTTCTCTAATAAAATACAGAAGCATTTAAGACTTTTTTAATCATGTCAATTAAAACACTAATTGTCTCAGATATATTCCTAAAGTTTTAAATTGTCTTAAAAAAAATCCAACTACATATATCAAAAAGCACATTTTAGGGATTTACCTTATCATGGTCAAGTATTCAGAAAGTATTGCATGGCAATACATAGTCCCCTACCAGTTAAAAATTCATTGTAATGGAACGAAATTCTAATTTAATCTATAACTTGTCATGGTGTATTTAACTACATAAAAATATCAAGTCAATATATTCAATCATGACGAAAAAAACTGTTGAAAACTCATTAATTAGGTGAATTTTTTATGTCCAAAGACCATAACTCTGCACAAAATCATCAGACCGGAACAAAATTCTAACTTAATCTGTAACTTGTCATGATAAAACTATATACTAATTATTAAATCAATATCTTCAAGAATGACAAAAAAAAGTGTGGAAAACTGATTATTTTAGTGAATTTACACATGCTTTGGGTTTCCATGAATTATTTCTTAAATAAAATATATCCTTTATCAAAAAAAAGGTAAAACTTAATGCCCCCACCGCTACGGCGGGGGCATAAAAATATTATTATCTAAATAAAAGAGTTCACTTCATCAAAATTTTTTTTAATATATAGCATTCAGAAAATTAGTTTATACAGAATCAATAACAATTAAACCTACCACTAAATTCTTCAAACAATTTACCAAATAAAAGGGAACAAATCCAAAATGTCATTTATCATTAATAAAAATATCTTTTATTTTAAAAATGAGTTATTTCCCTTTGAACAGAAATCCAGTAATTAATAAGTATTTTGTCAAAAATTTAATTCTAGGGAAAGGGCTTTAACTGAACAAGGAGAAAAGCTAAAATCGTGAAAATTGAACTTAACCTGTAACTTGTCATGATAAAACAATACACCAAATATCAAATCAATATCTTCAAGCTTGAAGAAAAAAAGTCTGGAAAACTGATTTGCCAGACTGACAGATGGACAGACAGACGGACGGAGTGCAAACCTAAAGTTCGTCAGTAGGGAGCTAATAAAAGATGATGATGATGATCATGATGGATAGCTGTTTAACGTCAAATTGAAATTAAATGCATATTGAGAACAAGAACATGTTTAAAATGTAATATGAATATTAACCCTGCTTTGTACAAGACCCACAGGCTGAGCTGGATTTTTTTTCACAAGGTAAAAGTCCACAGGAAGACATACATGTATCATCCTACCAAGACACATTAATATGACTCTGAGTCGACCAGTCTTAGCAGAGAAGCAGAAAATACCAATTTTAAAGTCTTTGTTTGACCCGGCTAGGGGTTCAAACCCATGACCTCCCACACTATAGGCAAACACCCTACCATAAGACCACAGAGGTAGTTATGATATGAATATAACAAAATAACTTAATGATATCTAGATGTCAACAATAGACAAACCCATGACCTCCCACACTCGGGGCAAACACCCTACCACGAGACCACAGAGGTGCATGGTTATGATATTATATGAATATAATAAAATAAAAGAACAGAGTTCCAATGTCCCCCGCGTTGCACATATTTTATCTATCCAAGGTACAAGGGCTATAACTAAAAAAAGCACTTTTTTTTGTTCTTTAAAACTTTTTATTAATATCTTCAGAGAAATGAAGGCTTCCGAGCAAATGCAATGTGATTTCCATTATAATTTATATTTCCAAAGGGCATAACTCGCTAAAAGTATTTGATCAGATCTTATTTTCGAAAGTGTCAAAGACATTGCTGATATAAATCAATAATATAAGTTTCATAAAATTCTGGCAAGAATTGAACACATGAGAACGATAACATTGCAATTTTCCATATAATCAATATTTTCAAGGGGCATAACTCTTTTAAAAATAATTGATTGCCAATGATTTTTGAACTCTTCAAGTACATTGATGATATAAACCTATAATATAAATTTCATAAAAATCTGGCAAGAATTGTACACATTAGAGCGCTCATAAGGCAATTCTCCATAAAATTTATATTTCCAAGGGACATAACTCTTTTAAAAATAATTGATTGGCACTGATTTTCGAACTCGTCCAAGACATTGCTGATATAAACCTATATTATGTTTCATAAAAATCTGGCAAGAATTGAACATATGAGAGCGCTAATGATGCAATTTTCCATAAAATTAATGTTTCCATGGGTATGACTCTTTTAAAAATAATTGATCGGCACCGATTTTCGAACTTGTCCAAGATATTGCTAATATAAACATATGATATAAGTTTCATAAAAATCTGGCAAGAATTGTACACGTTAGAGCGCTTACTAGACTGGATGGACTGACACCCTGTATTTCCATGTCCCCCGCGCAACCCGGACAATAACCGAATGATATCTAGATGTCAACAATAGACAAACCCATGACCTCCCACAATCGAGGCAAACACCCTACCACGAGACCACAGAGGTGGTTATGATAATATGAACATGATGATATCTAGATTTCAACAATAGACAGGTGTCTATATATTATGATTTAAAATAAAGAAGTGGTATGATTGCCAAATAGACACATTAAAGGCAACTAATAGCTTATCAATCAATCCCTACATAAAAGTTAAGAAACTTGTAAAAGATTTATGACTAGGAGCATGCTTTGAACAATTTTTCGTGAAACATACGAAACATTTTTTGATGATTTATTGCATTAACTAACTTATCTACATGTACTCTTATTTTTAATTCAAAATGTATCACTTTCTCTAGCTTCCAAAAAAGATATATATGAGAAAATCTTTATAGGTACGTTCCTATACATTATACGTTCCTATACATTATACCTTCCTATACATTATCATAATTACATTACATGTATGTTTCACGAGAATCCTTTACTTTGATTGGCTAACAACAATCCCGCATCATTCAAAAATTAATCTTCATATCAAAATGAAATGTTACATTCCTGATGACACGTGCTTCCACAAAAAAGTGCACAGGTAAATAAAAGAAAAACTTGATAAAACTTTTTTTTCATGGTCTTAGCATAAAATGTAATTATAAGAAATGAATGCTTCTTATACTAATTTGATAGAGTTGTAAAAGTGTTGATGGTGCACACATTTTTAGAATGAAGCTCGGAAACAAAATGTGCTTTGGTCAACACTTTAACACCCCAATAAAATTACAAAAAGAAGCATTCATTTCTTAAATGAATTTGGTACAATAAAAAGTTCATTTCCCATATTTTTCAAACTTGTTATTTTTTCAATGCCCCATTCTTTGGGCACCAGTAAATAAATATTAATCAGTTTGAGAAATTCATTATAACATGTTGCCTGCACTCCTCAAGAAAATCTCAGTTATAAAAAAAATTCTAGATTTATACATTTTCCTTTGATCTTTAGAAAATGTGCATTGCATATATATACATATAATTTAAAAAAAAAAAAAAAAAAAACTGGCTTGAAATTGTTAGTCTATATTTTAACACTACGACTGTAAATGAAAAATAAAACACAATCTATATATCTTATTTATGGAAAGCTAGATAGTCTACTATAATATTATTAAATGCAGGAGATAATAAATAACAATTTCAGATTGTAGATTTGTTCCACATGAATATACTGTCTATATAATGGAAATCAGATCGAACATTTTTTCAATTATAAAACTGACAAATTAAAGAGAAGCTTTAAAGTACTTCCTAAAAGTACAAGAAACCGTGGTAACACTGGAACACTTAATTAATTTATGAGAAAAATTATTAATTTTAGATCAACAAACAGGTAAAGAAAGAGTAAAACTAATCCACTTATAATTAAATTTTAATAACATTCCCAGATATTATAATCATTCTATGATAATTAATGTTTACTTCTTAATAATGACTATTGTCTGTTTTGATAGGTAAGGTGTTTTACTAACTTTATAGCTGTCATTAAAAAATCTTCACATTGCAAACTTTCAAAAATCAAAATTGTTCTTGTAAACAAGTAAAATGTCATCCACACCTGAAGCCATGCTGTTGATAAAAATATACAGTTATCTCCCTTATCTTGATAAAGGGAAATAACTCAAAATATTTTGATTGATTTTCACTTCTTCAATATAATGTAAATAATTTGCAATGATTCAAATATATCTTTAACATAAATACAAATTTAATCAAATAATATTGGAAGGAAATATATTGAATATCTGATATTAAATACAAAAGTAGGGATATGATTAGAGCCATTATTTGGCCTAGTAAAATCTGATAAAAGTATAGTAAATTCTTGAAGCCTAGCTTTATTTTTAAAAACCAGTTTTACTAGTTTTATTCACAAATGAATAGGATGATAAAATATGGACTCTTTTGGTAAAAATTCCATTGGATGTCACTTTGATGCATAAACATATTTTAAATGACAAAGTTTTTAATTTATACTTAATTTATCTTAAACTATTAAGCTGATTATAGCAAAACATGGCTGTAATGCTTGAAATAACCAGTCAGATATAGAATCAAGGTGGAAGAATTGTTATCAAATGGACTTGAATCAATTCGATCAAGAAAGGAATTGGCAGCTATAAAAAAAACTCTCTGCTTTAGATTTTCTTTCAAAACGGAAGCAATTTAGATAGGGAAGAATGTTTACAATAAAAAATCCAAGTCTACCATGCCAAAATCTTATGCGCTTGAAAAGTCAGATGAAAATCAAAATCAAGCAGAATCAGACTCTTACGAAGCTCTTGAAATGCAAGGTACAGGAGATGACGAAATCGAATTATCAGGAGATGAGTCTGACGAGTTTGAATTTATAACTGTTAAGCTTTTAGGTCCTGAGGGGTATGTTGATGTGTGATCAGTGTGTCACACATTATTTTGGTATTAATTTTCTATTTCAAACTGTCTTATTATATCGATTTCTATTGTGTACATTTCGTATGCAGCATGCATATTTTATTTATTCAATTGTAACGATCTCGAAATTCGCTATGACTTTAAATGTCCGAAATATTTGTTAACATCTGAAACATGTAAGATTTAAATTTATATTTGTCAATAGAACTAAATTTTATCAGTTACATATACAGTACACAAATTATTATATATATATGGTAATGAAATAAATTTGATCAATGATGGTAAAAATATATTATCATTTGACTGTTGTAATGTTCTTCTAAACATTTTGTCCCTTGAAGGATGCAAACTACTTATATCCTTGTGCAAAAAAAATTGATCCCCCCACTTTGAATTTATAAAAAAATTTGAACCCCCCTTTCCACTTACAGAAAAAAACTTGATCCCCCCTACATTTTGACCAGAACCCCATTCCCAGGTAAAAAATGATAAGTCCCCTAGCTTTATTTTTCAAAGTTTTACTAGTTTTATTCACAAATGAATAGGATGATAAAATATGGACTCTTTTGGTAAAAAATTCCATTGGATGTCACTTTGATGCATAAACATATTTTAAATGACAAAGTTGAGTTAAAATAGTCATTTAATTTGGGACACTTTTATTGATATCATCAGCTATATAGAGCAAAAGCCTGATACCAAAAAGATATTTTTACCTTTTATCTTTGAATACAACTTCTTTGAACAAGACATTTTGAGCAAAATATCTTTTTGGATAAGACCCTGGCTCATAAAGATAACTGATAAGAACTCAAAGTGAGGGAGTTTATGCAGTTTTTGCTGTATTGCAATAATACATGCAAGAAGTTTGATTAAAGTACTATAATGCAAATTGTGAGTATTTCAAAACCATATATGCAGATATATTACCAAGCATTGTCTTATAAACATCTGAAGATGTTATTTGATAGATTCATAATACTTTTTTTATTTTCATTGAACAGAGATTTTTATAAGCAAAGTGAAATGAAAGCATTTTCTAACAATGATTAAAATTTTCAATGCAAACAGTTTTTTCCTGGAGAGTCTCTATTGAATATTTGAAATGGAATCTTTTGATAAAATTTTGAAATTTCATTCAGTGGTGCTGCAACATTTCTCACAAATGGCATTTCTAAAAATCAACATCATTTAACAAATTTGTAGTGACGTAATAACACTCTAAATTATGAAAGAAAATGCCTGATATAAACAAACATTAACAGGAATCTGATGTACAGTAGTTGTCGTTTGTTTATGTAATTTATACGTGTTTCTCGTTTCTTGTTTTTATATAGACTAGACCGTTGGTTTTACCGTTTGAATGGTTTTACCTTTTGGGGCCCTTTATAGCTTGTTGTTCGGTGTGAGCCAAGGCTCCGTGTTGAAGGCCGTACATTGACCTATAATGGTTTACTTTTATAAATTGTTATTTGGATGGAGAGTTGTCTCATTGGCACTCACACCACATCTTCCTATATCTATTAAGTAACATTACTCACCCGAATAAGAAGTTTGTCGTTTTACAGGAAGAATCACTTTACGTTGAGATAATTCCTTGAAGTATGTCTTCAACATGTGACTATCAGTGTAAGGATAGGACATATTGAATAGTTCTAATGTCTGTTTTAAATTATCTGTCTTGTAGGTACTTAAATTGGAAAAGAAATCGGGACTTCTGTAAAAGAATAAAAGAAAGATTTATATAATACTATATAATCTAATTATAATTACCTCATTTCTGGTAAGACAGAACTTGACTTTGGTATATCTTTAATTATTTTGATGTTGCAGTTGCAGTTGCAATAATAGAAAAAAAAGTACAGACAGACAAGGGTAAAACTGAATGCTCCCTCTGCTACGGCAGGGGCATAAAAATTAAATCATGTATGAGACTTTGAAAACGAAATCAGATTTAAATGTTCTTGCATGATTTATATTGAAATGCTTTTTCTTTCACACGTACAACAGTATAAAATATTGTCTTTAGAAAGTCAGGAAAAACAATGGAGAAGATGTCAAGTTCCTGACATATATTGGTCTGATTTCAAAATGAAGAAAAGTTGGATTCAATTTATGCAGAGATTAATACAATAAAACCAGTAAAACATATATTTGAAGGGCCACCAACCAACATAGGTATATATACAAAAGTAAAACTAATGCAGCTTATTATGCATTATTGTATTTCAATAGTTTACATATTGTTAATGTTAATTTGTTATGTGAATTATAGGTTCCTTAAAATACAAAATATATCACAACTTACAGAAGCAGAACACTTCAAAACAGGTTTGTGTATAAAAACATTAATTTAGGTAATTTTTGTATACTTTGTTCCAAAAATTAAAATTAATTGTGGAACCAGAGGTCTATGCATGACTTAATTGTTGACATTTTTGAACACTTTACCCAAAGCTCCATTGAAGGTACACATATATTTGAAAATATGGCTTATTCATTGGTAACTATAATTCTGCAATTAAGAACTGCTATAAATAATGCATACGTAAGATAGGACTCTAACAGTCTCTGTATATTGGCTGTGAAGGATCCATTACTTCCATTTTTCTGTGACTCTTCTAAAATCCTATATAAAAAAAAAATAATCAGTATTAAGAAATAACATCAAATCTCCTAAAAGCCAAATGGAAAAACCAAAAAAATGCAGTTTAATTTAACTTAGATAGCTATAAGGTCCATGTAACACTTATCAATTTAAAATTTCAAAAAGTTTTAAAATTTTAGTATTTTGGATTTTGATCAAAGTTTTAAAATATCAAAATTCCAAATTTTTTTTTTTTTAATTTTAAAATTTCACCAAATAATTAAAATTTTAAAATTATAGACTTCGTTTTAAAACTTAATTGTTTAGATATTTAAGCAAACTTTAAAAATGAACACACAGTTTTGATCATTTCGCTTTTCAAAGTTTGAATTTTTGATTTTGAATAAAATATAGGTAAAGGACTAAAAGTGATACCTGTTACAAGTGTGAAATGGAATAAGAATGGAAGGAAACGAAATGAAAGTTACAAAATAATTCAAAACGAAAACAATATTTTCTGAAAAACTAAATATAATAAAATTCTAAAACAAGAGACTAACTTGTGACCTATGGAATTACTTATTACCAGGTTTGTAATAACATGAGCAACTTGACGGGTTCCACATGTGGAGCAGGATCTGCTTACCCTTCAGAGCACCTAAGATCACCCCCAGTTTTTTGGTGGGGTTCGTGTTGCTCAGTCTTTAGTTTTATATGTGGTGTTTTGTGTACTACTGTTTGTCTATTGGTCTTTTTCTTTTTTAGTCATGGCATAAATGTCTGCTTATTTTCGACATATGAGTTTGAATGTCCCTCTGTTATCTTTCACCCCTCTTTTGTTTGATCTATAGGGTGAAAAAGAGAAATATGTTTCTTTAAGTCTAAAAAAATAATTAATAAGACCTGATTTTGACACACTTTGATTCTCTAACTTAAAGGACAATATGCAGAAATTGCTTGTCAACTTTGTGATAACTGCTATTTTTAAATAGTGAATAAAAGAAAACGGGATATTCGATTTTTGAAATAAGGGATAGTTCCATATTTGTTATTTGCACTTTTTTTAAGTTATCGTGCGACAATCAACTTTGAGCAAAATACAAGTATGCAACCACGTCCAGTCAGAATATGGCATGTAGAGAGAGTGCCTTCTTTCGTATTCACATTTTTTCATTAAAAAACACCTGGCCCATTTGTTAAAAAACTAGTACGTTTTAAAATTTGCTCTTGAAAATGGGCCGGTTTTTTTCAAAGAAAACATGTGAATAAGAAAGAAGGCATTCTTTGCCTTAAAAACTTTCTTTTTTCTAGATTTCAACTGTTATCTATAGTGAAGAACAATATTATAGGTTGCATTTCTGTAAATATAGACAATGCAATTTCCCATAGGAACTCCTTTTACGGCTAAAACTGTACCACTTTTATAAGTTTCGAAAAAAAAAAAATATATCCTAGAATGGATAGCTCATATGCACTACTATTTTTTTCAAAGGTCAAAATATAGGGCTGTGCGGCATATTTTCAACATTTATATGCCCCGAACTTATAAGAGTTTAAACTTGAACTTAAATTCTGTACTACCCCTACCTAATCACTATTGGTCTCACTTAGAATTCAAGGCTGCCGCTATATTTTTTTATTTATACTGGTAACATTCCCAACTTATGTCTCTATGAGATGAAACATAAAGATCATATCTGGGAACCAGTACATAACAAAACAATTTATCTATGAATATTAAATATCTCCCCAAAAGAGGCGTGGTCTGTGAAACAGCTGTATTTACAAAGTGCAACCTTATATATTCCCATGAAGTCACAGAATATATTTCAATATCGATCAAATTTAAGCTTTTTCGATTTAATGTTAATTTTCTGTACTGAAAATACTTTACAATAACCTTGCAGTATTACGATATATAAGAAATCTCTGGTTGCCTTTTAAAACGGTCTTTAGCACTGAGTACAGGGGATTCATAGTCTTTTCAATTCAATCTCATGCTAAATTTGTATTTACAGTCAATAATAAAATGATTGGTACATACTACAGAGGTGCTCATGAGTTTTAAAAATAGGGATAAGAAAACTTAGGAATAGCAGTGAAAAATATAATATAAAAACAAATTTTCTACTAAAAGAGAACTCCCCACAATAAATTAGATTATAGTAACAAAAATCTTCATCCGCCCATGTACTATTTCCCGTTGACAATAACATTTGAAGTGAATGGAATATCCAATAAAAATTCAAACAACACTTGACTACATACGTCCGAAGCACTTTTCTGTATTTACCTACATCCAGAAAACTCAAAGCTAAATATTTGAAAGCCAAGTAAATATAAGAACCGAAACAATTGAAGAGGTGTATGGCCAAAAGGGACATCCAAAATAGCAAAATCCATCTAAGAGAAACTTTGCCTGATGGAGTTGAAACCTGAGTTTCTTTATACTTTATATATAAATGGTCTATATTAAATGATTGATGGTTGGTTGCCAGTGGCAAATATTTCATGCATGTTCAGGACTATAGCAAATTAACAATAAACACAATAGGTAGTTCATGTAATAGATTTCGTTCAGGATGAAGGTCGGCAAATTTAGATCGCTACTGGAAAATTAGGGTATATTGAATAGAAACAAATCTTGCAATCAACGACCCACTCAAAGAATTGATGTAACGGTAGCACTCTGTCTACACGCCCCATTCTGACTGGATGTGGCTGCGTACTTGTATTTTGCTCAAAGTTGATTGTCGCATGATAACTTACAAGAGTGCAAATAACAAATACGGAACTATCCCTTATTTGAAAAATTGAATATCCCGTTTCCTTTTATTCGATATTTAAAAATAACAGTAATCACAAAGGCGACAAGTGATTTCTGCATATTGTTCATTTAGTTAGAGAATCAAAGTGTGTCAAAATCAGGTCTTACTAATTATTTTTTAGACTTAAAGAACCATAAATTTCTCTTTTTCACCCTGTAGATCAAACAAAAAAGGGGCGCAAGATAACATTCAAACTCATATGTCGAAAATAAACAGACAACGCCATAGCTGAAAAAGAAAAAAGACCAATATAGACAAACAATAGTACACAAAACACAACATAGAAAAACTAAAGACTGAGCAACACGAACCCCACCAAAAACTGGGGGTGATCTCAGGTGCTCTGGAAGGGTAAGCAGATCCTGCTCCACATGTGGCACTTGTCAAGTTGCTCATGTTATTACAAACCCGGTAATAAGTAATTCGGTAGGTCACAAGTTAGCCTCTTGTTTTAGAATTTTTATTATATTTAGTTTTTTCAGAAAATATTGTTTTCGTTTTGATTTGTTTTGGTAAATTTCATTTCGTTTCCTTCCATTCTTATTCCGTTTCGCACTTGTAACAGGTATCCACTTTTTAGTCCTTTCCCTCTTTCTTACATTTTAATAAAAAATCAAAAAATTCAAACTTTGAAAAAGCGAAATGATCAAAACTGTGTGTTCAGTTTAGTATTTTTAAAGTTTGCGTAAATATCTAAACAATTAAGTTTTAAAACAAAGTTTATAATTTTAAAATTTTAATTATTTGGTGAAATTTTCAAAATTAATAAAAAATTAAAAATTGGAATTTTGATATTTTATAACTTTGATCAAAAATCCAAAAAACTAAAATTTAAAAACTTTTTGAAATTTTAAATTGATAAGTGTTACACGGACCCTATAAAACCAGGTGTAATCCACTATTTTCTACATAAGGAAATGCCTGTACCAAGTCAGGAATATGACAGTTGTTTTCCATTCATTTGATATGTTTTGAGCTTTTGACTTTGCCATTTGATAAGGGACTTTCCGTTTTGAATTTTCCTTGGAGTTCGGTATTTTTGTTATTTCACTTTTTAATTGTATAACTAATAATGCATTTATTTCAACCACAATCATTGATTTAAAGTTTAAGAGCACTTCTTGACTAGTTAAGATATAAACAGGCTTTAAGATAGATAAACTATATACTGCCATCTTTGATTGTACAATAGCAGTACACAATTGGTCTAGTTCTTTGCTTAAATCTGCAAATTTTGAGACAGATTGGCAATAAATGTGTGAGGCTGTTTATCTAATTAAAGCAAAAAAAGTGATTTATTTCATTATTAAGGCTGTTTTTAATATATAACCAATACCAAATATTTGTTTTTGTTCGAATCAATTTGTCAACTGGGTCAATATCCCTAATGCGCCTCCAATTGAGGAACACAAAAGTTGTGCGACTCCCGCACGAAATATTTAGCAGGATTCCTACCAGACTATAGCAGGAATTCACACGAAATTAGCAGGAAATTTTAAATTCCTGTTACTTTTAAGACGTACTAGGAAAAACCTCAGTTTTTCTGGCAGGATTTTTCATTTTCCTACAACAACATTCCTGGTATGGGTAACAGGAATATTTTTTTCCTGCCAGAAAATCTTTCTACCAGGAATTTTTTCTTCTTTAAGCAGGATTATTATCTTGACTGCTATTGGTTTGTATTCAATTATCTTTAACTGGATTCCGGTTTGCTAATAACATTTATTTTACTGTGTTATAAGAGACCAGGTTCCAGTTAACAAATTCAAAAGTTGGAGGGTAAAAGATTCAGATTGTGTATAAACAATGCTGCAAAGATTGAATAATGTTCAGGGAAATATTTGAATGTTAGAAAGGATTGCTTATGAAGGTATTTAAATTTAAGCTACACTTTTACATGTTTTAGAGGAAGTTTTTAATTTCTAATTTGCATGATAGTCAAATTAATTCAACTAATTAAAAATGGAAATCTTAGTCTTCAATCATATTTTGTCTAATATATATTATAAGTTCATTTGATCTACATTTTTGTTGTAAAAATATTAATATATACCAATTACTTCTAAAAAAAATGTTTTTGAGAGTGAACAAAAAAACTGATACATCTATTTCCATCATAATTGAATTCAAAAACAGATTACAAACCAGGTTTATAACACAACTTTCATATGTGGTAGCTACTGCAAGAATTTAAGTGTCAAATTTTGTAACAAGAATTTTTAACATGTGTTTTCTTTGTTCTTTGTGGCTGAGATTCAAACTAATGAATGACCCAGTTGTGTATATGTGTATACACCTAAGTTTGTAATGTATATTTTTAGATTCCTGCTAGAAAATCAATTTTCCTAGTAGGAATTTATGAAAAAAATCCTACCAGGAATATTCAAATTAGCAGGAAAATTTGTAGGAATTTTACTTTCCTACCAAATTATTCCTGCTAATTTGAATATTCCTGGTAGGAATCACATTATTCCTACTAAGAAAATCCTGCTAATTTAAATTTTTCGGCTGTTTTTCCTGGCGGATTCCTGCTACAATCAAGCAGGAATATGCACACTTTCCTGGTAGGAATTCTTAACAAATTCCTACTAGATTCCTTGTACATTCCTGTAGGACCAGTTCGTACAGGACTAAACAAAAATCTCTGTGTAGTGATATTGCATATGTTTCAATTTTTAACAAATGACTGAGCTTAACCATTTGTGCTAATTTGGAGAGTACAGGACCATAGAATATATGTATAAAAACTATAATGGAGTTATTAAATGTATGCAAAGAACTAAATTTTCAAAGAACTTATTGTTGGAAAAAAGGGAGTTTTTAACTCGAGGAGCCGCATCTCGAAAGGATTATCGCAGTGTGCTAATTTACAGAAAAATGAATCTCACTTCGTACCCTGAAAGTTTAACCACATATGTGAAAATGTCTCAGCTTCGAAACAAGCCATTATACATATCGAAGTTTACGATATGAGCAGATGAATTGAGGAAAAGGCTACCATTACTGCCTACCTGAAATGAATTGTGCACCTGTGCCCAACTAAACTATTAAAGAAGCGTTAACTCTAATAGTAAAATTTTTATAAAGGAATGTTAATGAAATTATCATTTTTTACTTGTAGCAAGAAAGCAAGTTTGGTGACACCCTTTTTTCTTTATTTTCCTAAAGCATATTATGAAACTAAACTTCTCATATTTTATTTCAAAATTTTATCTCATTTTGATTGAAAATTTTTTTTTATTTTCATGAATAATCTATGCAAAAATCATGTAGCACAGTGACCCAAACTTTTTGTTATATTTAAAAAAAATCATGGTAAAATCTACATTTTGGCAAAGTATAAGAAAGTTCTATCTGAGGAAATTATATATACCCATGATCCACCTCGATAGAAAAGTAAATCAAAGTTTATGACAAAAGACTTTTTAATTAAAGCTTTGTTTTTAAAAACTACAAATTTTTTTAGCCAGGATAATTATTGTTCTGATATAATTTTTGGTGGAAAATAAAAATAAAAAGAATATCTGAATTATTGAAAACTAATATTAAAAGCTAAAGATTTCTTTTGCGGCCTTTGACACGGTGCTTTGCTTTTGGACCAATTGGCATTTCATTTGTGCCAAAAAAATCTTTCATTTGCGCCAATGATACAGGTAAATACAGGTAAATAGTATAAACAATTGTTTTATTCAAAAGAGACTTTTAATGATAACTTTAAAACACAATTTTTGATTGCATAATAAAACTATTTATCCCAAACCAGTCATCATAACCATAGTGAAAGCTCTATACACTGTTACATTATTAAAAAGAGACTTTTTATATTAATAATGTTAAAACACAGTTCTGTTATAAAGTAACATGATCATAAAACCTAAAAGAAAGCACTATACAGTAACACTGGAGAAAAACCAAAAGTTTGTTCTGACACAAGACTTGCAAGCAAAATGACAAATATGGAACAATTCAATTGGGAAAACTAACAGCCTGTTTGTCTCAGAATTAACAATGTCCATCTTGACAACTCAAACATGTGAACACTATATAATTTTAAACCTAAGTGACTCTCAGTTTTATATTAGAAATGAGTATGAACTCACTTAGTTACCCTGGGGGGATACTCTGAAAAAAATCTTATTCACGATATAGCAATGCATATTTTAACTTTTCCGTTATATGTTACCTGTAAAATGGCGCAAATGTAGTTTTTATTTTTTGGCGCAAATGAAATATAACCTTGTGGCGCAATTGAAAGATTGAATTTTTAAAAAATTGGCGCAAATGCAATGCAATGCCCCTGATCATCTAACAATCTTTCATATATATATTTTACCTGGTTTTCCATTCACTGAAAGGTACAATCTTTAAAGGATATCCATGTGCATTCATCCATTCAAACACCCATCTGAAAATAATATTTTTTCAAATCTGCAGTGAAATAATTTTAAGCAAAACGCTTTTTAAACTCCTCATCCAAAAAGAATGAATTTTATATAAGGAAAAGAGCTATGATAATAATAGCCCTTTTCCTTTTAAGGAAGTTCGCTTGTCATGTTTTGGGATTTTGTCAGATTTTGGAATCCTCTGGTTTTATCCGTTTGAATGCCTTAAAAATTTGCCCATTGACCCCATTTTTCTGTTTATGAATCTTTTACATGTATAATGATAAGCCATCTGTAAAAGTCTTATAAAATTTTAATTATTTTTTAATAGTTTTTGAGAACTTAAACTTGTCAATGATAAAGCTATGAAAAGTCAAGAGAGAATATTTTCCCATCAAAATTTCAATGGCTAATATCTCGAAAACAAGCACATTGACCTATATGTTTTTTTGCTCTTTTCATTCCATTATTGATCCCTATCAATATAAATTAGTGTTTTGAAAAGTTAATTATTTTGAAACTGAGAAGCGAACTCCCTTAAAAATATCATTCTTTTGGATTGGCATCACAACTAAAGTTAAAATAGCTTTTATTTAATTTCAAAACAACTAAAATATATGCATAATTTAAAACCCTAAATATACCAAAATTAGGATGGTCCATAAGATATACAATTAAATTAACGTTTTTTTTTTTTTCTAGTTTTTGTGATGAAAGTAAACAATGTTACTTGAAAATAGATGTCATCCATAAATTTTATTCACTTTAAATCAAAGTCTTGATAAAAATTATTAGAATTTCAATTTGTGAATACAAGTTATTTTTATTCTTTGATTTATTATTCAGTTCTTATAAATTTTCTGCTTCAAATCCTGAACAGACACTCTGATCAGGAACTTTAATGACTGATGAACACAAATCTATTTTTAAGAGACGACTTTTTCCCCTAGATAAGAAATCACTCGAAATCTGTTTAGGATCAATCAAAGTGATTATCAGATCAAACTTTTGAACAGTTTACTTGAATGATCTTTAAATGCAATGATCACTTAATCAATAAGAGAACACTATTCACCTAAAGCTATTCCATTTAGATTTACTGTAGGGAAGCAAGGAGCATTACAAAAATCTAGATTACACAAACCAGAAAGATTTTATTCTATTTGATTTTGCACATGTATTTCAAAATTATTTTCTATCTACAGTATTAGGTCAATAGTGTTTCACATATCAGAAATTCCTTATTATTTTATATAAAAACACATTTTTAAAACATTGATAAAAACTAATAATAGGTCTGATTTTGATGAAATTTTAATGTTAAATTCACAAATGTGTACAGTTTTAAATTATTATTATGAGATATTTTATAATATGTCATTACTGAGAAATCATTATTTCTATACAAATATTGAAATTAATTCTCATTTTTTCTATATAGCCATATGAATTTTTCGTGCAGAAATTCATATTTGTCTTTAAACAGTGATTTCCTAGAACTATAATTTATAAATAAATATATATATAATCTTATAAAAATGCAAGAAACTGCAGATATTTTTGCATTTAATGAAAAAATTTCATTCAATTTGGACTAGAAATATCTTCAGTAGAATTTTTATTAAAAATGTGTTTTTATATGAAATAATAGGGGCATTTCCAAAAGGTGAAACACTTTTGACCAAATAATGTAATATATAAAAACATTAAAATTATATGATATTAGTCAAATCCTAGCTGCAGGTTTTAAATGGGCTTGTTTTTTTTTCACAAGAAATATTGAAAAAGTTTCTTGAAAAAATTTCAGTTGATTCTACACTCTTTTTTTTATCATGGTCTTTGCTTTCAAGATTTGTAGGCTAAGCTACAAAGAAAATTATATATATTGAATATCAATGGCTATTGACATGTTTTTTTCTTTGATTTTGGCACATCAAGATAGATTTACACCCTATTTTCAACATATGGACTAGTCTTATATGGAATAGGCTAATTCAAGACAGATGTACACCCTATTTTTATCATATGGACTATTCTTATATGGAATGGACTAGTCTTATATGGAATAGACTAAATCAAGACAGATTTACACCCTATTTTTATCAAATGGACTTTTCTTATATGGAATGGACTAGTCTTATATGGAATACACTAATTCAAGACAGATTTATTTTCAACATATGGAATAGGCTAATTCAAGACATTTACACCCTATTTTTATCATATGGACTATTCTTATATGGAATGGACTAGTCTTATATGGAATACACTAATTCAAGACAGATTTACACCCTATTTTCAACATATGGACCAGTCTCACATGGAATAGGCTAATTCAAGACAGATTTACACACTATTTTCATCATATGGACTATTCTTTTATTGAATGGACTAGTCTTATATGGAATAGACTAATTCAAGACAGATTTACACCCTATTTTCATCATATGGACTAGTCTTATATGGAATAGAATAATCCAAGTTACATTCACAACCTTTTAACAAGAAATGGACTATTCTAGATTAAAATAATGATATTAAGATTTATACCCTGCTTGACCATTAACTGGACTATTTTTTAATACTGTGAAAGTACTTTAATTTGTGGGTATCAATTTTCGTGGTTTGAGCAACATTTACATGTTCGTGGGTTTTTAAATTCATGGATTTTAGTTTCCAAAAAAAAAAATAAATGGAAAAATTGAAGCCATTAGAAACGAAAGTTACAAATTGTCTGGATAGAAGGAAATTGCAAAGTAAACATTAACCCGTGTAAATCGTAGTGATCCCACTAATTAACCCGAGATAAAGTGATCAACAGATTAAAGACCATCAAAGGTGTTAATTAGGCCATAAACATGTCACCTTAAGAAAACAGTTACATAAACAAATGCTATAAACGTATTTTGAATGGTAAAATAATTCTTATCAAAAGCAAGCCCAGCATGAAATTATTATTTCCTATACGTACGAGAATTATGAGGATATAAAATGAACACTTTATCATAGCATATCAATACCGGAAATCTGACTTTGATTGATCAAAAATATTTTTTTACGAGAATTATTAGGATCAAAAGTTGTATAGTTTAGGTTTTAAAAGATTAAATGGGTATAATCCTGCCTGCAGTTGAAGTTCATGGTGCGTTTGCCCTGTGACTACTATCATAGTATTCTCAGATTTGGCGATATTCAATATATTATCTAGATCATATCAGTAGTCAAACCTACATAGGGATCTTTCCATGTCTTGATTTGGACAACGGTTGTTTTATTTCGTTGGACACTTAAATTCGTGGATAAAGTCATCCACAAAAACCACGAAAATTGGTTCCCCACGAATAAAAGTACTTTCACAGTAAACCATTCCAATAAAGATTTACCCTTTTTGCATGGAATACGTTATACATGAATAAACTATTCCAAACCAGACCTAGCCCTTTTCAGCTTGGACTAGACTATTTCAAATTGAATTTAGAACCTTTTGAACAAGGAATGTACTTTTCCAGAATAAAGTAATGAAATTTAGATTTATACCCTGCTTGAACACAGACATGACATAATTCTGGAAGAAATCATTGCAATGTAGATTTTCCCCTCTTTGCAATGGAATACTATAAATGAACAAATAATTCCAGGCCTAAATTTTTAAATATCAAAACATTTCAAGTTATGTTTATATATACCCTTTTTCAACTTTGCACTGATTTTTAAGGATAAACCTTTATCAACCAGGACTAAATTTATCAAGGTTAAATCATTTCAAATCATATTAGTACCCTTTTTAATTAACGACTAGACTTTTCAAAGATAAATGCTTTATCAACATGAACTACACTTTTCTAGTTATATTTTGTTTTAAAAAAAAAGTCATAATCCTCAGAAAGAAGTAAATACTCTTTGGTTGCTTTCATACAGTATGGGTTACTTCATACGAAATGAAGGCATATGATGGAATCATGCTGTATATGAAACAAGTTGTTCAGCCAATAGAGATTAGCATTTGTATGATCAACTTTAAATATTATAAAATAAAAATGTTAAAGAATAACTCTCTTCCTTTACTAAAGCATATGTTTTATGCTTAATTTTAAAATATTTTTAAGGTTAAAATGGTATTTTTGAACATTTTTATATTTTAAATAGAGACATCTGTCTTAAAAACTAATCCTTTGATATATATACCTTGAGTGTAAAGGTTGGTCATTGATAATGTGGTAGGTCTTCCCTAAAATGGTAGATAGGTTATATGTACAGCGAACAATGAACTCAGCAGCAAAGTCTACAGGGGTCATCTCCATATCCCAGTCTACATCTGGAGCAAATCCATATTTGGCACAGGCTTGAAGAACTAATAGAGTAAAATCCTGAGGATTCCAGAATGCCTTCTTCCTGTCACCTGACATATTACCTACAGCAGAAGATAATACTGTAAAAATCTTGATGTGTCCAATATTTGTTTAAATGTTTGTAAATTAGCTTTCACGTTTTTTTAAATAAAATTTTCTGGAAACTTATGACAGTAATTATTGAATTTTTGCCAGTTATATTCTGTAATTTACTGATATTACCCAGCATTGGTGTGATTCAATACACTGATAATTTAGTGTTATTAACAATCGTTGATTTTTTTTTTATTTGGGGTGGGTGGTTGAATTCTATTCAAAATAGAGTCTGGAACTGGTAAATGAAAATTGACAAATTCAACTGCAAAAAATGGAAATCCAACAAATCACACATTCACTGATAAAGACAGATATCCAATTAACACTAAGATTCACTGATAAAGACAGATATCCAATTAACACTAAGATTCACTGATAAAGACAGATATCCAATTAACACTAAGAATAACATCAATGATCCATGAAAAATAAAATTCAATCACTTTTCATGCACTCATATATAAAAATAGCATTCTCAGTTATATAACTTTTTGTGCCATTTACATTGATTTATATTCATTACCTAAATTTCAGATTCCATAACAAAAAGAAACCATAAGTTCCTCCTTTAAGGAGAGGGTGTTTTGCCTTTTAAATGACCAGTTATCATAATATAATTACAAATCTGGATATTACCTAATCTATAAATAACTACAGGAAGTCCTTTCTGTCCTGCTCGACTGATCAACTGTTCAGCCACCCATTTAGATTGTGAGTATCCATCATTTAGCTCTGTATGGTTATCCTCGATGTTGTCATCTTCTGAACAATTCCTCATTCCATTTGGAAACACAGCATCAGTACTATAATATAAAATAATAAAATATTCAACGAGAGGTATACATACTAAAGGAAACGATATATTTGGGGCTTATTTGACCTGTAAGTTTGATACAAAAATTTTGTATGAGGCCATTATCAACTGTAATTTTTTGGACTTCAGACAGAGGCTTTCAGAAAAAAAAATGTAAATATTAGCTTTACTTCAGGTGGTACCTAACACTACAGGGAGATAACTCTGTAAAAATCAGCTAAACGTTTTAATCACGTTGTTTTGTTAAGGAAATATTAAGCTTCTCAATGATCAAAATTAGTGTTTGTCAAATTGCTATATAACCAACGAAATTTTTCTGATAAAGTGGTTGGTTCAAATTTTTTGAAATTTTTATATTTTTGTCAAAGGGTCAAAGTAAACATTTTGTCAAAATTTTATGAAAATTAAACGAGCCAAATTAATATTAGTCAAGGTGTTGGGTACCACCTTAAGACATCATTGCAACAAAGTTGAACTCTCCTAAAAAATGATGAATTTCCAGGCATCCTAATGTCAAAATTTCTGTTTCCAGTGAAATCTCTAAAGCCATAGTCATTATAACTTTAACAAACTCAGTTTTAAAATGCATCATTAAGAGAAGAAGAACCCTATTTATTTTTCGGGTCAATAGGTCAAATGTCAAGGTTCAAGTATCTGTTGATAGACTGAAATTTGGACAAAATTTTTGGTTTCCAGTTGTTATTTTTTTTAACCAAGTCAGTTTATACGTTCAACTTTGTTTAACCTTGGTTCAACAATGCCAAGTGGGACTAGAAAGAACCCTATTAATTTTTAGGTCAATATGTCAAAGGTTAAGGTCATATCATTTATTAATAGACTCCTTTATTGCCACATGTGGTGAAAAGTCTCCTTAAGACCCAACAGCATGCAGCAATTGATAGACTGAAATTGGGGCAAATTAATTTTTTTCTGGTATTTAAATCCTGTTGTAATATTTGAACTATATGTCCAACAGTCACCAAGCTTAGCTTCAGGATACCCCTGAGAAAGTACGAGACCTCTGTTAATTCTAATTTAGTACCTGAATCAAAAACTTACACAGCCCAATTTTCCCATATCCAATGCAAACAAAAACTATAAAAAATTCACACATTTGTTGCAGTTTGTGTTTAATTACTGTATATTCAGAAATTATTGCGAGGTTTTCTAATAATGCGACTGGGTGAGTATCGCAATAATAAGAACTCGCATTCTGATAACTGAAACATAGACCTGTATGCAGATTTTTTCAAAATCGCAATAATTAAATTCGCATTTTTGTCCATGCATGAAAAATCGCAATAATAACTGCACGCAATAATTTCTGAATTTACAGTACTTAGGTTCCAACTATCTCACAAAAAAACTTATTTTTTTTGCTGTCCATTTAAGACAATATGACTGGCAATATTTACATTTTCACCTCAGATATATAGTCCAAAAATTTGTCAAAGAGAGTCATTGGAATTAGCTTTAAATAATCCAGTATATGAATTTTATTGATTGACACAATTTGAGCAAGACTTACTTCCCTTTTGTCACCATGTTGGAGGTCTATGTGCACAAGTTCCATCATAAATCAGTCAAATTCAACTTGTTATACCGACCGCTTGACTTCAGAAAAGATGTTTTCTGAACAATTTCAATTTCTTTTAGCCTTGTTTGTTTCATCACTACGATTTATTAAGGATGTTTTATCAGCCTTGTTTGTACAGCATGTTTCAATGTGTTTAGTTAAATAAGTAAAACATCCATTTACAACTACAAAATAGTGACTAAAGGGAAATAACTCAAACTCAAATTTTGCATATCCAAACCTATCTATACCTGATATAATGTATGGGTTTTATTTTACCAGTACAGGAGAACATCACAACATTTCTAGTTCCTGTCACATTTGGTCCAGTAAAAGCCTGAAATACAAACACTTACTTAAATTCAAAAGACCAAATCAATTTTTACTTCAACTTCTCTATGATTGGAAAAGTTGAAAAAAAATGTTTACAAGCTTAAATGCCACATTCTATAATTTCATGACACGAATAAAGGGGACGCTGATTAATGCTATATCTTCATAATCATTGAGGCAACAATCCAAACTTCCAAAGACATATAATAATCTGAAGAATTCTAGCCGTCAACATACAGTCTTCAATAATAGCTATAGACAATAATAGGGTATTGACTTGACATATCAACGATATAAGGATGAGGCTTAGAAACAGGGAAATGCGAGGCTCTGGCGAGCTCTTCCCCAGTTTCGGGCCGAATCCTTATATCGTTGATATGTCAAGTCAATACACTATTATTGTCTTTATACTGCAATCTAGAAAAATAACATTTTCATTTGTTGTTTATTGTGTTATTGTTATTTATTTGATTTAAATTTTGGAAAAAATCACCCTTTAAAAAGGCCTCATATCTGGCGGAGAAATATACATCACAATAAACATGATGAAATGTACATTACCTGTTGAAACCAATCGATGGTGAACAAATGCGTTTGATTATGGACTAAAATATCAACAATAAGCATAAAACATAATGATTTATTGGTTTTAAACAAAAAATATTAACAAGTGAAATATGTTTTTCCAACAATTGTAAAAGAAATAAGTTTGACACTTTGAGTCGTTCCACCCTTCGTTGTATACATTGGAAAACAAGGACAGGTTGAAGAGGTCATAATGAATATTTAAATATAGTTCTGGCTCTTCTATTTAAATATTCATGAGGAAAAGTGATATCAGGTCAGTGACTGTATATGACATAGAAATATACAGTCAACACATTTTGACTGCTCAAATAGAATGAGTGCAGTATAAAGATGTTTATACAATGTGTCACACCTTAAACCAAAGTAACTGTTGTGGATGAATTTTATAGAGAAAATCAAAAATCAAATTCCCTAAAGGACATAAAGCATGATCTGTTTTTACTACTAACTTGCATGACCTGATAACATCAAGCTCTAATACAAAAGATAAAATAAATGTTGCTTAACTAATATAAAAATAAGGAGATGAGGTATGATTGCCAATGAGACATCTATCCGCCAAAGTTCAAATAAAGTGGATGTAAGCAATTATAGGCAACCATACGGCCTTCAACAATGAGAAAAACCCATACTGTATAGTCATACTGTATAGTAGATTCAATTGAGAAAACTAACGGCCTAATTTATAACAAAACAATTAATGAAAAACAAATATGACAGACATGAACCAACGACAACCACTGAACTAAAGGCTCCTGACTTGGGACAGGCACAAAAAGAATGTGGCGGGGTTAAACATATTTGTGAGCACTCAACCCTCCCTTACCTGGGACAGTGGTGTAACAGCACAACATAAGAACAAACTATAAAAATCAGTTGAATAAGGCTTAACTCATGAGATCAATACAAAGAAGAAAAACATCAAACATAAACACAGACTGGACGTGGCATGGTATTAAATATCCATCCATCATCCCTAACAACAAAAAGGACACTAAGAACAGATCTGAGAGTACTCACAGTTACAGTTTTTTTTTTTTAATATTTTATTGCATTAATCAAGCAATAGGATTGGACACAAGTTATAACAACTTATAATTTAAGTCCTCTCCTTACATATACAATACACATATATGATGACAGCAAACACATACATAATATAGTGACAGTTATAGAAAATAAAGGAAGGAGTCACACATTGGCATGGCAACAAAAAAACCAAATAGGACAGAAAGAAAAAAGAAAGCTGCTGACTTAGAACGTTAAAATCTTTTTGACGGTTTAATGAAATAATGAACTTTATCAAAAATTTTAGAGTTAGTTTCGTAATTATATGCATCTTTTCCAAACAATAGCGTTTCAATATCAACTTGTATGTTCATATTTATAAGATCATTAACCAGATATATTCTTTGGTTATAATATAATTGGCATTCTAGAAAGTAATGGATGGCATCTTCAACAGGAGAACGGCAGGAGCATTTAGAATCATTCACTACAGCTATCTTATTTAAGTCTGCATTTAATGAACTGCACTGGTGCCTTAGTCTTGTATGCAGTATATTAAATTTTCTAGGCCCTTCACCATAATATGTTGGAGATCTAAATATTTCACCATTTATTTTTTTGTTTAAATACAGTTGCAAACATTTCATGCACATTCAGGACAACTGCTCAGTAATGTCTGTTCTGCATGGTGGCTCAGAAGGGAAGTTGTAAATGTTGGATTGACACAAAAAGGCTACAGGGTGTATTTTTATTATTATATCATATTATTATTTGCATCATTTTCAGGTATTTTTCAATTAGAGAAAATCTTTGCACAAAACCTTTCTGACTGCTGGAAGGATGTCACTGTTCCAAAGAAAGAATATTTTATATCCCAAAAATTAACAAAATATGCTTTACCTCATAAGGATAGACTAGGTTGACATAAGCTGCTGCATGTATGATGAAGTCTATATCTGTACACAAATAGGTGTAGTCGTCTTCGTTCATACCCATGTTTATCAAGGCTACATCTCCTGTAATACAAACAGTTTAGTTTTTACTCAAAACACAAATTGTCTACTTAACTTCAGAGTACTTAGTAGGAAGAAATAAGGCAATATAATCAATTTTCGAATCATCATTTAAACACAGGGTTAAAAAATCAATCACTATATATGTATCTATGCTTAGAGTGACAGTCTACTAACTATATCGGCAAAATTTGACTTTTTAATAAATCTTGTCTTCTGATCATTTTTGTGATTTAAAGTGTCTATTTATCTATTATAATTTAAATCATATAATGCATAACAGACAAAAAAGTTTCTCTCTAAATATCATACTTTTCATGATAAAAGGCAAAAATGAAAAAAAATGGTAAAATTTGTCATTTATAGGCAATAACTCCTATAAGAATTTGTCTAATAGTTTTGACGTATGTGGACAATTGGTAGAGCTCATCTTTCTGAACATTTTTGCTCCTTTCAGATTTTCTCTATTATAACGGTTCACAATATAATAGACAAAACTTGCATTTTACCCCTATATTCTATTTTTAGCCATGTCGGCCAAGTTGGTTGGTAAGCAGGGTCATCAGACACACCTTTTTAATATACTCTAGTGATGACTGTGGCCAAGTTTGGTTAAATTTGTCTATGTAGTTTCAGAGGAGAAGATTTTCTAACGAAATGCTATAAGATTACAAAATTTACAAGTAAGGTTTGAAATATTTCTTAAATATTAATTCAATACCAATACTTTAATTTGTATTGGATTTATCCCAGGAAATGAGAACAAGGGACACAATTAAATTCAATTTTTTCCTAAATTTTGATAAAATATAAAATGAAGAACTATATTTTTAATGAGAATTTTTTTTTAATAGTTAATTGATAATTTGAACAATATTAATTAAGTTTTAGATCTTGCATGGTTGATTAATTTTCTCTCAAAATTTCTGATATTCTATTAAAGTTTTAAATATAATATGAGGCAGGCATTACCTGTGAAAGGGATGAAGTCTGTATAAATTAGTGTAGGAATTCAAGCATCATTTGCACTTCGGAATCTGTAGAAAATGAAGCCAAAGTACTGAAACATATCTGACATTCGACCTATTGTTCGGGATTATAGTTGTGACATCATTTTCAATGTAAAGAAAGAAACACCATCATCAGGTATTAATGTGGTTTTTTTTCATGTTATAGAATTATCAATTATTTTTATTGCCAGTTCATTAGTAGATTGTTTTCTATATTGATTTTCTACTGCAGTTTCAGAAAAGAAGATTACAAAGGAAAACATTTTGTAAAACTTACCAAAATTTACCAAATTAATGAAAATTGTTAAAATTGACTATAAAGGGCAATAACTCCTTAAGGGGTCAACTGACCATTTTGGTCATGTTGACTTATTTGAAGATCTTACTTTGCTGAACATTAAAATTAATGAAAATTGTTAAAATTGACTATAAAGGGCAATAACTCCTTAAGGGTCAACTGACCATTTTGGTCATGTTGACTTATTTGAAGATCTTACTTTGCTGAACATTATTGCTGTTTACAGTTTATCTCTATTCTGTAATAATTTTCAAGATAATAACCAAAAACGGCAAAATTTCCTTAAAAATTACCAATTCAGGGGCAGCAACCCAACAACCAGTTGTCCAATTCATCTGAAAATTTGAGGGCAGATAGATATTTACTTGATAAACAAGTTAATCCCTGTAAGATTTGCTTTAAATGCTTTGGTTTCAGAGTTACAAGCCAAAATCTACATTTTACCCCTATGTTCTATTTTTAGCCATGGCAGCCATCTTGGTTGGTTGGCTGGGTCACCGCACACATTTTTAAATTAAATACCCTAATAATGATTGTGGCTAAGTTTGGTTGAATTTGGTCCAGTAGTTTCAGAGGAGAAGATTTTTGTAAAAGATTACAAAAATTTACAAAAAATTGGTAAAAAATTACTTTAAAGGGCAATAACTCCTTAAGGGGTCAACTGACCATTTTGATCATGTTCACTTATTTGTAGATCTTACTTTGCTGAACATTATTGCTGTTTACAGTTTATCTCTATCTATAATAATTTTCAAGATAATACCAAAACGGAAAAAATCCTTAAAATTACTAATTCAGGGCAGCAACCCAACAACCCATTGTCCGCTTCATCTGAAAATTTCAGGGCAGATAGATCTTGACCTGATAAACAATTTTAGCCCATGTCAGATTTGCTCTAAATGCTTTGGTTTTTGAGTTATAAGCCAAAAACTGCATTTTACCCCTATGTTCTATTTTTAGCCATGGCAGCCATCTTGGTTGGTTGGCCGGGTCAACGGACACATTTTTTAAATTAGATACCCCAGTGATGATTGTGGCCAAGTTTGGTTAAATTTGGCCTAGTAGTTTCGGAGGAGAAGATTTTTTTAAAAGTTAACGACGCCAGAAGACGGACGACGACGACAACACCGGACGCCGGACGCCAAGTGATGAGAAAAGCCAGGTGAGCTAAAAATTGTTAAAAATTGGCTATAAAGGGCAATAACTCCTTAAGGGGCAGGTGAGCTAAAAAACTATAATGAAATTAGTAATAAGTTGCAAAATTCTTCAGGAAACTTTCAGTGACTTTTTACCTGTTCCACAAAATATTTAGATCAGAAAACTGAATCTAATTTTTACACCTTACTGGCAAACATATTTAAAACACATGTACATTTATTAGACAAATGTGCAGTAGTAATCATTTGAAGGTATTGTACATCATTCTGTAAGGGGGTTTATTTTCACGAAGTATTCATTTTATTTTTTCAAGGGTAAATTTACGAAAGGGGATATTTCGCAATTCTATATTCATCCAAAATGATTGAAATTAATATCCCTATTAAAATTTTCCATTGTACAGTATTGATGATAGATTCAACAATCACAAATATTCTTATAATAAGAACATAATATTCATAACTACTGAAAATTGGATATCGATTGATATCAACTCGAGTTATTTGATTTCAATATATTAATAAACGAGCCTTCCACAGGTTTATTATTACTATTTAATTTAAATAACTTGAGTTGATATTAAGTAAATTGATTTCAAATTATCACAAGTTGTTAAACCTATTTTTCTTATGGTCAAAACTCTCATTGTCACAGTGGTAATTAAAATCGTTGATCTAGTCTTTTGCACATACTTGTATGGTGACATATGTCCTTTTCTGGTGTCAAAATTTAACATCAACTCCTTGTTAAACTTTTGTTCAAAATGTAATAAAATTTGTCAAGAAGAAGATTTTCAGGTGAAAAGTGTGTGTGTTTAGTAAATTATAGAAGAAACCTCTTGTGCCTCAGTTGCCATGGAAAAATTAACATCATCTTAACCTCTGAAAGTTATCAATGACCCAATGAAAAGCCATTGGAAATGTAATATCGTATAATGATGCTAGATAAGCCAACCAAATTAACACAGTTTTCAAATTACTTTTTGTATCACACTCTGTGCAGTGCGACACGAGAATATCTTTTCATGCAAGAAATAGATAACAGGCCACAACCATAAGAAAGAGAAAGGCATTTTAGCAACTGTGAATTCATTCATATTCGTGGCAACCAATTTTCATTGATTGGGAAAAAATTTACATTTTTGTGGATACTTTATTTCTTGGTTTTACAAAAGTCTGCATACAAGCCTATATAAAATGTGTACTTCCTTGAACATTCAAATTAGTGGTTAACATGTAACCACGAAATCCATGAAAATCATCAATCCAAGAATAAAAATGCATCCACAAAATGATTCCTTACCTTTAATAATCTCCACTCTTTTGGCAAACATGGACTGTATCAAAGTTTGTTGTTCTGAAGGTTTGCCATTAGATGGCAACACTCCAAACTGCTGTAATGACTTCTCAAGTCTTTCATTTGGTGTAGTGTCAGGTAGTTCCCTCACCAAACATTTTATCATACACTGAAACAGTATAAAACTACAGGCTATAAAATGTCACCTCAGATAATGAAGGTATTCCTATTCTTTTTTCAGCATTTCATGACAAGCTTGAATTGACCAATCAGGATGTACCATTAATTTGTACCACGGAAATTGAAGAAATTCAAAATTAAGATTTTCTTTTGCATTCAAATTGCAATGTTAAACTAGTACAACTCTTACATGGTTGTCAGACCTGCAACTATCCCAATTTATGGGGGATTTTCCGTATGAGTGATGACGACCTGAATTTTAAAACTTCTTTTTTTATAAACTGAACACCTCAAAACAGGCATTCAAATGAGATAAAAGAGCATCTAAGCACATATATACACATTCAAACAATATAGGAGTAGATTAAAAACATGTATGATACCTTTGTCTGTAGTAATATTTCTCTCAGTAAGAAAGCTCCAAGAAATCCTGTGGCACCTGTAAGTAAAACTCTCCCAATCTTAAATCTTCTCTCATTCCTGAGATTAAATGTTCTCCAAAAGCTCTAAGCTGCATATCAATGCTGCAACAGACAAAAGTTTGTAAGTTTTCCTGTCATTGTAATATTATAAAGTGTAAATGGTAATTTAAATCAAAAGAGCACATACTGTTCCCAAAACTTCAAAAGTACAAAACAGGATCAACATCAGATCTGAGAAAGAGGTAAAATATGCCTCCTATTCAAATTTCATCAATTTTACTATGAATCAAATTAATCACCAAAATATTTGTCTAATAGTTTTGACGTATGTGGACAATTGGTAGAGCTCATCTTTCTGAACATTTTTGCTCCTTTCAGATTTTCTCTATTATAACGGTTCACAATATAATAGACAAAACTTGCATTTTACCCCTATATTCTATTTTTAGCCATGTCGGCCAAGTTGGTTGGTAAGCAGGGTCATCAGACACATTTTTTAATATACTCTAGTGATGACTGTGGCCAAGTTTGGTTAAATTTGTCTATGTAGTTTCAGAGGAGAAGATTTTTGTAAAAGATTACAAAATTTACAAAAAATTGTTAAAAATTGACCATAAAGGGCAATAACTCCTTAAGGGGTCAATTGACCATTTTGGTCATGTTGACTTATTTGTAAATCTTACTTTGCTGAACATTATTGCTGTTTACAGTTTATCTCTATCTATAATAAAATTCAAGATGATAACAAAAAAACTGCAAAATTTCCTTAAAATTGCTAAATCAGGGGCAGGACCCAACAACGGGTTGTCTGATTTGTCTGGAAATTTCAGGGCAGATAGATCTAAACCTGATGAACATTTTTACTAATTGTCCGATTTACACTAAATGCTTTAGTTTCAGAGATATAAACCAAAAACTGCATTTTACCCCTATGTTCTATTTTCAGCCATGGCGGCCATGTTGGTTGGTAGGCGGGGTTGCCGGACACATTTTTTGAACTAGATACCCAATGATGATTGTGGCCAAGTTTGGTTAAATTTGGTCCAGTAGTTTCAGAGGAGAAGATTTTTGTAAAAGTTAACGGACGAAGACGACGGATGAAAACGACGACGGACGCCAAGTGATGAGAAAAGCTCACTTGGCCCATAGGGCCAGGTGAGCTAAAAAACTATAATAAAATTAGTAATAGTAAAATTTTTCAGGAAACTTTCAGTGACTTTTTACCTGTTCCACAAAATATTTAGATCAGAAAACTGAATCTAATTTTTACACCTTACTGGCAAACATATTTAAAACACATGTACATTTATTAGACAAATGTGCAGTAGTAATCATTTGAAGGTATTGTACATCATTCTGTAAAGGGGTTTATTTTCACGAAGTATTCATTTTATTTTTTCAAGGGTAAATTTACGAAAGGGGATATTTCGCAATTCTATATTCATCCAAAAATGATTGAAATTAATATCTCTATTAAAAATTTTCCATTGTACAGTATTGATGATAGATTCAACAATCACAAATATTCTTATAACAACATAATATTCATAACTACTGAAAATTGGATACCGATTGATATCAACTCGAGTTATTTGATTTCAATATATTAATAAACGAGCCTTCCACAGGTTTATTATTACTATTTAATTTGAATAACTGGAGTTGATATTAAGTAAATTGATTTCCAAATTATCACAAGTTGTTAAACCTATTTCTCTTATGGTCAAAACTCTCATTGTCACAGTGGTAATTAAAATCATTGATCTAGTCTTTTGCACATACTTGTATGGTGACATATGTCCTTTTCTGGTGTCAAAATTTAACATCAAACTTTTAAACTTTTTGTTCATAATGTAATAAAATTTGTCAAGAAGAAGATTTTCAGGTGAAAAGTGTGTGTGTTTAGTAAATTATAGAAGAAACCTCTTGTGCCTCAGATGCCATCGAAAAAATTAACATCATCTTAACCTCTGAAAGTCATCAATGACCCAATGAAAAGCCAATGGAAATGTAATATCGTATAATGATGCTGGATAAGCCAACCAAATTAACACAGTTTTCATATTACTTTTTTGTATCACACTCTGTGCAGTGCGATACGAGAAATATTTCTTCATGCAAGAAATAGATAACAGGCCACAACCATAAGAAAGAGAAAGGCATTTTAGCAACTGTGAATTCATCAATATTTGTGGCAACCAATTTTCATTGATTGGGAAAAAATTTACATTTTTGTGGATATTTTATTTCTTGGTTTTACAAAAGTCTGCATACAAGCCTACAGAAAATGTGTACTTCCTTGAACATTCAAATTAGTGGTTAACATGTAACAATGAAATCCACGAAAATCATCAATCCAAGAATAAAAATGCATCCAGAAAATGATTCCTTACCTTTAATAATTTCCACTCTTTTGGCAAACATGGACTGTATCAAAGTTTGTTGTTCTGAAGGTTTGCCATTAGATGGCAACACTCCAAACTGCTGTAATGACTTCTCAAGTCTTTCATTTGGTGTAGTGTCAGGTAGTTCCCTCACCAAACATTTTATCATACACTGAAACAGTATAAAACTACAGGCTATAAAATGTCACCTCAGATAATGAAGGTATTCCTATTCTTTTTTTCAACATTTCATGACAAGCTTGAATTGACCAATCAGGATCTGTAACAGTGGTTTGATTCCGCCAGTGTACTTTATCTGGAGGAAGAAAATCCCCAGTGATTTTTATCCACCGACAAAAATTCACTAGGTTTTTCTATCCAGGTCCAGTGTAAAACATCCACCAGTCATTTGTGTTGTCATTATAAGGTTCTAAAAAATGTTTTTTGAAGGGGAAATATATATAAAATGTGTTTTTAGTGTATTTGAAACTTGCATAGTTGATTTATGTAAAAAGTGGAGAGTTTTCATCCAAGGAATGTTCACACTAGTGTTTTTGTACCGGAATGATTGCACTAGTTATTTTATACCGGGATTAATTACACTAGTGCTTAAGATCCATACATTGATGAAGTGATTAATACTCATTTTGAACACACGATAACACAATAATGCTTATTAACGAATAAAATTTAAATAATTTTTCTATGCAAATCTATAAAATCATATGCTTTTAAATTGTCACTAATTGTAATATTTATATTTATTGGATTGCCGAAGTTTTTCTGTGTATTTGCTTTTCGGCCAACTTGGATATAAAATCATATCTTCTATGTCAATATCAAAGGATGCTCCTATAATTGAAACTTTATGTAAGAACAAATCTGCTCTTTAAATTTGGTTTATATCAAGTTCAATGTCCTGATCATTGATAAAGTATTTTAAGTTATAAAAATATCCTCCTCATCATCATCAATATTATTTACTGGATTGACTCAGATTAATTAAACTGGTTCCTTGAAAATCATTTTAATTTTAACTCATTTATTTATGTAAACAATAAACCGGTCTGATATAAACAAAACAACGATATCAAGATCAACCATTTCACACTATTTACATCCAATATTCTCTAGTGAAAAACAGTTACCCGGAATAAATACACGGCGGAATGAAAGTACGCTTACAGATCCACCATTAATTTGTACCATGGAAATGGAAGGAATTCAAAATTAAGATTTTCTTAATGGCATTCAAATTGCAATGTTAAACTAGTACAACTCTTACATGGTTGTCAGACCTGCAACTATCCCAATTTATGGGGGATTTTCCATATGAGCGATGACGACCTGAATTTTGAAACTGAACACCTCAAAACAGGCATTCAAATGAGATAAAAGAGTATCTAAGCACATATATACACATTCAAACAATATAGTAGTAGATTAAAAACACATATGATACCTTTGTCTGTAGTAATATTTCTCTCAGTAAGAAAGCTCCAAGAAATCCCGTGGAACCTGTCAGTAAGACTCTCCCAATCTTAAATCTTCTCTCATTACTAAGATTAAATGTTCTCCAAAAAGCTCTAAGCTGCATATCAATGCTGCAACAGACAAAAAGTTTGTAAGTTTTCCTGTCATGGGAATATTATAAAGTGTAAATGGTAATTTAAATCAAAAGAGCACATACTGTTCCAAGAACTTCAAAAGTACAAAACAGGAATAACATCAGATCTGAGAAAGAGGTAAAATACGCCCTCCTATTCAAATTTCATCAATTTTACTATGAATCAAATTAATCACCAAAATATGCTACAAAATGGTCTAAAGTCAAGCTTTGATTTGATATAAAAATTACTAAAATGTTCTAAATATTTTAAAAAGCTACACGCTTATAAAGGAACTATTTTGTTTTAAATATACACTATAATCTGGTACGTTCTTTCTGACTGTGTCTAAATAAGTGGTTCGTCACCTAAACAGTAAACAATTCTTACTTGATTATCCCCCTTGGATCATGTCTGTTGACTTCTGTCAGGAGGTTTATTGACACTTTAGGTATTGTATGGAGTTCTTCTGTCCTTTTATTTTTCTTGGCCTCTATGAACTGACTGAGTGTTGTAATAGTTGGATATGTGAACAAGTCACGAACATTTAAATCCACGTCAAACATCTGTCGTAAGTTCATTATCAGCTCCGTAGCTAGCAAGGAGTGTCTGAAAAAACCAAAATAAATGGGGAATGTGTAAATGGGACACAGATGATGACCCCGCTTGCATATAATGTTATAAAGGGACATAACTGGAAAACTGTAAAAGTGACTCCACCCAAATTCGAGAACAGAAACTAATTTTGGGACGTAAGGACGGACATGGGTAATACACTAATACTTAATGCCCCTAAGCCTCTTCATGGTCATAAAAAAATGTATTCATCTTAGATGTTTCTCTTTTATAATTGACCATTTCATCTAAACATGATAAAACGAGAATTGTCTCAAAAAAGGAGATCCTCACGAAAGATTATCTCCCTTTTCTATGTTGGACTTAGAGAATATTTTATTTTATTAAAATCCTCAGGTAGTTTTCTACAATTTTCAAGATTCATCAATATCCCTATTACATGGAAAGTTGACAGACAGACTTTAATGGAATGACATCAAAAAATGTAATATGAATAAAATAAAGATGTAGGGCATATAGGCATTTCATTTCAGGTAGGTGGTAATGGTAGCCGTCTCCTCAATTCCTCTGCTCATATTGTAAACTTGGATATGTAAGTTGGCTTGCTTTGAAGCTATGACATTTTCACATATGTGGTTAAATTTTCTGGGTACAAAGTGGGATTCTTTTTTCCGTAAATTAGCACACCCAAAAATCCTTTTGTGATGCGGCTCCTCGAGGTAAAAAATTCCCTTTTTTTACACAATAACTTCTTTGGAAATTTGGTTCTTTATTTATTTCATTCAATAGCTCCATAGTTTTTAACATTTATTCCATGGTCCTCTACTTTCCAAATCAGCACAAATGGTTAAGCTGACAGTCACTTGTTAAAAAATAGAAACATGTCCAATATCCCTACAACCAAGAACCATTTTTACAGAGATCTTTTGCTTACACACAACTTTTGTGTTCCTCAATTTGAGGTGCATTAGGAATATTAGGGATAAGCCAGCAACTAGCCACAAAAACATAAGACATCTAGAGGTCTTCAACATCTCATGTCTAGAATGGCTGTGACTATCAAATATCTTTCATCCATATCAAACTCCCTAAAAGACAAGCATCATACAAATTAAAGAAATGAAGATATTTACCCTCCTAAATCAAAGAAGCTATCCTGTATATCTATATCCTGTATCTTAAGGACTTTACACCAGACGACAGCCACCTTTTTCTCTGTGTCTGTATTTGGAGCAGCAATAGTATCAGAATCAGACTGATGTTCGCTGTCAAAATTTGGTAAAGCCTTCTTATCAAGTTTTCCTGTTGTTTCTACCATTGGAATGCTACAATTTTTAAAATTCATCATTAAAATTTGCAGTATAATTGGAATCTACATTTATTCATCAAAATTATATCAGATTTTTAATCAAGGTCTATAAGAGCAAATCTTGGTAATAATCAATAGTTTAGAGGGGCACAGTTTCAAAGTGAAGGGTTTGTTAGTGTGGTTTCTTGTCTGAAAGGGGGGATCATATAAACTTTCATAAATCAAATAGCAATGATGTGCAATATAAAAATAAGAAAATGTGGTATGATTGCCATGGAGACTTTTTTAAGTCCTACTTTAGGTTTGAACATTCTTTTTTTATCTTTTGTTTTCCCCCTTTTTGTATATAAATTTGACTATTTCAAACCAATTCACAGTTTCAGAATCTAAAGGCCTATCAGTTACTTAATTGTTGGTACCCCAAAATGAAAACAACGTCACGTCATTTGTTGAATTTCAATTTTTAGGAGGTTATCAGCCAATCACAACGTTTAAGGGTATGCTTTAAGTGAAAATATTACTAAAAGGCACGTCTTGACCTTGTTGTAGGGTATGAATGATTTGTTCATTGTTGAAGACCCTACATCAACTGTCAAGATGAAGAACAGGAATAAAAGCCCTGTTCATTGATAATTTTCTATGTTTTCTATGTATTGTGTGCGATTTTGTCCCATGTACAGTGTTCCAGCTAGGCCGTTTTCACAGGGCGGTCCGCCCGCCCTTTCCCGAGTGCCGCCCTGTGCCTTTTTTTGCAGTTTCCAGGGCGCCCTGCCTTTTTGAAAATCGATTGTATTTTATTTTGTTTTTTATAAATGTTATGATCCGCCATTACGAAATTTTACCTTGCGGCAAGTGTATGATTTTGTTTACGACCCCAAGCTAATCAACGGTTACAACAGGTGTCATAACCTGTTGTTACAGGTAATCCGTTTATCGGATGGGTCATTAATGATCATCAACATTAATTCATTCAAATAGAATCGGTCAGTCGGCATGAAGAAATGTTTATACGACTACACAATTTGGGATGTTTACCGTAGTTTCATGGAGAAACGTAATTGACAGAAAGTCGAAACCATAATCAACTTGTTAAAAACATCGTTTTACTTGTTTTCCGTAAATTTTTTAGCAAATTCATTAGTATTTGTCTTTGCCTGCCCTCACTTTTGATACGAAAATAACAAAACCGCCGCCATTGTTAATCGTATTTACTTCTTCTATGTACTGTGTATAATCCTCCAAAGAAGGAGTACACCAGAATAAAGAAAGATAACTCATTTTATTTTTCCTAGCATTGAGTTACCTACTTAAGATATTCTAAGATATGTCTACATACTTCTGGCTTTATAATTTATATGTTTAGGTCTTTTGAATTATGGGAAAAGTTAAAGAGGGTGTTTGTAGCAGGGTGGGTAGGGTGCCTTGGTCATCTTTTCTGTATTCTTTATTTTAATACAAATTTTCACTGTTCACTATATCCTAACATTGTGCATTTACTGCTGTATTGCCATTAAGCACAGCAGAGATAGAAAGGTTAGATTCTGAAACGGATAATTCTATAATTTGAAGTTCATGGACTCATTTATGGCCTTCATGCTTGAATTAAAAATTCAGATTTTTTTTTATCCCATGTATATCTGAAAACTATATTTCTTTTTTATTTTATCCAAAACTTTGTATCTAAATCACGAGTTTCATTACCTTTGAAGGAATACAAAGTATGATGGAATCATGTAAAATGGTAGCCTCAGTTTCAGTATAGCTCTTATATCTTTCTTGGTTGTCTGCCCCTCTGGTACAATGTATGACACCAAGAACTTGTCTTCTCCTTCCTGTCCTTCCACTAATACTACACATGCATTAACCATTGGTAACTCCATTAAGGCACTCTCAACTGCCTGCAAAAAGAAATATATGGTGCAATATATTAAATATTTTCCTAAATAAGGCTCTAAATAAGTTTCTAAAAAAAAAGATTTTCATTTCTTTTTTTAAACTGTGTAGACAGAATGAAACTGGATAGAAGAATTTTGAAATCCAAATGAAGGGTTAACATCATGCATATGGTTACAGAACTTTAAATATAAATTTACTGAGTTATCTCCCCTTATTTTAATTTTGAATTGTTTTCTAATTGTTTTCTATACTTATATCAAATGTTTTTTTCTTTAGACTTTGACAAAAACAATATAAAAAAACTACCCATATTTAAGTACAACCAAAGTACATATGTCAAATTTAAAGGATTACAAATGAACTTTAAAAACTATTTGACTTGAAAAAAATCAGTTTGGACTTTTTAATAAATTTTTGTACATAATGAGGCTTAGATTGGGTATCGACATTTTTTAACTATCATTTTCATAAATACCTCAAAATTGGATTAATAATTTATTCAAAATTTAATAAACTTTTCAAAAATAGCTAATTCATGCAGACCAAATGGGGAAAATAAATTGGTTGTTCCTCCTGTTTCGGAATGTACAAATGTACCTGAACTTCTATGGAATAGCCTCTGATTTTCACCATTGAATCACATCTACCACAAATTTCTAGTCTTCCATCTGATAACATATATCCCCAGTCACCAGTCCTGTAAAGTCTGTCTCCATGGCTTGTCTGAACACCTTTTGGCAGGGGTATAAATCTCAAAGCTTGGACCTCTGGTCTGTTGAGATACCCATGAGCTAAAGTTGGTCCTCCAACAAAAATCTTAAATGCATGTAACAGATACAATAGTAGAGGAAATTATGTTTAAATAGATTGGTGGATGATTAATGTTATGCAGCAAATACTCATTGCGTTATATTTAGGAAAAAACATTTTTTCATCATGTGAATGTAAATTGTAAACTCAGCTTTTGTTATACAAGGTATCAAGTTAAATTCATCAAATTATCAAGGTGAAATCTAAATTTATATGGCAAAATCTAAGTTTTCATGGTCAAATTTAATTTTCAATAGCAAAATCTAAGTTTTCATGGTCAAATTTAATTTTCAATAGCAAAATCTAAGTTTTCAAAGTAAATTCTATTTTTTCATGGAGAAACCTAAATTAGAACAAAGAAGAAGTCAGTAGGAAGATATCTTACCAAACCCATAAATTTTTTTTCAAGCATGCAAGCTATCAAGGTTCCAGTTTGTAGAAAAATATTTCATGAAACCAAGAAACTTTAGCCAAACCATCGGGTATCCAGTCTTAACTCTTCCTTTATCATATAGCTTGCTAAGTAAAGAATTTTTTCCATTTAAAGTCTTTGGTCTTACAGACCATCAAACTATCCCATTTATGGTGAGCAAATTAACACAAGATTACCAAGGCAGCCTTTAAATTTGTATTTTACCCCTGCTGCATTAAAAATATGTTGAAATTATCTGTACACAAAAGGCTGATACCTATAACACCCAGGTTAACTTTCCAACCAATCAAACCACAGCTAAACCGTACAAACATCTATAAAATTGAATTTTAACCCAATCGAAAACCACCAGAATCATCTTTTCCTGATTGTCCTCCTTACTTACCTCCCCTGAAGCTCCCACAGGTTGTACTTTCTGGTCTTTGTCCATGATGACCAGGTTAACACCAGGTAAAATGTTACCCACTGGACAAAACTTTCTCGTCTTGAGAGCATCCTTAAAGTATAAGGTATTTGTTGTTAAAAGGCGAAAATTAAGGATTTAGATGTTTCCTTAATTACCTGAAACAAGTCTATTGTTAAGTCATACAAAGTATAAAAATTTTGATGAAAGTAAATATTTTTATCAGACTGTTCAGAAAATTTACTACCTCACTCAATTTAAAAGCAGCAGTCCAGGCCTGATCTAAACATACCTTGCAAGGTTCCAATTAACATTCTTTTCTTACATGACTGAGAAAACCCATATCACTCAAGTAGCATAATATGAATAATTATCACCATAATAAAAAAAGCAAAATGTTACAAAATAGCGATAAAAGTCATATAGTTCAGTAGTACTTGAGAAAAGTGCAATGAAAACTTAAAAGTTTGTTCAACGTGAATAAATCACAGTATCAATGAAATATAGCATCACATTACCATGATGCTTAAAGGCCCTGGGAGAACACTGATCATCAAACAGAATGAAAGTGTCTGACAGATCCAATAAACAGCTGCGCCATGAGCGAATGATACACCCGTCAATAATCATAAATAGTTTCTAAGATACGGCGTCATGTGAAAACCCCCTTTTAACAAAAACTCAATAACTCTAAAATAAAATTATGAATCATCACCAAAAGTATACAGATCTTTAGATTAATATAACTAAGAAGTGTGTAAAGTTTTAAGCAATAATCATAAATCGTTTTTGAGATACGGCGCGACATGTGAAAAAACAAACCCCTGTTTTAGTTACAAAGTCCCGTAACTCATTAAGTTTTAATCTTATTTTCACCAAAAGTATACAGATCGTTTGACCATCATAAGAAACAACTATGTTAAGTTTCATGAAATTTGGATAAGTTGTTCTCAAGTTAAGGTGCGACATGTTTATGCTGGACAGACGGACAGATGGACGCCGGACATTTGTATACTGTAATACATCCCGTCAAAATTTTGACTGGCTTTTTAAAAGTCATCACACTTCACAACTTATCACTGTCAAGCTGCAGGCCACATATGAATGTATTCTGTTCAGTTGTCCTTGTTAAAAATTTTGGAGTTAAAAGGACATAACTCTAGAAAGGTAAATGACTCTCTGCCCAAATTCAAACCCTGTCTGTGTGTTGTGGTTCTTAGCATTGTGAATGAGATTCATAAAATTTGCATGAGGCAAACTTAAGTAAGTGTTCGAAATGAAAAAATAGCAATTTTCCAAGTTACAAAGGGCATAACTCTAGAACGGTAAATGACTCACTGCCCAAATTAGAACTCTGTCTGCGAGTTTTGGTTCTTAGCATTGTGTATAAGTTCATAAAATTTGGGTAAGGAAAACTTAAGTAAAATGAAAATGTGACGGATGGACAGATAGATTGACAAAGCTGTGATGCAGTCTACATCCTAGAAATAATGGATAGGGGTATACAAATATTACCATATTTTCTTTGAAATACAAGTTCAAATCTTCACAAGCAGCATCATGGCATTCTGATATACTGTAGAGATTTAAAAACTGTATCCATGGCAACAACTTCAAACATCTCTCAAATAATGCTGTAGTCACAACTTCACCACAAAACCAAATCTGCCTGAAATAAAAATATACTGATATAAAAATTAAAACAATTATAATATTTTAAACTCTGTGTAATGTAGGGCATAACTTTTCTTTAGACACTTTTCTATTGTTGATGACAATTAAAGTCTAGATGTTGTTTGTGTTTTTCTTCATTCAGTTGCTGTGGCATTGATTTATACTCCACATCTACAGTCAACAAAATAGTTGGGTTCCAGCCTCCTATATATATATAGCTACCTACCCTAATAATGCCAAGCACATTCAAACTATAGAGAAATGTTTGGTTTCAGTGGCGGATCCAGAGGGGGTTCGGGTTGGAACCCCCTTTTTCTTGACGATCAATGCATTTGAAAGGGGACATATAGTTGGAACCCCCTTTATCCTGGGTTGGGAACCCCTTTAAAAATGGCTGGATCCGCCTTGGGTTTAGCACCTTTTAAATCCAGAACATCTTCATATATAGTCTTATGAAAAATACAAATATATATATCTAACCTGTAAACTGATATATCCTACATCATGTTATTGAATTCCTTGAAGATTAATAATATATGTTTGGCAGATTTTGTATTTTGTCTGTTAAATATATTCAGATCTTTTATAGACTCAGGGAAATTTTGTGCTTGACATAATGTATAGACACCAGCTGAGTGTTGGTAGGCATAATCATTTTTTTTTTTTTCAAAAAGTCGTACTTAATATTGCTTGTACAAAAATGACAAAAAAATCTTTAGGGTAGGCACTAAAAATTAGGGGATAGGGTAGGCAAAAATATGTATTTTTTCAGCCTTAATCAGAAGTTATATAATGTTGTAGACCCTAAACAAACATGGACTATTGTTTTATTTACGCATAGTTATATGCAAATGAAGGCATCAGGGGTATGAAAGTTTGCATGAGCCTTGTTTACAGTTTTCTCTAGTTTATTTTGTCTTAAAAAAATTTCATGAACAAATTATTAAATCATACTTTCTCAATTTTTATACATTATCAAGTCATAAAATCTCTTATTTTTTATTCTTCTAAATATGACAAAACAAATGCATAAGCTTTTATCTAACTTCCACTCTTTAACAAATTTAAAGTATTGCCTTTCTATAGTCACAATCTTATCACATATTTTATCTAAATCAAATATAAACAGATGAGATTACTAGATTAATAGTTGTTAGTGTGTAAGCCAACTTGAAATCATATTGGTATCATTAAAAAAATAAGGGAAAATATCAATCATTTTGCCATTCTTTTCACACAGTCAACATTTTGTCATTTTTCTATTAAACTTTTAACTTGTTAATTGTCATCCGTCATCTCAGACACAAATATATATTATATAAAGATTCTGTATTCATGGTCATTCAGAATTAATTTGCAGCCTTATAATTTAAGATTTTTCTTTGTTATATCTTTTAAATATGAACTCAAATTATTTTATGAATTTCTATAATAAAAGACAAATTGTCAATGTCAGAATAGATTTTGGTAGGTTCAAATAATTCTGGATCTAATGAAGGTCCATTCTCATAAATTAAGATGTTGAAAAAAGTACTGGAAAGATGAAAGGCTCATCTTACAAAAGCAACAATTTGCATTCAGTATATAGATGTCTATATTTGATATAAAATCAATACATTTTAATGGAGAGATAATTCTAGCAACATAGAAATTTACCTGTATATATATATATAGAAAAGAAATAAAGTTTAAAATCTAGTTCTTTCCCTTTAATTCTTACGTCCTTTAATATTCTGTCTAAATGGTTTTGTCTTCATTTTTATCATATTTTAAATGTAAAAAGAATTGTGAAAACAAAATTTTTCTATTAGAGTTGTTTAGTTGTCTTCATTTTGAAAAGATGCAAATAATATTGCAAAATTGTTTAAATTTTTACCTTTAATGATTTAAATTTTAAATAAAATATAAAACTTTATTTTTAATGTCTACTTCCAAGCTCTTGAATATCGTATTAATTGAGATATATATTTATTAATTAAGCATGCATAAATTTGCATGTCAATAACCAAGTAATAAAGTGATGTTATGAGATATGTGATTTGATATGTACCAACTACATATACAGTATTAGGTCAATATCAGTTGTGTTTATTTCCTAAATATAGTAACAAAGCTATTCTGACCTGATATTGTTTTTATACTGCAACTTAAATTAAAACATTGATAGCTATTCAAATTGTAACACAAATTTCAAACTTATTTTCATCCCTAAATGAACCTCTGATTGGGTAAAATTTATCCATCCTGATGAAATTGACACTGTACAAAATACATTGTTACTATATTTAGGAAATAAACACAACTAGTTGCAGTATAAAGATCCATAGAGGGTTAACAAAAGCCAATAGGAGCAGAGGCCGAACAAAAGAGGGTTAGTAAAATCAATAGGCTGGTGAGGCTGAAGGACAAATCCTCTGTAGCAAACTGTATCACAAATTTATGGCACATTTTATAAAAATAAACAATGATAATAGTAGAAGTGATGTCATGATACCCCTATGAAATCTACTGACCCCCTACAGATCCATAAAGGGTCACCATATGATGGCGTTAAACTACGGAATCACATTGTCACTAATTTACCCGAGGTACAATAATTATAATTAGTTTCTTAACAATGCACTTGATTTTTAAACAAGAATCACTCACTCAGTTAGTGTGTCCATAGTATACGGTTGCCCAACTCGCACTATCATTTTCTATGTTCAGTGGACCGTAAAATTGGGGTCAAAACTCTACTTTGGCATTAAAATTAGAAAGATCATATCATAGGGAACATGTGTACTAAGTTTCAAGTTGATTGGACTTCAACTTCATCAAAAACTTTAACCTGAAGCGGGACAGACAGATGGACGGATGGACGAACAGATGCACAAACCGAGAAAAAACAAAATGCGCCTAGGTGGGGCATAAAACACACAACTTAAGAGGGTATGGGGTAAACATCCAAATATCTTGTCAGTATTCATCAGCCATTACCTCATATCAAGTATGCCTCCATAAAATTTGAAATCACAAGAGAAAAGTGATAAACTATGTAGTGGAGCCATTATTAATTGTTTTTTTTATATATATTTTCTGTTGGTTCATAACAATTGTTAAATATTTTGGAGTGTTTCAAAGATTTCTTTCAGAATAAGTTAATACTTTAATTTTTTTCCACTTTTGTTTACTTTTTCTTTTTCACGGTTTTCCCTTCGCACTTGCACTGTGATTGCAAGACAATAATTCAATAGCAGTACATTTTCTAAAGATTTTAATAAAAGAAAGGATTTGGACAACCCTACATACAGAAATATATTATTTCTTATCATTTATTACATTCATCTTATAGCAGCGACATGGAAATTATGATTGGAATCAAGCATATTTAATGAGTGAAATTCTTAGAAAACAAATAAGAGGGTTTACCTTTTTTTATGCTTTACTTCAAAAAAACTAAATTGAATAAACTACAACACTCCCTCAGGCAAAGTTGACCTTTTGAATGGTTTTACACTAGTACTTTTGTGGCCCTTTATAGCTTGTTGTTCGGTGTGAGCCAAGGCTCCGTGTTGAAGGCCGTACATTGACCTATAATGGTTTACTTTTATAAATTGTTATTTGGATGGAGAGTTGTCTCATTGGCACTCACACCACATCTTCCTATATCTACTTAGATGAATGTGGCTATCCTGTTTTAGTTTTTGTTTTCATATAGCTCCTAAGGTTACAGCGTATTAACACATCTCTGGCTTTCAGGAAAATGCTTAGGTTTGAGAGTTCCTAATGAAGGTAAATCCATTGAAAAGCACTTCAGATGTACGGAATTTGTAAAGTGCTTATTTTATTTCCAAGAAAACAGGGGAACATTTGTATGGTTTCGGGTGTAACTCTGACTCAGTAATCACAGTAGCAAACGTCTTACCTCAAACTTCTGAGTTGTTGGAGGTCCAGCCCTGGCGTGTTAAGTACAGCTTCTAGTAGTGATGGTGTGAACAGGATTTGTGTTATCTTATTGTTCTGTATGTACTGACTCAGTAAAGGTGGGTCATAAATTGTTGTGTTTGATATGATGTACATGGTTACTCCTAAAAAAAAATACAGAATTACACCAAAAACTGTTGATCTGTTAACAAATTCTTCCAAGTGATTGATTCTTCACTGAGATATTTGTGGCTGTTTGATAATTTATTCAAGCAGTCGTTAAGTGTTAAAATTAAAAATTGAGTTGAACAGGTGACTTGCTTAATTAACTGAAGACTGTAACCTAGGTTATTTGTACGGTGGATTTATTTATTTTTGTGGATGCTTATTTTTGTAGACTAAGGAAACACTGTATTATGAGGTTTTAACATAAATTCTGCAAACCAGACTAAAGAAAATTATTATTTTGTTGAATTCATAAATTTTTGGTTCCCTTACACCCACAGAATCCTTAAAAAAGTGGCAAACAAATTATAAAGAATACACAGTATTTTAATAACTTACCAATTTTTACAAAGCTCTTGTGAAAATTTCAACACAATTGACAATTTGAAAGAAAACTCATAAAAAGATGATTGGTCTTTACTTGTAGATGTTTTTCATTTTTTTTTTATTTTTGAGTCTTTCTGTGCAATATGTGTTCTTTTTTTTTGCAATCAAACACAAATATTTAAATATATATTAAGTTGTTTATTTACAAACTCTCCTTATTTTTATTGCATTCTAAATTAATTCCTTTCAGAGTCCAATGCAAGCTTGTGCAACACAATATTCTATCCCGAACAATAGTCAAAATATAAGTGCATTATCTCTATAAGCCACATTACACAACATAAAGCCAACTTTCAGAGGTCATCTGATTGATTTTGGTGTTTAATGCCACTTTCAGCACTATTGGCTATATCGCAGCGACCAGTTTTTATTGGTGGAGGAAGCTGAAGTGCTTGGAGAGAACCACTGACCTTCGGCAGGAAAACTGGCAAACCAGTATTTTGCGTTCACTTCAAATGCATGAATATTTCCTCCATTGCAAATTGTTTTAAAAAATATTGATATTAAGTTCTTATATATCTTTAAATTAAGATTTGAGTCGAAGGCATTTGCCACGTGCTGAGTTTCGAACTTACTTCAGTGTTGACAGGCTAATGATACAGTAGATGAACTACTTAGACCACTTGGCCACAAAGGCCCCTAGAGGTTATCTGCCTTTCTCACTTTTCAAAATTAAAGCATAGTAGTTTTTACTTAGATAGAAACTGATGTACAGACAAATATTACAAATACCTTTTAGTAATGGTCTCAGCATTTCCCATGAGAAAAATATGTTACAGGCCACTCTTTCTCCTTCTTGAAAAGGATAAGCTTCATGTCTCCAGTGGTATGAAAATACTGCTCCTCTGTGTGGACATATCACTCCTGCAAAATTTTACATTATTTAATATGGCAAACATGGAAATTTTTGCACATTCAGGGATTATTTTCACTTATTTTGCATTCACGTCAAATACATGAAAATTTCCTCCATTGCAAATTGTTCTTAAAAAAATATTGATATAAAGTTCTTATATATCTTTGAAGGGACAATTCAGCTTTGATTGCGTGAATTTATCCCCTGCCAGAAAAGTTTATGCATTAAAATCGTGAAAATAACAACCTGGGAAAATTGCACACTTACAGTACATTAAGAGGGTATTTCTTTCTCTTGTAATGTTGTTAATTAAGTACTAAAACATTGAAAAATTATATAAATATTTAAACGCCCGAAATTTCTTCCATCTTTTGAACAGCAAGGGATACCTGTTTATTTGGAACAAATTTATCATTTTTCTCTGTTCAATATAGATTATTCTTGAAACTACTTCTCAGAGAATATTTTATTTAAAAATGGGGAATTTTGAACATGAAGTTATTCTTTTACATAACAATTATAGCTACAAGGAAAATTACATTCATTGTTATCAATGTAACATTAAGTTTGTTCATACATGTATCTTTCAACTACAAGATGCTGTAAGATGTACTGTAAGATTTCTTTAGGTTGATCCATAAAATACATGATTATGCATTTCATAAAGTTTTTAAAATGGCTGAATTAAAGGGAACTTTCTAGTATATTTTAAAGATAAACACAACGATATGATTTTCATCGCAGTACTCTTTTTTTGTCAGGTCTATAAATATGTGTTAACAAAATATCACCTTTTTCTACATGAACAACAGCCTTGGAATGCAAAGCTTTATGTGCACCCAGTCTATCTATTTCAATCAAATATTCATGAAAACTTTTAGAACTATAGCTATACAAAATTTGCTAACTGCACATGGTTTGATTGATTGTCTGTTGCCTGCTTATAACACCCCATTGTGATTTACACATGGTTTGAAGATACCTTTAAACAGCATGAACTTTGCAAAAGTATGGATAAGAAGTGAATGCAATTTAAGAGCCAACTAGCTCATGAGTTACCAAATATGATCAATATCAAAGAAACAGCCCTATTATTGCTGCTCTTAATCTTGTCAGATGAAACCTTTTTAAATAGTGAATCGAAGATCTAACACATTACAGTGGGATTAACACAACAATGATTTGCCAGGCAGGCAAAGAAATATCAATATAGGTAATTAAACACAGAAAATATTTACCTTTTGGTTTTCCTGTGGTTCCAGATGAGTAAACAATATAAGCCAAATTGTCTAGAGTCAATTCTGTAGGAAGAGTTGCCTCCCCTGTCACAATATTTTTCTCCCATTCTTCTTCCAGTACGATAATATTGTCATATCCTAAATACAAAAAAAATACTTTAAAAACACTGCATTTCACCTACAAAAGTTAACATTTTGCTCTTTTTCAATGTGTCTTTTTTTAATGCTAAATGTTGGATTTCAACTGATGAATAGGCCAATCAAAAAGTGTGTTATTATATCTTCCTTAACCAACCATGTGAGACCCATGATGTGTAGTCAAAATTGTTAAAAACCCCGTAGTAGTACACCCACGTAGTCCTTAGACAAAATAGTGTAGGTAAAGGGAGGATTTTTTAATTTACTATTTTTCATTACCTTAAGTATATGGGAGAGAACTGCAATTTTATAATGCTTCGCCAAAAAAAACCTAGTTGTTTGTTGCTGTATATCATATTTGTTTTTCATTCATTATTTTGTACATAAATTAGGCCATTAGTTTTCTTGTTTTAATTGTTTTACATTCGTCATTTCGGGGCCTTTTATAGTTGACTATTCGGTATGGGTTTTGCTCATTGTTAAAGGCCATACCGTGACCCATTTTTATTAACTTCTATGTCATTTGGTCTGTTGTCTCATTGGCAATCATACCATATCTTCTTATTTTTATAGCGTTATAGGCAGAGAAAGGCTCAACACAATTTGTAACTTAAATACTTCTTGTTATATTTGTTGGATGTCAAATGTAGATCAACAGTTGGTGGTTTTTATAATTATAAATAATAAATACAATATTTATAGAGCGCATTATATAATAACAACAATTACTCTAAGCGCTTCACATTTAAAATATAAATAAAATACATAAAATATAGCATACAAAAGCACCAACTAATACGAATCAAACAAGCAGATAAAAATTAATAAATAAAATAAATGCATGTTGTCTGCTCTATGGTCTGGTTGTTGTCTCTTTGACACATTCCCCATTTCCATTCTCAATTTTATGTACCCTAAAAGAGAGGTGAAAGATACTGAAGGGACATTCAAACCCATATTAAGTCGAAAATAAAATGACAATGCCATGGCTAAAAAAGAAAAAGACCAACAGACAAACAATAGTAAACAAAACACAACATAGAAAACTAAAGACTGAGCAACACGAATCCCACCAAAAACTGGGGGTGATCTCAGGAGATCCGGAAGGGTAAGCAGATCCTGCTCCACATGTGGCATCCGTCATGTTGCTCATGTTAGTACAAACCCGGTAATAAGTCTAATTTGGTAGGTCATATTCGGGGGTTGTAGTTATGACATTTGGAACATATCCGCTATCATCTGTGAAACGGATATTCCGATAACGGCCAACCATCTGGTGATGCCGTCTGTAAAATTTACAAAAACAGTCTACATTTGTAAAATTAATGCAGTCAATTAAAAGTATATAAAATCTAGAAGAAATCCTTAAAAGCAGTTTGAAAGAAGTGAGTCTTGAGTTGTTTTTTGAAAACATCTAAAGAATTCACACTCTGCAAGGACGATGGTAAAGTGTTCCAGAGTGTAGGCACGGCCTACATATTTTTATGTAACAAAATGACAAAATATCTGAACATTTTAACACGATTTTAAAACTTTAATTGCACGCTTTACTCATAAGCCAAAATAGGCCCAGCAAATTTGGTATATTTTTAACAATTTCATGTTAATTTATTTTATATAAGCAGTACATCTGCTGAAATGTACTAATTATTTTTGTGCTAAATATTTTACAGTTGTAACTGCAGTATATCTGATAAGCAACCAGCTAGACTACATGTATGTGCTTTATAATATTTTGCAGGTACATGTATATCTACAGTATATCTTGTATTTACAAACTTGGATTTCACAGTGCTTAGTCTTCAAGAGTTTTAAAGGTTTTCCTGCAGTACAACTGACAACATAACACATAGGCTGTGTAACCTTTTTCAAAAACCTGGATTCGCACCTGAAAATGCAATATTTCCTCAATTAACAAATAATTGGTAGCCACTAAAATAAGTGAATAGACTGTTAGACAGTAACATTAATTCTGGACAGTGACGATTCTGTCCATTACTACATTTAGCTTGAACATATGTTGAATGCAAAATCTTCCACTCTTAGAACTTGACTAAATATCTTGGACTTACCAGCTAAATTGTGAGCTAAATCTTTGACAGTTATAACAGCCTTTGGTTTTGCATCCTCTAGTATTGATTTTAACATAGACTGTGGGTATGCAATATCCAGGGGCAGATAAGCAGCGCCTGTTCAGATTAGAAATATTTATACTGATGAGTGACATTAAAAACAACTGACATGAAGTTTATGAAAACATTCAAGATCAGTTTTAAAGCAGAAAACTGCTCAACATGTTTTTTATCTAATAATTATGTACATGTATATAACATAAACAAGATAAATGGAAAACCATAAATCTGATTTAAATCAAAGTAAGGGTACATGTTTTTGTATATGAACTGTATGAAAGTTTTAAAAACTTTTTCAATGGCAAAAAATAGAACAAATAGACCACTTTCAAGTTTGTTGCATTTCCGTCAAAACTTTGGTTTAAGTGAACATCATTCATGCGTTTAGTGGCATTGTCACTTCCTTCCCATGTTGAGCGAGCGGTTGAAAAAATATAATGCTGTATTGCACAAATTATTCTGCAAATTAAATTCTTATAATTGATAATCAGCTCTGCTGTCATTAGGGAATTGTGTATAAGTACCTACAGAACAAACACTATTTCTAGTTTATCCTGCATAATAACGATCACAAAGACGCTTGATGAACTTTAATTGTGCAGGGATATAGGCGATCCCCTCTATCTGGTAAATGACGTCATAAAGGTGCGCATTATTGACGAACTTTTCGGTGAAGGACATAACTGGAAAGTGGTCAGGGCGGATCCAGCCATTTTTAAAAGGGGGTTCCAACCATATGTCCCCATTCAAAATCATTGATCGTCAAAATAAAAGGAGGGGTTCAAACCCCCAAACCCCCCCTAGATCCACCACTGCTGGTCTATTGGTCTAGGAATTGGAGCCTGAATCAATTGCAGATAATCAAAAAGCTTTTTATATCTCCCTTTAAATGACTTCATTAATGTCTGAAAGAGAAGCCTATATTTACCTTACGATAAAAGTTAAGCACAACAAATTTATTTATTAAAATATTTTCTAAGAATTTTAAAACGGTTTTTTAAACAAGTGTTTGCCAATTTTGTGTAATTGATTTGTGACAATATGAGCATGTATTTATGTGAATGTAAAATGTATAGCATAGGAAGTATGGTAAACCACCTATCAACCATAGCCCAAAGCAGGCATACTGTTCAGTAATTTTGTGAAAATAAATACACTGCAAAAATATGTTTTGTAAATGTATCAAGTATGATGAACGTATTCTGCAGGGGTTCATGGCCTCTGTGGTCCCCAAGGAATTAGTCTTTAACATGTTTAATGAAACAAGGCATATTTTCTAAAGGTCCTTAACATGGATTACTCCTGGAGGTTTTTTTAATGTCCTGATGTGTTGATGCACTCTATATAATTTTCACGAAAACAGGTTGGGAACCACTCCCCAAATGAGTAACTATCCATCCAATGAGATATGTACTTTTCTAGTGTTACAAATTTATTTATGCTAATCTGATTTACTAAAAAGTTAAAAGCCAATGAAAACTTTCAAGTTAAAAAATTCAAGGCTATATATATATTTGTTTTTTTTCAAAACCCAAAATAAAAATATGAAGCTGTTCCATTTTCTATAAATTTGTGCCACTTTAAGTAAAAAGAATCAGCTTAGAAAAATTTAGTTTTTAGCACTATGAAATGATTATTCAATTGTGGGATTGTTCCTCATATGGGGAATTGTTCCCTATTTGGTGGGTTGTCCGCAACATATAGTGCCTTCTTTTTACCCCAAAATCAATCCTAACCTTCCTTTTGTGATTATAAACCTTGTGTTTAAATTTCATACATTTCTATTTAATTAATATACTAAAGTTATTGTCCGAAACCAACTGTCTTGGACGACGCTGACGACGACGACGTGATACCAATATATGACTGCAATATTTTTTTGCGGTCGTATAAAAAGTCACATCATAAAAATATACATTCTCAACTACTTGACAGTGGATTAGCTGTAAAATTATAGATATTTGGGGCATGGACCCCCCTTTTTGGCCCCCCCACTGTAAAAAAAAAAACAACTGAAAAAGAAACACTTGGGGTTCGTGTGGATAGTAGAAAAGGTATTGTAATCGACTAGTTATGGATTTTTGAGACTTGGTATATGTCTACACATTGTAGAAAATTGTAAATATGGAAAAATAAATAACTTTTTTTTACAGTGGGGCCCAAAAAGGGGGTCCATACCCCAAATACCTATGTGTAAAATGCTAATGTTAGTCAAATTTAACCTAATACTGCATATGTTTTCGCAATGTCCTAAGCGTGGATTAAGCGTGAAATGCTATAGCCTGGCATCCTGACCCAATCTAATACTTCGTCGATAGGCTACTGTCGAGCAGTGAGCCAGGATCCCAGGCTAGAAATGCTAAAGTATTAGTCCTACGCAATAAAGATATTTCTCTGCAACCGGAAACATCAAAACTAATAACCAGACAATTTAGGATCAGTAGAGCATCAAATTCCGAAACAAAAACCCCTCCCCAGATTACTGTACATTCCGACATTTTCTGTGATTTTTTATAAACATTACTATAGAAAACAACATATTTAACGATATCAAAGAATAGATAATTGTTTTTGTTTTTGTTTTAGTTTTTGTTTACTATTATTGAAAGACTGCTTTCAATGATTGCATGGATCCCTGTTCGGATCCTTTAAAGTGGCCCAGTGATTGTGTGCTTCCCAATGTATCTAGGAAATTTGAAAGAGTGCCGTTCTGGAAACGTTTACCCTATTTTGAAACTTACGGAAAGTGTAAACCAATAGATTCCGTGTACATAGTAAAAGGTATCCTTGCCGGGAAAGTGTTTCAATGACATAAGAAAAAAGTGAAAAATACTAACCCGCCCTTAAAATAGCAATGTATGCAGTTGTATATTCAATGCTTTTATCCAAATAAATTCCCACACACGCATTGGGAGTTACGCCATTGTAAACTAAATGCTTTCCAAGTGCCTCAGAATTTTCATCCAGATTTCTGAATTTTATTTCTTTCCCGCTTTCTTCAACAACAGCAACATTTTCTGGGGTCGCCTTCGCTTGCCTGAAAAACATTTGATGAAGCAATCCTTGTTGCATGTAGGTGGTTCCCGTGCTCATTTTGCCGTTTCTAAAAAAGAGGTAAATGAAAAAAAAAAAAGTGTTTATATATTATGAGTCCGAAGAACTTTTCTGGATTTACTTAAAATACCACAAACGCCCAAAACCAATATTTGGGAAATAGTGATGACGAAAATTGCAAATGAATATACTAGGTTATTTCATTTCGTTATTCTGGTGAATTTTATAGCTAAATATAGTATACGATATTGCATTGGGTTTGCTCATTATCAGTTGAAGGTCGCACAGTGCCATACAGTTGTTTACATGATTGCTCATCCTAATTATTTGGTCTCAGGTTGATATACTGGTCTAAATAACAATTATATCACATTTCCTTATTTTCACAAACATGGTTCTAACTACCTCCCTTACTACTATCAAAGAACTGGTTATTAACTTTTGTAATAAAGCTTATGAAAATAATGGTATTAATTATTTTGGAGTGTTAAAAATTCTTTAGAGGTTGATATACTTTTCTAGTGTTAAAATTTATTTATGCTAATCTGATTTACTAAAAGTTAAAAGCCAATGAAATCTTTCAAGTTCAAAAATTCAAGACTATTTAGTTTTTTTTCAAAACACAAAATAAAATAAGAAGCTGTTCCATTTTCTATAAATTTGTGCCATTTTAAGTAAAAAGACTCAGCTTAGAAAAATTTAGTTTATAGCACTATGAAATGATTACTCAATTGTGGGATTGTTCTTCATATGAGGAATTGTTCCCTATTTGGTGGGTTTTCCGCAGCATGAAAAATAAATTGCTTCGCCGAGAGCTGCTGGATATGACCGCAGAGGTCCAACCCTGAGCAGTTGGGGCAAAAATGGACACAATATTTGCACTTGATACAGGTCTGAATTTGGATTGTAATTAAATATTTGACACATAATAGGTTTCTGACACAGAATAACTGTAGTCAAAGAACTTAGAATTGGTTATATGATTTGAATTTATATTCAATTTTTTGCTTTTGTGCAATACATTTTGCTGTTGAATTGACCCCCTCCCCACAAGAAAAAAATACCCTTTTTTTGCTTTTGTGCAATACACTATGCTGTTACGTGTGGAGTTTGCAACCATAATTACCCATTTAAATACATCATAAAAGTCTTAAAGTAGAAAATGACATACATAATCATGGCTAAAATTAATATTCCTTATAGTAACTTCTAAAAATAAATTGACAGCTAATCATCTCAAGACAATACAACATTTCTTTATACATATTTAAAGCAGTGTAAGGAGGTAATCAAAACGTTGTGTTTGGATTACCTCCTTACTGCTTTAAATTTCTTAATAATTGTCCATTAACCAGGAAACCCTTGTTTTTCCCCTTTTTGCCCCTAATTCCTAAACGGTTTGAGCAATAACCCCCAAAGCAAATCCTAACCATCCCTTTGTGGTATGGAAACTTGTGGTATAATTTCAGAGATCCATACACCGTTCCACAAGATATTGTCTGGAAAATAGAAAATGCTCACTTGGGGTTCGTGTGGATAGTAGAAAAGGTATTGTAATCGACTAGTTATGGATTTTTGAGACTTGGTATATGTCTACACATTGTAGAAAATAGCAAGGCTTTGTATAGTAAGAACCTTACTATACAAATCCTTCAAAATAGTAAATATGGAAAAATAAATATACTTTTTTATACAGTGGGGCCCATAAAGGGGGGTCTATGCCCCAAATACCTGTGTGTAAAATGCTAATGTTAGTCAAACTTTAACCTAATTCTGCATATGTTTTTGCAATGTCCTAAGCGTGGATTAAGCGTGAAATGCTAAAGTATTAGTCCTACGCAGAGATAAAGATATTTCTCTGCAACCGGAAACATCAAAACTAATAACCAGACAGTTTAGGATCAGTAGAGCATCAAATTCCGAAACAAAAACCCCTTCCCAGATTACTGTACATTCCAACATTTTCTGTGATTTTTTATAAACATTACTATAGAAAACAACATATGTGCATGTTTTTGTTTTTGTTTATTATTATTGAAAGACTGCTCTCAATGATTGATGGATCCCCATGCATGGATGGGCTAGGATGAAATTTGAAAAAAGGCAGGACAGGAGTTTTGAGTAAAAAAAAAGGCAGGACAGGAGTTTTGAGTAAAAAAAAGGCAGGACAGGAGTTTTGAGTAAAAAAAAAGGTAGGATGAGCAACTTGGAAAAAAGGCAGGATGACAATTTATGTAAAAAAATCAGGATAAACTAATGAAAAAAAGGCAGGACCGAATAGAGTGAAAAATAAAAAGGCAGGTCAGAGCAGAGCTTACAACTAAAAAAAATTCAGGACAAAATTTTTCATCCTAGCCCCCATAAAAATCAAATGGTAGCTCCTTACCAATGTTTCTAGGAAATTTGAAAGAGTGCCGTTCTGGAAACTTTTACACAATTTTGAAACTTACGGAAAATGCAAACCAATAGATTCCGTGTACATAGTAAAAGGTATCCTTGCCGGGAAAGTGTTTCAATGACATAAGAAAAAAGTGAAAAATACTAACCCGCCCTTAAAATGGCAATATATGCAGTTGTATATTCAATGCTTTTATCCAAATAAATTCCAACACACGCATTGGGGTTACGCCATTGTAAACTAAATGCTTTCCAAGTGCGTCAGAATTTTCATCCAGATTTCTGAATTTAATTTCTTTCCCGCTTTCTTCAACAACAGCAACATTTTCTGGGGTCGCCTTTGCCTGCCTGAAAAACATTTGATGAAGCAATCCTTGTTGCATGTAGGTCGTTCCCGTGCTCATTTTGCCGTTTCTAAAAAAGAAGTAAATGAAAAAAAGTGTATATATATTATGAGTCCGAAGAACTTTTCTGGATTAACTTAAGATACCAGAAACGCCCAAAACCAATATTTGGGAAATAGTGACGACGAAAATTGCAAATGAATATACTAGGTTATTTCATTTTGTTATTCTGGTGAATTTTATAACTAAATATAGTATACAATATTGCATTGGGTTTGCTCATTATCAGTTGAAGGTCGTACAGTGCCCTAAAGTTGTTTACATGATTGCTAATCCTAATTATTTGGTCTCGGGTTGATATAGTGGTCTAAATAACAATTAAATCACATTTCCTTATTTTTACAAACATGGTTATGAATGAATGGATGAAAGAATGAATGAATGAATGAAGGAAGGAAGGAAGGAAGGAAGGAATGGACGAACGAACGAACGAACGAATGCAATAATCTATTTAAAGCAAACGAACGAACAGAAGAATGAATGAATGAATGAATGAATGAATGAATGAATGAATGAATGAATGAATGAATGAATGAATGAATGAATGAATGAATGAATAATTAATCAATTAATGATACTTACTGAATGTTAAAGCTTTCTGTGTCCATGAAAAGTCCCAGCACAATGTTTTGCTAGGCGAAGAATGCGTCAAAATGTATAACGTAATTAACAAAGACTGATCAGAATTAAGCGATATCAAAGATTAATACCAAACAATAAAAAGACAACGAACTTCATCTATATCTCATCTCGGTTATCATATTAAACTTTATACTTATTTCATAATAACGACTGGATTATACTGGATTTGATGTTATTTTCTGATTTTAACTTATATTATCGGTTTACAAAGTCCAAAATACTTATATAACGACAACACATTATACACTTTACAAGTGTATGTTTTTGGTAATGTTAAAGCTCGTTGTGTGTGGGGTTAGAGGGCGGTCATCCAAAGTTGTGAAGCAAGCACGTGGAGGCAAGCATTTTTTTTTGTAAAGACAAAGTTAAGTCAAAATGGGGTTACAGTTACCTACAATACATTTTATTTATTTTTTTTTTTATTTTCAGGATTTCCAATTAATGTCAATTTTTGTATATTAAGTTTAAACTGACATTTAGTTTCAATTTCTTTTTGTCTGAAAAGTGGGGGGAGTAATACTTTTGCAGCCTCCCTTTTTTATGAACTCTCACCACCTAAACATTAATACAGAAGCTTCACTAAATCCCTGGGATGTGTTTTAGTTGATTTTAGTCTCTGATGCATGATTTTTATCATTAATTGTTTTTGGCTTTTAACTAGCTGTCAGTAACTGCGAGTACTCTCAAATCGTACTTTCTTTTAATTCGACCTGTTGATACTTTTTAATACTTTTTGTTAATTTTTATTAATATGGATCTTGTCTGTATACCAGCTTTGATTATTTGGAATATCTACTAATTTTCACTTCTTCATACTACATTTGTATGAACATCAAGATTATTCTCCTTTAATCTGTACAGGGAAGTTTTATTGTTGATATTTACCCTTATGTATCTAGTGTTAAATTAGGTATTTATATGACAGACCTTTCTTGGTATTCCTAATTATTGGAAGATTTTATATAGATAGAAATAGTATACCTAAAACGACAAAGTTATTTTCCATTTACCTGTATATATTATGATTATTTTCTAAGGGTTAAATATTTCCGCGGTGGTGTATTGCCATGGCTTTATTTGAACGAACGAACGAACGAACGAATGCAATAATCTATTTAAAGCAAACGAACGAACAGAAGAATGAATGAATGAATGAATGAATGAATGAATGAATGAATGAATGAATGAATGAATGAATGAATGAATGAATGAATGAATGAATAATTAATGATACTTACTGAATGTTAAAGCTTTCTGTGTCCATGAAAAGTCCTAGCACAATGTTTTGCCAGGCGAAGAATGCGTCAAAATGTATAGCGTAATAAACAAAGACTGATCAGAATTAAGCGATATCAAAGATTAATACCAAACAATAAAAAGACAACGAACTTCATCTATATCTCATCTCGGTTATCATATTAAACTTTATACTTATTTCATAATAATGACTGGATTATACTGGATTTGATGTTATTTTCTGATTTTAACTTATATTATCGGTTTACAAAGTCCAAAATACTTATATAACGACAACACATTATACACTTTACAAGTGTATGTTTTTGGTAATGTTAAAGCTCGTTGTGTGTGGGGTTAGAGGGCGGTCATCCAAAGTTGTGAAGCAAGCACGTGGAGGCAAGCATTTTTTTGTAAAGACAAAGTTAAGTCAAAATGGGGTTACAGTTACCTACAATACATTTTTATTTTATTTTTATTTTCAGGATTTCCAATTAATGTCAATTTTTGTATATTAAGTTTAAACTGACATTTAGTTTCAATTTCTTTTTGTCTGAAAAGTGGGGGGAGTAATACTTTTGCAGCCTCCCTTTTTTATGAACTCTCACCACCTAAACATTAATACAGAAGCTTCATTTTGTGTGAGATTGAAAAAAAAAAAACATAAATATATGTAATAGCTGACTTTTGGGCTTCAAATAAAACTCAAGTCGCTTTGCTAGGATTCAGGATATTCATTTATAAGTAATGTAAAACACCCTGTAATAACAATGATAACGTTATAAGAATTTTACAGAACAATTATATAGTATTACACATAAGAAGTACAATATTCAACAATACGTCAATAATGTATGGAAACGTTTCAATGTAATCAAATTTTAGAAAAGACAATATGTTTTATAGTTTTATTTAACATTTACATAATTATACATCTTTATTTTACAATTAAAATATACACAAAATAAAGAGGCTATCACATATATACTCATCTATGTTAAGTAAAGTGAAGACTGATGTTTTTATATATTGAAATGTTAAATTTAGTCAGGGTGTTAAGTGCTTGAACCACACATACTATTCCCATAAAAATTATAAGAAACGAGATTCATATAAAACCTATATGAGGAAAATTATATGTTGGACACACTTCAAAGAGATAACAACCTAGCGAACTATACAAGTAAAAACAAAAGACAAATTTTGACCAATAGATAATTGTTATACAATAGGTCAAGATATATGTCAAGCTATCAGACATGATTCTCCTAATGAGAAAAAAACCCATTAAGATTTAACACAGAACAAGCTCTTGACTTGAGATAAAAACACGGATATGTGACGTGGTTAAACCCTTTTTTTAGCCCTTTTTATATTTGATAACAAAATGTTCATAAAATAACGCACAATGAAAGTCAATACAGAAAAAGCACTAACTGCTATAATACCGTATACTTACAGATAACAACAATACTTTCTTTTCAAGGTATGACCACTTATGCTGTGTTGGTGCATTTATACGTGGTCCCGAGCTTTATCACAATGTGGGCTTTTTATTACTTGCCGGTTATGTAGTTGTTGTTCATGATATATTTTTTCACTGTTATATTATGTCATTATAATTCATTTTAGGCAAATTTGTGGTTTTGAAAATTCATTTTGTGCAGTCAATGTTTTCATTGCCTCTATATCAACCTTACTTTTTGTTTTTTTCTGCTTTAGTTTTCCTGCCGAAGTTCGTGTTTCTCTCTGGGCACTCCGGCTTCCTATAACAATAAAAAAACTGGCCGCCACGATATAGCCAATAGTATTGAAAGTGGCGTTAAACACCAACAATCAATCAATTATATTTTTGTTTAATATGTTTTCCTGCAAAAGTTTAGATGTCGATACGAAATCATCGCCTGAAATCATGTAATGTGCGACGAATGATACCATTTATAAAGTGACGTTACCAGTTTTATATACAATTTATTGATTACTTTCACTTACTTTTCGTTAAAGACATGCATAACGGTCATTGGTCAGCAGGGGCGGATCTAACCATTTTTAAAAGGGGGAGGGGGGTTCCAAACCCCTGGAACCACCCCCACCCCCCTTTCCCTGGATCCGCCACTGTTGGTGCATTCATTAGATAACAGTGCGTTTATATGTTGAGCTTATACCGTCTTCACTTTACTGTAAACATGTAAGATGTATGGTTCATCACTAATACCTTAAAAATATTGTCAAGATAAGGAACAGCAACAAAACCGTTGTTCCTCTGATTTATCGACTACATATTTTGTATTTCTTAGTGTTTTATGAAATTATTTGTCTTATATAAAATAACATCATATCGCTTCTTTTCCAGTGCAGTATTTTCATTGGAACATGTGGAAATACAATAAACATGTTGAATTTCATTCGCCTAACTTCGCTCTAACACATAGACTTATAACTCCAGATCCTGTCTGTAACCGAAATTTATGGGTAGGACTCAGTGTAAAAAGGTGGTAAAGTGGACAGACAACAACATTAGGAAACCGATAGAATGCACCGTTGTCATGGTTGTACCGAAAGGAAATTAAAGATATACTTATGTATTTATCTATCGGTTTGAGTGTTTCTAATTATTTTAGTATATAGCAGTGTGAACATTTTCTATATGTGTAAAATATAAAATTGAGAATGGAAATGGGGAATATGTTAAAGAGACAACAACCCGACCAAACAGCACACAACAGCCGAAGGCCACCAATGGGTCTTCAATGCAGCGAGAAAATCCCGCACCCGGAGGTCGTCCTCAGCTGGCCCCTAACTAAAATTGTGTGTTAGTTCAGTGAAAATGGACGCCACACTAAACTTCAAAACATATAAATGAACTAAAATTAAAAAACATACAAAACTAACAAAGGCAAGAGGCTCCTGGCTTGGAACAGGCTTAAAAATGCGGCGGGGTTAAACATGCTTTGTGAGATCTCAACCCTCCCCCTATACCTCTAGTCAATGTAGAAAAAAGAAACACATAGCAATACGCACAGTAAAACTCAGTTTAAAAGAAGTCCGAGTCCGATGTCAAAATAGGTAACAAAAGAAACTAAGCAAAATGACAATGATACATTAATGAACAAAGGACAACTAGCAGTTACTGACATGCCAGCTCCAAACCTCAATTAAACTGATTGAAAGATTATGTCTTCATCATATGAAAATCAAGTACAATCCCTCCCGTTAGGGGTTTAGTATCAAACCATCATAAAATGTATGACAAAAACATAACCCAGTCTGTAATGTGAATTCAAGAAGAAGAATGTCAGCCGTTTAATTGAAATAAATCATACATGTTTTAAAACAAGAGTTACATCCCTTCGACCATATGTGGTATACGCATTGAAGAAAATAGTTGTGTAATACGTAGAATTTAAATGCCGCATGTACTGTATATTGCTTATTAGTTACCCGTAATTAATGTACTTGTACGTTAGTTGTGTCTGGTTAACATACTAGGTTTATTGTTAACTTTTTATACATTGTGACTAGGATGGAGAGTTGTCTCATTGGCACTCATACCACATCTTCGTATTTATATATACTAGGTTTATTACTCTTATATAACCCCATTTGTGAGACAATAAATGATAGAAGTGTAGGAATACTTCACCCGCTTTGTATAAGCCATTAAAATGCTTTAAATGCTTAAAACTGACGAAATATCAATTCCAAGCACTGGTAACGGTTACGACATAAGCTAAGTCCATTTAAATCTGACAGCATCGTTACCAAACGTAAAAAGGCAGTCCACACTGCACATCATAATTGTGTTACCTAACTTTGTCCGAGTACAACATCACGTTTCAAAGTACTTTTTGAAAGTTCATTATCAGAAACAAATGAACAAAACTGTTTTATACTCTGTGTCTCTCGTTCTTTCAGTTACTGTAAATACAGAAATTATTGCGAGGTTCTTATTGATGCGAAAAATACGACTGGGTGAGTATCGCAATAATAAGAACTTGTATTCTGATATCTAATACATATGTATGTATGCATCTTTTTCCAGAAATCGCAATGATTAATCTCGTGTTTTTGTTCATTCTTGAAAAATCGCAATAATAAATGCACGCAATAATTTCTGAATTTACAGTAAATTGAACGAATTAATATTGTCTGTATTCATTAACAGATTTTCTTCCGAGATATGTGACACCGAGGTCGATCAATTACGGACACCTAAGACAATTTCAATCTTACCGTTTGAAGGACGGGCAAAGAGTACAAATATTGGTAATAAGATAATGCATTGACAACTTTGTTTTTCTAAAGCATAGTGCTGGTTTCTCACAATCTGATTAAAACAGAACTTTCACTTTGCTCCGTTAGATCTGCTTGTTGCTCTATGATCTTACACAAACGACAAGCAAATCTAACGGAGCAACGTGAAAGATCATTGTGTTCCTCACGGAATTCTTTGCAATTTTTGTCTAGTTCTGTTCTTTGGGGATTTTTGTCTATAATTGTTTTGTTTTGTTTATTATTATTTCTGGTGTTCCTTTTCATAATAAGAGCATAAATGTGTATCTTGTTTCTTAAAACTTAGTTAAAAGGCTACTTATTCATGAAGTATTTCATACACCACTCCGGATACTGTATTTGTGATCTTATAGCAACAGTGAGCAACATAAAATGTATATCCTAACATCTTTGTTCTTTTTCCGCGCCGTACTCTTTTCGGGTTTGAGCAATCTTTATTCCTTTCTGTAAATTTTCTCTTTTATTATTCTGTTCACAGTACCTTATATACCGTATCTGTGCCTTATTAAGTTTTTATGAAAATTGTGATTCTATTTGGAACTTTCATTCTTTTATATAGTTAAGTTTAATTTGGAATACTATTTATAGAGCACATTAATTTTCAAAACCATTCTAATTGTAGCCCCTTCAATAAGTAATAAATATTGATTTTTTTTTTCTTTCGTTGTTAATTTTTTACATTTCAGTAGTTTGTCTCTATGTAAATGCCGTATTTGATATGTGTAAGATGTGAGATTCTGAAATTACGTTCTTACTTTTGCTTTTTATTTTTATATACATTACTAGTACATATGGAATGGATTTGGTTGATTGATTTATGCAAATCGATGAAATGGCTGATTGAAGTTCCTTTTACGAACAGATAAAACGATTGTTGAGCACAAATGACACCGATTAATCATTTCAAACTTTTGTTGAGATTTTAATTCGGTTTGGTTGCATTTTGTTCCAATGCGCTTTGGCAGACTGGCAGCATTTGTAGCATTAAAGGAACAAGAATGATTTACTTCCCGGAGTAATTGTGAATTGCCCGTTTTGATAGGGTTGGTGTTGTTTATTAGTTTTCTGTGTAGTGTTTTGTTTGCTGTTTAACCGTTTTTCCTATTGGTCAAGGTATTATCTGTTATTATTCGATTTAGAGTTTTTAATTTTCTTCATGGTATCCTCTTCCCATTTTTTAACTGGATGAGAGTTATCCCTGTTTTACACGATGTTGAACGTTAGTTCTTTATCTATGGCTTCAAATAAGTTCACCTTCTTGACCCCTATTTTTAACATTTTTACCTAATATGTCTGTTTGTTTTTTTTCAACGCATTGTTGTCAATATAATGCAATTTTATGCGACTGTCATAAGAGTGAGAGGTTTAGCTAGCTATAAAACCATGCAGGTTTAATCCGCCATGTTTTACATAAGGAAATGCCTGTACCAAGTCAGGAATATGAGAGTTGTTTTCTATTCGTTTTTTGTGTTTGAGGTTTTGATTTTGCCGTTTGATAAGGGACTTTCCGATTTGAGTTCGGTATGTTTGTATTTTACTTTTGATAGTAGGTGTACCATCTATATAAATCAGAGTCAGTTTCACAAAAACTTACGACTAACATTGATTGTAAGTCTACTTAATTGTTCACGAGTTACGATCAATCTTAGTCGTAAATTTTTTGTGAAACCGACTCATATTCGTAGTTCTCTTTGTGTGTGGTCGTGGTTGCAAATAATAAGTTTAATTCGATTTTTGACACAGAAAACGTTTTTGTCTGCCACAATATGAAAGATTAACAAAAGCATTATGGACATTTTCAGCAAAATTTTAGGGACCAAGTCCAAAATTTAGAAGCCTGGGTTAGTGGGTCCTTGCTAATCTTCTTTCTTCAAGTTGGTGTAAGCCGTTCTTTGATCCTGTTTAGTAATCACAGCTTAGTCTGTTTAGACAAATTATATCTATAATTGTTAACTTTTTACACATTGTGACTTGGATGGCGAGTTGTCTCATTGGCACTCATACCACATCTTCTTACTTCTATATATATTTTGTTTTGCTTCGGTAGGTCTAGAATTAGTTTCTATTCATCATCATCGTTTCTATAACATATATCGTTTCCATATGATGGATTTGCACTAAGGAACTATCCTTTTATTTTATTTTAGACGATGGAACAAGTAATTAAACAGCGGTATACTTCTTTTGCCTTTATTTTGCTCATGTATTATGTTTTCATTCCAGTGGGTCTATAATATACTGACACGTTGCTTTTTCATACTGTTTTCAATGAAGAAATTCCTTCATCTGAAATGAAATAAAAGGATAGTTCCCTTAATTCAAATCCATCTTTTGACTTCCCAATAATTGGGCTTTGAGCGTTCCCAATGAAGTTGAACCCAGATATCTATACTGAATGCATCATATACAGCACTAAGTAATACAAGTTAAACTTTTGATCACGGTGAAAGCTTTATTTTGAAAACTTGAATGATTATTTGTTATAAGCTTCTACATAAATTTGGTTAGGCAACTCTAAAATTGAAAATATAAAACTATCTGTATAATGTTATTCTACTCATGTAACATTATACAAAACTGCACCTTTATCATAATTTGTAACAAGTAACTGGTTTTTATGTCTATCATAGATCAAACCATTTGGCCAATCGACACCATCCTTGGAAGACAACAGTTGTTTGTGTTGTTTTCCGTCTGGAGATATGACAACAACATTGTTAGAGTTATTGCCAGCAACGAACACGTTTCCGTCGGTGTCTACAGTGACACCGAATGGGGAAGTAATCTCTCGATTGTGGAATGTCCACTGTATTTTCCTTGGAAATCACAACATATTACTGAGTTATTATCTGAATGAGTGTAGTAGATCTTATCTCCAAGGACAGCAACATGAGCATAATTGTTCATTTTAACCGATATGATTGTCTTTACTGATCCATCATGTTGATTCAATTCAAGAATTCCCTTTTTCTGTGGAGCATAAAATAAGCCTTTTTTCTGAATACGATATACCAGCACAGGGTGAGTCTAAACAGTATGTTTTCAGCACTCTTTTGTATTTACATCAACGATTTTAATGTCATTTGAACTTCTAGATGTGACAGCAATGGTATTGGTATTGGGAATATATGTGATATCAAAAGGACAGTACGGTTTTAAATCGATCTTAAAGTCAAGTGACCCGTCAGATTTTACTACTGTAATGTTCCTTTCCTTCTCATTTGCAAATGCAATTTTGCCATGTGGAAGTAGTGTACACCCCGTCACCCTTTTCCACATGCTGTTATCTTCTTTTGAATCTTAAGGGCCATATTTGCAATTGACTTTATGGTTGCTTTGTTCGCCATCATCTGCGCTTGCTTTTCCTTCTTTTTAATGATACTGACTTGACTTGGAGAGTAATCCACACCTACTTTTCCTATGTACGGCATACCGGCAGTTATTTTTTCAGTGCCAATTGTGTCTTTTAAAACTAACATCACTTGACAAAGGCTCTCGCCTTCTATTAATGATTGAATGAATACTTCATCTTTCACCATGTTGCTCTCCATAAATTTCATAGAGAGAAAAAGTTGAACATCTGTCGCGTATTTCTTTCTGTTTTGAAAGGTATTTTATATTCTTTTATTTGGCGCTGCTCTTCGTCTAACGATTTCAATACCTGTTGTATATAGGTTTTGAATAAGATCGGCTTGTAGTTTATCTAGATGGTTGTTGATTTTAATCCTGGTCTGTACAATATCGTTTTCTATTCTCTTTCTTTCTTCCTGTAGTGATGTCAGGTTTTCCTGCCTGTTGATACGGATTCTTTTAATATTTTCAGCTGTTTCATTAAGCATTTCTTCAAGCTCATTAAACCTAGCCGAGGACTTAACATCTTTTATGTAATCTTCGATTTCGATTAAATCTTTGCAGTTGTTGTGTGTTTCGATAATACATTTCCTACAGCATGGGCAATCGTGTTTAATGCAAAAAATTTGAACAATTTCGTTGTGTTTTCTACAGTTTTGTGTGATTTCTAACACGTTTTGTGGTAACTTCTGATACTCAGTAATAGGAAGGATATTATGATTCCGTGTTGCCTTGAGTAAACTATGATGTTCTTTGCAGTCCACACAAAGTCCTTCTTCACATTCTAGACACCAGCCAGTCGATGGTTTGGAAAGGTGACGAAGACAGCACACGCCACACAGAGCTGTAGAATCGGACATTATGACCCTGAAACAAAATATTAAAGATAAAAAATCTTATTTAGTTGCAAACACCAATAAAACAAGGTAAAGATGAATAAAATAAGAAAGTGTTGTCGTATTACCCGCATCTCCTCTCATATTTTTGTACACTCTCAATAGACATGATTTTAAACTGACATACAAAAGAGCTTTTCCAAAAGAGGTGATAGATACCAAAAGGACATTCAAACTAGTAAGTTGAAAACAAACTGACAATGCCATGGCAAACTACGAAAAGACAAACAACAGTACACAAAACACAACATAGAAAACTAAAAAAAGAGTAACACGAACTCCACCAAACATTGGGGGTGATTTCATATGCTCCGGAATGGAACGCAGATCATGTTGCTTATGTATGTACATACCAGGTGATAAGTCTAATCCAGTAGGTCACATTTGAGAGAAAGAGGACAATCATTTATTATGGTAACAACATTTGGAACATATCCGTCGTCATCTGTGAAACAGATATTCCATAACAGTCAACCAACTCGTGATTGTGTCCGTAAAATTTTCAAAATGCATAAATTCAATGAAAACTTTGACGAGTATAGTTTCAAATAGTTTAAGTTTACATGTTGTTACTTATATTATTGCTCTGTAAGTTAAACAAAATGTGCATAACATACGAACAATTTTGTAAAACGAATCGCAGTATGAGGGTGTGGATGGGGTGTACTAAATATAGAATATTGGGCACAAATATAAAGAGTAGAGAGAAATGGACCGAAAAATAAAGATTAGAGAAAATCAGTTTCTTAGATATAGAAAATAGAGAATAATGGGCAAAAGTATAAAGAATAGAGTAAAATGGCATAAAGAAATAAAAAATACAGAAAGGAATTAAGGACATCATCCAGACCCTCCTGTTTATCCCCTAATTTTGAATGTCTGAATTTAAGTGAAACTGTGAATCTCATATTGCCTAGAAATCCTGAAATTAAAGACAACATAAAAAAGAAGGTCTCATAGTTTTCCTGTCAAATGATCACCCCTTTATTAAAGTTTACTTATGAAATTTCAAACGAAGAAATTATTTTTCTCGATACAGTCATACATACATAGATGTTCAGGAACACCGGTATCCTTGATATAAAGAGCTACATCAAACCTACTAATACATTTCAATATGTAGATAGGACGTCTATGCATAACCCCACAGTCTTCTCTGGATTTATAAAAGGGAGCTATTCGCCATCATCGAAACAACAGTAACAAACAGAATTTAAAAGATACAGTTTGTAAAAACTCAATTAGGGCCATCTTAAGCAAAGGGTATATAAGGTGCATGAAATTCGTCCTAACTGTGAATCGGCTCTCAATATCGGAGGATCAGAGTTACTCCGCTTTAAACAGGAATCTGAGAAGCAGATCAAAATAGTATTTGTAACCAAATATCACTTTTCGTTAGGAAATATAAATAAAGCTTTGCGCAAACATTATAAAAACTACTTCGCAATGAGAAATGTAGGAGCTATTTCCAAAACCACTAATGGTTGCGTATAGATTAGTAGACATATGAACTTAAAAGAAAAACTGACTAGCTTGGTAGGCAAACCTTAGTACAACATGAAGGATTTGGTCAGGACCCTGAATAAGCACACACCCTTCATATGAACCACAGAACATTGCAGAGTTTGTCCTATTCTGTACTGCGGGGTCCTGGAGAATAGGATAACGTGGCTGTTAGGTACTTTCAGACATTCAGCATGTATCTATGTACATGTATCAATAATTACGTTTATACCGGTTCATTTCAAATATGAGTGCACCTAGGCGCAAGCTATAAATATAATAGGCTTCAAATCGACATTTAAATCAAAATTAAAAATTTGTCGGGCTTGCAGTAGTTAATTTATCATGGTTTTATTTCGAATGAATAGTAACACGAGTAATTTACCGTGAAAACGAAAGTAAAACTGAAGATTTATGTCATTTTTATTTTCCAGACAAATTAAAAAGATAAAATAATGAACAATTGGAGAATATACTCACTTTTCCATTAGAAATATACTCGGTGTTTTCCCAATTCGTCCACTATTTCTTCGTCGGGTTGAAACACTTCCTCATTCTTAATATGTTCAAGAAACCACGTGATTTCAAGTACGTTTACAGTAATTATAGTCAATGAAATTTTCAAGTGTTGTACACAAATAATATTTGTTTCGTCACAAAAGTATCGGCATTTTATTCTTTGTTTATCCTATCCTATCTTGTCAAAATATTGGACCGGCATTCGATGTTTTCTCTTATTTCTTGTTTAAGTTTTTGGCAGTTGTACTCGATGACGGGGAACTGACTACATATATTGAGTGGTATACGCCGCTAGGGTAGATCTCATTTTCATGCTTGAAAATATATATGATGACATAAAAATTCGAGATGAAATAGCTAACTTACTAACTAACTATTTGTACCACAGAGCTGTGCTATTCAGTATAAAATCCAGTACAAAAGATCATCGCTCAAATACACGAAAACATAGAAAAAGGAAAAAAGAGACAGCAATTTTATGACGTATAACAAACAATAGGCAAAATACACACACATTAATATTATGCAATTATTTCCATAATATTAATTGTAATATATGTTTAAATTAGTATAATTATTAACATAATATGTCAAGTCAAAATTGCTTACATTAAGCAATGCGGATATGTGTGTGCTCAACTAATCAGCTAATGATATAAGTATATTATACATGTTATATCAATGCATGTCATAACATGCACACATAATGAATACATTTTATTCATCTCTAGATGTAGTTTAAATGTCATTTTAATCATCCAATTATATTTTTCTGTATGATTGACAAAGCATTTCGTTTGTTTTAGTTTTTTAACATAAATAGGGTTACCAAAAGTGAGGTGAGGTACCAATATGTTATATACCTCTATTTGGTAATTCTGGTTACCAGAAATGTAGGACATAATTTAGCCTGTTTTATGCTTTTTACGGGACTGTATACATTTCTTATGCTTGTCGGCGACGAACAGTTACCCTTACAGAATGGTTTTGTTTGCAGCAGGTCTGCCGCAACTTTGCAGCAGACCTGCTGCAAACAAAATGTTCGCAGGAACAAAATTTTAATGTTTGCGGAGTTCGCAGCTAGCTGCGATCTTCTTGCGAACATCGCAGCTTTTTGCAGCAAGCTTGCCGCAAACTCGCAGAAAACTGACTATTTGCAGAAACATTGCAGGAAACTTTACATATAACAGCTTTGTTCGCAGAAAGATTGCAGCAAGCTTTAACAACATTTCTATGTTTGCAAGAAGTCTGCAAGAAAGTTTAACAGAAAATCTCTGTTCGCGGAAAGATTGCAGCAAGCTTTAACAATATTTCTATGTTTGCAAGAAGTCTGCAAGAAAGTTTAACAGAAAATCTCTATTCGCGGAAAGATTGCAGCAAGCTTTAACAATATTTCTATGTTTGCAAGAAAGTTTAACAGAAAATCTCTGTTCGCGGAAAGATTGCAGCAAGCTTTAACAATATTTCTATGTTTGCAAGAAGTCTACAAGAAAGTTTATCACAAACTCTGTGTTCTCAGAAATATTGCAGAAAACCATAAAAAATCATGAATTCTGCATATCAAACAGACTCTGATGTATTCATTTTGTTCGGTCATTAAAAACTTTTTACCCTGAGCCCTTAAGTTGGAACAGTAACAACTAATTTCCACAAGACATGATTTGCTTGTACATGTATGTACATGTAATTTGTATTGTTATTTATAATAAAATTTAAATTATTTGAAATTAAAATCTTAACCCTTATTAGTAAGTTATTTTACTTCCTTTCAAGAAAATCATCCCATATGCATGTGTCAAAACCAAAACAAAACAAATCTCATACTTTACATTTGATATTTTGTTCAGTAGATGTAGTTACAGAATATAATTTATATATATATGTACATCATGTACATTTTGCTTCAATCAGATTCTTTTACATTTGGAAAATCACAAACAAACTTTTTTCCATCATTTCCAAAATGTCTATGAATACAACAACATTAAGTATTTTCGTAACATCAACCAAGTGAACATTGTTTGTTTTCTGTACAATATTGATATGAGGTACATCTACACTTAAAAATTTGGATTAATGATAGATAATCCTGTACATGCCAACTCTCCAATAACAGCTATCAATGTAGAATTACACATACAAATTTCTTTGACACATTCACATTTCTTTGCAAGAATGTAATGAGCTATGCATCCATACTTGAATTGTTTTTGAACCGAATCATAATATTTAAAGTTTTTAACCATAAATTATTCTTCCATATATATTAAATGTACTTTAAATGGAAAGAAGAGTTATAAAAGCATACCACATGAGTATAAAATGGTCTTAGGCCATGTAAGACTGAACATTATTAAGAGTCAATTTAGGCCGTAGCACATATTTACATATAAAATGCATACAGAAGCTATAAGAAATGGAAATTTGTAACTTTTGTTTCTTTCTATGCTAAGATGTCATGATACAAGAAGTCTAATTGAAAAGGACTCTTGCATTCAACTTTTTGCAGACAGTATGGTCTGATGCATAGTTTTTCACTTTTCAATGGAAATCTTGCATGTAGTTTTAGTCTCAACTGGCATATATTTGAACCACATACTATCCTATAGATGAAAATAAAGGTAGTATATGAAATGGATAAGGTGCACAGATCATTGACATTTACAGATTTAATGAAATATTTATGATGGACTACAAATTATATGTACAGAGCTCTTAACATTTCGCATACATCAAACAGGCCGTTCGACCAGGGCCTAAATACAACACATTTTGCACATTTTTCTGTGATAATCTACTTTTCTCTACATTCAGAGTTCACAAATGGCTAATAGAATTTGAATTAATCATAGAAACACAAATATCAAAACATGAAAAGCTGTCAGATAGAAAGTCAGCATGCCTCTTAGGCTTAAAATGGACACTGCTTTAAAACGCTTATTTTAGCCGTATAATGTCAAAATTGGACATTTTAACAGAACTTCTTTAAAATAAAGATGTAAATCCTTTACTTTTATTCAGTTTGACAAATTGGAACCAGCAAACCATTCAGGAAGTTGCCAAAGTACAGAATCTACATTTCCTGAATTCATCTCTTAGGCCGAGAACACAGTTATTTCGTAGTGCATTTCTTTTAGACAATAAATTCAAATTAAAAAATCGCACCTGCTCTATCTCGAAAAGATTTTACAGTGTAGTGTACTACTATTGGGACAAATAATATCAAAATTATAGAAAAGTCTACCAGCTCTAACTCAAAATATTGACAATTCTATGTTAAGGGGTCTAAAACTCAGTTTGACAGCTTCAGACATACTAGTTTTTGACCTTTTAACTGGACCAAATCACTACTTAACATAAAGATTCAGCACCCAAATTTTTGTAACATGTAATTTCATCCCTTACTTAATATTTCATGCATAAAATATAAAGAAATAAATTTGGAAAGTGTATGAAAAAATTCGGAAGTTATGCACTATCCACAATAGGGACTATATTTGTAGACAACGAAAATCTAAGGACGATAACTGTGTCCTCGGACCTAATAGTATAGAAAGACTTGACCAATTCTAATAAAACTTTGCATGACCTAAGCTTAGGGAATTATAAGATAGTTGGCTAGGTTTCATGGCCATAGGATATATATCATAGAAACTATGGCCATTGTATTATTGAAATTTGGATGATTAATTTTGACGTTTAAATCAAATAATTTCAACTATCAAGATTTGGTCTTAAAAAATTTAAATATTGCAAAACTTTGCTTTTTAAATGCTCTTAAATATAATATATTAAGTATTTAAAGCAACTGAACACTCATTTGATTTATCAGATTTATTACAATTATCCAAAAGTCAAATTTATATAAGCCTGTGCCTGAAAATAGAGATTTTCGAATTAAGGGGAGCCTTATATAAACATGCATTTTTTTCAACCAATTTGAAGTTTTGAAGTTTTTAACCATAAATTATTCTTCCATATATATTAAATGTACTTTAAATGGAAAGAAGAGTTATAAAAAGCATACCACATGAGTATAAAATGGTCTTAGGCCATGTAAGACTGAACATTATTAAGAGTCAATTTAGGCCGTAGCACATATTTACATATAAAAATGCATACAGAAGCTATAAGAAATGGAAATTTGTAACTTTTGTTTCTTTCTATGCTAAGATGTCATGATACAAGAAGTCTAATTGAAAAAGGACTCTTGCATTCAACTTTTTTTGCAGACAGTATGGTCTGATGCATAGTTTTTTCACTTTTCAATGGAAATCTTGCATGTAGTTTTAGTCTCAACTGGCATATATTTGAACCACATACTATCCTATAGATGAAAATAAAGGTAGTATATGAAATGGATAAGGTGCACAGATCATTGACATTTACAGATTTAATGAAATATTTATGATGGACTACAAATTATATGTACAGAGCTCTTAACATTTCGCATACATCAAACAGGCCGTTCGACCAGGGCCTAAATACAACACATTTTGCACATTTTTCTGTGATAATCTACTTTTCTCTACATTCAGAGTTCACAAATGGCTAATAGAATTTGAATTAATCATAGAAACACAAATATCAAAACATGAAAAGCTGTCAGATAGAAAGTCAGCATGCCTCTTAGGCTTAAAATGGACACTGCTTTAAAACGCTTATTTTAGCCGTATAATGTCAAAATTGGACATTTTAACAGAACTTCTTTAAAATAAAGATGTAAATCCTTTACTTTTATTCAGTTTGACAAATTGGAACCAGCAAACCATTCAGGAAGTTGCCAAAGTACAGAATCTACATTTCCTGAATTCATCTCTTAGGCCCGAGAACACAGTTATTTCGTAGTGCATTTCTTTTAGACAATAAATTCAAATTAAAAAAATCGCACCTGCTCTATCTCGAAAAGATTTTTACAGTGTAGTGTACTACTATTGGGACAAATAATATCAAAATTATAGAAAAGTCTACCAGCTCTAACTCAAAATATTGACAATTCTATGTTAAGGGGTCTAAAACTCAGTTTGACAGCTTCAGACATACTAGTTTTGACCTTTTTAACTGGACCAAATCACTACTTAACATAAAGATTCAGCACCCAAATTTTTGTAACATGTAATTTCATCCCTTACTTAATATTTCATGCATAAAATATAAAGAAATAAATTTGGAAAGTGTATGAAAAAATTCGGAAGTTATGCACTATCCACAATAGGGACTATATTTGTAGACAACGAAAATCTAAGGACGATAACTGTGTCCTCGGACCTAATAGTATAGAAAGACTTGACCAATTCTAATAAAACTTTGCATGACCTAAGCTTAGGAATTATAAGATAGTTGGCTAGGTTTCATGGCCATAGGATATATATCATAGAAACTATGGCCATTTTATTATTGAAATTTGGATGATTAATTTTGACGTTTAAATCAAATAATTTCAACTATCAAGATTTGGTCTTAAAAATTTAAATATTGCAAAACTTTGCTTTTAAATGCTCTTAAATATAATATATTAAGTATTTAAAGCAACTGAACACTCATTTGATTTATCAGATTTATTACAATTATCCAAAAGTCAAATTTATATAAGCCTGTGCCTGAAAATAGAGATTTTCGAATTAAGGGAGCCTTATATAAACATGCATTTTCAACCAATTTGAAGTTTTGAAGTTTTTAACCATAAATTATTCTTCCATATATATTAAATGTACTTTAAATGGAAAGAAGAGTTATAAAAGCATACCACATGAGTATAAAATGGTCTTAGGCCATGTAAGACTGAACATTATTAAGAGTCAATTTAGGCCGTAGCACATATTTACATATAAAATGCATACAGAAGCTATAAGAAATGGAAATTTGTAACTTTTGTTTCTTTCTATGCTAAGATGTCATGATACAAGAAGTCTAATTGAAAAGGACTCTTGCATTCAACTTTTTGCAGACAGTATGGTCTGATGCATAGTTTTTCACTTTTCAATGGAAATCTTGCATGTAGTTTTAGTCTCAACTGGCATATATTTGAACCACATACTATCCTATAGATGAAAATAAAGGTAGTATATGAAATGGATAAGGTGCACAGATCATTGACATTTACAGATTTAATGAAATATTTATGATGGACTACAAATTATATGTACAGAGCTCTTAACATTTCGCATACATCAAACAGGCCGTTCGACCAGGGCCTAAATACAACACATTTGCACATTTTTCTGTGATAATCTACTTTTCTCTACATTCAGAGTTCACAAATGGCTAATAGAATTTGAATTAATCATAGAAACACAAATATCAAAACATGAAAAGCTGTCAGATAGAAAGTCAGCATGCCTCTTAGGCTTAAAATGGACACTGCTTTAAAACGCTTATTTTAGCCGTATAATGTCAAAATTGGACATTTTAACAGAACTTCTTTAAAATAAAGATGTAAATCCTTTACTTTTATTCAGTTTGACAAATTGGAACCAGCAAACCATTCAGGAAGTTGCCAAAGTACAGAATCTACATTTCCTGAATTCATCTCTTAGGCCCGAGAACACAGTTATTTCGTAGTGCATTTCTTTTAGACAATAAATTCAAATTAAAAATCGCACCTGCTCTATCTCGAAAAGATTTTACAGTGTAGTGTACTACTATTGGGACAAATAATATCAAAATTATAGAAAAGTCTACCAGCTCTAACTCAAAATATTGACAATTCTATGTTAAGGGGTCTAAAACTCAGTTTGACAGCTTCAGACATACTAGTTTTGACCTTTTAACTGGACCAAATCACTACTTAACATAAAGATTCAGCACCCAAATTTTTGTAACATGTAATTTCATCCCTTACTTAATATTTCATGCATAAAATATAAAGAAATAAATTTGGAAAGTGTATGAAAAAATTCGGAAGTTATGCACTATCCACAATAGGGACTATATTTGTAGACAACGAAAATCTAAGGACGATAACTGTGTCCTCGGACCTAATAGTATAGAAAGACTTGACCAATTCTAATAAAACTTTGCATGACCTAAGCTTAGGGAATTATAAGATAGTTGGCTAGGTTTCATGGCCATAGGATATATATCATAGAAACTATGGCCATTTTATTATTGAAATTTGGATGATTAATTTTGACAGAAGTTAGAAAATATATAGACACCCTTACTAACTAAAGGCAAAATCTGAACAAATTTGTTGTTAATATTAAAAATAAATGTTGCCTTAATAATTAGTGATTACTAATTTCAAGTTATTAATTTATGTCAATGTATACCTTGTGATTATCTTAATTGTTAAACCTTTTCAAAACAAACAGTACATTGCAGTATTGTTTAAAAATGAAAGTACCCGATTTCAATTTTATTTAATTGCAAATGATATATGTAAATATTATTTTTTTTGTCTTGTGATTTCTTAACTAATGAAAATCCTCTGTATATCAATGATTTCCACAATATTCATATCTTATTTAAAAATATCCTCTTTGCATTGTGTTATCTAACATAGGACTGTAGTATCAATATTTACCAAGTATGCTGAAATAGTGATTTTGTTTATAATCCAGAGTAATTTTGTTTGTATTCCTTAATAATTTTGTTCACTCAAGTGTTTATTTATCTATTTATTTTTCTTGGCTTTGTAAGAAGAAGTGTATTAGTGTGTGTGTAATAGGCCAAACACCACACCGTTTTACTAATTATTTATTATGTTTTTCATAAAGTGCTGAAGTAGTCCATATATTAAGTTTTGATTTACTTAATCAATATCTGTATTTTCAATATGAGGATGGAAATTCAGAAAAATGAATTGGACTTCTAATGTTTATGAATTGTTATTCAGTTTTGGAATGAACTATGTTTGGATTTACTAGAATAATATTAAGAAATCATTCGATGTTATGTTAAAAGACTTGCATGAAAGACCAGTATCTTCAAAATGGTCAGCAGATATATGTGATTGTGAGAAATTAAGTGTATATATGTATAGAATTTAAATATCGATTTTGTCAAGAGAACTATTGAAGCTGCATGAATAATATTCACAATCTTTCAGACATATACATTTTTGTACATAAATGCAGTTCTCTTGGTATATCAGAAAACTATGAACTTCAACATTTAGTTTCAATATACTTCATAGTTTGATACATGCAATGTGTTGAGAACGTCCATTTTATATTGGTATATCCAGCTAACAGAAGAATCAGAAATATTAATTTTTTGTCACGTTATTATCGTTCTAGTCCCAATACTTGGCAAGATTGATCTGAAATCATTGGTTAGTTAGGTATTGTTCTCTGCTATCAGTCTTTTTTTCACATTGTGAATATATATAATGTATTACCATAGCATGTCATGTATATTAGTCATTTTCATGAACCTGTGATTGTGAAGATAGGTTACGCAACAATTGTGCCCAATGTCACTTAAATTTGTTAATTTTCTCCAGGAAAGATTTTGATTATGAAAAAGAGGTTAAGGTGGTACCTAACAGCTTCACCAAAATTAATTTGGCTCGTTTAATTTTCATAAAATTTTGACACAGTATTTACTCTGACCCTTTGACAAAATATAAAATTTCAAAAATTTGAACCAAGGAACTTATCAGAAAAAATTACACTGGTTATATAGCGGTTTGACAATAACTTATTTTGATCATTGAGAAGCTTAATATTCCCTTAACAAAACAATGTAATTAAAACGTTTTGATGATTTTATAGAGTTATCTCCTGTAGTGTTAGGTACCACCTCAAATAACATAAAATCAGCTTTTACAAATTGTCATTGTTACAACAGAAAACTTAACTAGCTGCAGTATATAAGATTAATAGGATATATCAAAATTTTCTGTTAATAAAATTGTTATACATATAGGTTGGTCAATAAAATTGTTTTATATTTATTTACCTTGTCAGTTGTTTATATGAATATGTTTGCAGTTTTGTTGAAAATTGTTTGTGGGAGTAAATCCTGTGTTGAAAGGGTTGTGTTTGCGGCAGGCCTGCAGTAAATAATTTAAATAAATTTACATATATGCTAATAAGGAAAATCATGTGTTTGCGGCTGACTTGCCGCAAACCTAATTTGCATGGTAAAATGTTCGCGGCAGGTTTGCAGCATCTGCAGCAAACCTGCCGCAAATGTTCGCGGCAGGTTTGCAGCAAATAAGCTGCGATGTTCGCGGCAGGTTTGCAGCAAATATGCAGCGATGTTTGCGGCAGGTCTGCAGCAATGTTCGCCGCAAGTTTGCAGGAAACATTCCAAATATGGCTTAATTGGTGTTTGCAGCAGACCAGCAGCAAACCTAATTTGCATGGTAAAATGTTTGCGGCAGGTCTGCGGCATATATGCAGCAAGTATGCCGCAAACTCCTTATTTTATAGAAAATGTTTGCGGCAAGCTAGCTGCAAATACGCTGCAAGCTTGCGGCAAATGTTTGCAGGAAGGTCTTTATTTCAGTAAGGGTAGTGTCGTCTGTCGTACATGTGGTTTGTCAATGGCAGTAAAATAAAGTTGATGAAAATAAGCGTGACTTCAATCTTATAGTCCCCCAGACAACAAAAGGATTGAGGCCCACGACATGGAGGAGGACTTCTTAAGGCTTTTGAGTAAATATTGATTTTATTTGTGATATTGTTGGTGAACATTTTTTTATTTGCAACTTGCAACGTGTGACACATGTAAGTGGACTATTTTGTCGACGACGAGCCAAAACCAGCTATATATTTTGATTATTTTCTCATTATTACTTGGTGATAAAGTATCGCTAGTGCATCTCAACACCTCAGCAATCATATCCGTTTTCGTTTATTTATGAAGGAAAAATTATGCATGCATGGACAGGGTGATAATAGTATCGCCAGTGTAATTGTATTGCCTTCCAAATTAAAATAAATGTGCAGTAAAAGAACAGCTTGGATATTCTAGTTTTGAATGCGTGTGTAGATATATAATCTTTTGATGTTCCTTTATTAATGCTTGTTTGGTGATATTTGTATCGCCAATGAGTTTCAAGTAGTGACTATTGTATTCATTCTTTTAACATGAACAAATTAAGGTTTATTTGATCCGGTAAATGGTGACCATATCAGATGAAAATTCCGTGCCTTCTATAGAACACAACCAATACCAAAGGGAATCAGAAACAGACAATAACACACAAAGTTTATCTTCTGAATCATTATTAAGTGACGGATTCCTTGAGGATAACGAAATTGTAGGACTAACAGAGTTTGATTTATGCGATGTTAATTCTCCTGACAAAACTGAAAAATTGAACCAGAAATAAATGTTTTATTAGCCGATGCAAGTCCTATTGCATCTACCCCTGCAACCGTTAAATGTAACAGCAATCCCCACAGAATCGGTTGATCTACCTATTAAGATTCAGACTACTTCAACAATGAGCAAATTAGTCAAGTGTCGTAAATTTTCAGCATACCCCAAGATAATGCGAAAGGATTTTTAGTGAATTTGAATCTTACGCACTTCTGCATGAATTGCCAGAGACAGACAAAAGACGCATTGCAGCATTTCATTTACATTTAAAGGGCCTGCTTTAACTTGGTACAATTCTTTGAGTGACGAGTCCTAAGAGTTCATGGACAACAATTTTGTGTTTTGTTCAAGGAAAATATATTAATTTCAGTTGGCAAAGCGCAACAGTTATTATGGAAAGCGAAATTTTCCAAAACATGGTGTTATCTCCGGGTCAGTCGTTAGAAGATTATTTCAGTCAGCTGTCTGAAAAGGCTCAAATATTAAGAAAGCATGACCACGAGCTAGTAGCAAAATTTATAAGCGGGTTACCAGAAAAATGTCGTTTTTGTCCGTACTGGGCAACCTGTCGATGCACGCCATGCCTTAACTTCTGCATAAATGGTGGAAGCATCTGGCTATAGACAACACGGAGACTCTATAAATGCTCTTAAACATGAATATAAACATGCACCTCGGCAATTGCCAGGAAAATCGAACAGTATTGATTCCAACCAGACCGAAGTTATCCGTGATTTGCAAAATCAGGTTACTATTCTTACCGACTTAGATCAGGGTAAGCACAAGGAACATGTTCAGAGTAAACCATCCCGTTCTGATTTTCATGATATTAAGGATCAAATATTACAGTTAAGTGGTTTAATAACTAGTATGGCAGTCATGGAAGTACCCAACAAAGAACCAAAAGACCTGAAAATATAAACACAAATTATACAAACTAGAGTTTTATACACAGGAAACAGGACCAACCCGGTGTGGGGCACAATCGTCCCGGTTAACTTCGTCTATTAGTGGCGATTTTGATGAAAATGCAACTAAGGATAAATTTTGTACATAACTGTATTTGGCGATCTAAGAATAGCTGCATTAGTTGATACAGGGAGCTCTATCAATGTCATTTCTAAATCTTTGTATGATTCGATATCCGATCGTCATAAACTTTATTTTGAGCAATTAAGTGAATCGGAAATTCGATTAGCGAACAACGATAAAATCAAAATTAACGGAATATCCAAACTTCAAGCCACAATTCATCAGAAAAATGAAATTATTGAAACATATATAATTCCAAAACATCTCATCCTTTGATTCTTGGTACTGAATATTTACGAGAAAAAAATAGTTTTAGATTTTAGTGATTTTAGTTGTAATAAGAAAATTGTGCCGGTTAGAATATCTAAAAGAATAGAACTTGAACAAAATACAGAATACTTGACTTTCGGAAGTTACCAAATTACGTTACAGTCGGTTTGCAAGGGATATGCGTAAACAGCAAATTTTCAGTTAACCACAAGTTTTTAGTTGCAAAATCTTTAGTTGTCGTTCCTGTTAATCGTAAAGTTCCGATTAAATTATTGAATGCTAGTAATGTGAAAATAACGATTCCAAAAGGCAAAAACATTGCGGAATTTTTAACATTATCGAATGAGTACACCTATGTTCTAATGTCTGAAAAGTCCGAGATACCCGAAGTGCAGAACATTCAGTTGGTTGCTAATGAAAATGGACTGCGGACCGATAATTCCGAACAACAATGTGACATTACAGACAGTCCCGATATGCCAGAAATTTTGACCAAGATCAAGACAGATTTTGATTTATCCGATCATTTAACAGATGATCAAAAATCGGAATTAGCTGAATGTTTGTTTGACAATCTTGATTTATTTGTGACGAAAAAATCCGAACCTTGGATACACACATTTAGTGGAGCACAAAATACATCTGAAGCCGAATGCTGTTGGTAAACACCATAAGCCGAACAGGTTACCCCTTACAAACGTGAGGTATTGCGTGAGCAACTGGATATCTTACTTGAACAGGGAATTGTTGTACCAGATAGTGAATTAGAGGAGCTACCCATTACAAGTCCAATAGTATTAGTCACAAAGCGAAATGAAGCGTCAAATACTAAGACTTCAACTCAAAGTTATAGATTTGTTTGTGATTTTAGACATTTAATCTCCCAAACAGAAGACTTTAAGTATGTTATCCCAAATTTACAGGAACTGACAGAATCATTTGCCGAAATAGGGCCAAATTATATAACGTCGATAGATTTATCTTCAGGATATTTCAGATGGGCATATCCGCCGAATCGTCAAGAGTTACCGCTTTGAACACATGTTTTGGAACGTACAAGTTTTAAGGCTACCGATGGGGTTAAAGACGGCACCAAATACATTTTAGCTTCTGATGGACAAGGTATTACGTGGTCTAAAATTCAGAACTTATGCTATTTAGATGACGTACATTTAGACGATATCAAAGAAATTTTTGCCACCCTTTATTTTCTCATATTTAGACAGTTTTCACAGTGACCCACCGATTCTGGCATTTTAACTTTCATTTTGAAAGATTGTCATGTGATCACGAGAAAAAGTAAGGCACAATGGACTATGGGAAATGATGTTTGCATATGACCCTAGGTCAATATGAATATAATCTAACACCTCGCTCATTTACGATGCAAGCAATCTAAATATCCGAGAGCTTCGAATGTTATCGTGGTTGGCACTAAATGCTTAATATCGATCTCCTGTAAAGGAGATGAAAATTCGTGGTTGGCTACTAAATGTTAAATATCGATCTCCTATAAAGGAGGTGTAAAAGTATAAATATTTGCATATTTGAGTCTCGAGGTCGCGAAATCTCTCGTAACTTGACGTCTATTTGAAAACAAAAGTAAAAATGTCTGAATCGATGGGTCACTGTGAAAACTGTCTAAATATGAGAAAATAAAGGGTTGGAAATTTGTAACTTTTTGTTTCTTTCTATGCTAAGATGTCATGATACAAGAAGTCTAATTGAAAAGGACTCTTGCATTCAACTTTTTTTGCAGACAGTATGGTCTGATGCATAGTTTTTTTCACTTTTCAATGGAAATCTTGCATGTAGTTTTAGTCTCAACTGGCATATATTTGAACCACATACTATCCTATAGATGAAAATAAAGGTAGTATATGAAATGGATAAGGTGCACAGATCATTGACATTTACAGATTTAATGAAATATTTATGATGGACTACAAATTATATGTACAGAGCTCTTAACATTTCGCATACATCAAACAGGCCGTTCGACCAGGGCCTAAATACAACACATTTTGCACATTTTTTCTGTGATAATCTACTTTTCTCTACATTCAGAGTTCACAAATGGCTAATAGAATTTGAATTAATCATAGAAACACAAATATCAAAACATGAAAAGCTGTCAGATAGAAAGTCAGCATGCCTCTTAGGCTTAAAAATGGACACTGCTTTAAAACGCTTATTTTAGCCGTATAATGTCAAAATTGGACATTTTAACAGAATTTCTTTAAAATAAAGATGTAAATCCTTTACTTTTATTCAGTTTGACAAATTGGAACCAGCAAACCATTCAGGAAGTTGCCAAAGTACAGAATCTACATTTCCTGAATTCATCTCTTAGGCCGAGAACACAGTTATTTCGTAGTGCATTTCTTTTAGACAATAAATTCAAATTAAAAATCGCACCTGCTCTATCTCGAAAAGATTTTTACAGTGTAGTGTACTACTATTGGGACAAATAATATCAAAATTATAGAAAAGTCTACCAGCTCTAACTCAAAATATTGACAATTCTATGTTAAGGGGGTCTAAAACTCAGTTTGACAGCTTCAGACATACTAGTTTTTGACCTTTTTTAACTGGACCAAATCACTACTTAACATAAAGATTCAGCACCCAAATTTTTTTAACATGTAATTTCATCCCTTACTTAATATTTCATGCATAAAATATAAAGAAATAAATTTGGAAAGTGTATGAAAAAATTCGGAAGTTATGCACTATCCACAATAGGGACTATATTTGTAGACAACGAAAATCTAAGGACGATAACTGTGTCCTCGGACCTAATAGTATAGAAAGACTTGACCAATTCTAATAAAACTTTGCATGACCTAAGCTTAGGGAATTATAAGATAGTTGGCTAGGTTTCATGGCCATAGGATATATATCATAGAAACTATGGCCATTTTATTATTGAAATTTGGATGATTAATTTTGACGTTTAAATCAAATAATTTCAACTATCAAGATTTGGTCTTAAAAATTTAAATATTGCAAAACTTTGCTTTTAAATGCTCTTAAATATAATATATTAAGTATTTAAAGCAACTGAACACTCATTTGATTTATCAGATTTATTACAATTATCCAAAAGTCAAATTTATATAAGCCTGTGCCTGAAAATAGAGATTTTCGAATTAAGGGCCTTATATAAACATGCATTTTTTCAACCAATTTGAAGTTTTTGAAGTTTTTAACCATAAATTATTCTTCCATATATATTAAATGTACTTTAAATGGAAAGAAGAGTTATAAAAGCATACCACATGAGTATAAAATGGTCTTAGGCCATGTAAGACTGAACATTATTAAGAGTCAATTTAGGCCGTAGCACATATTTACATATAAAAATGCATACAGAAGCTATAAGAAATGGAAATTTGTAACTTTTGTTTCTTTCTATGCTAAGATGTCATGATACAAAGTCTAATTGAAAAGGACTCTTGCATTCAACTTTTTGCAGACAGTATGGTCTGATGCATAGTTTTTTCACTTTTCAATGGAAATCTTGCATGTAGTTTTAGTCTCAACTGGCATATATTTGAACCACATACTATCCTATAGATGAAAATAAAGGTAGTATATGAAATGGATAAGGTGCACAGATCATTGACATTTACAGATTTAATGAAATATTTATGATGGACTACAAATTATATGTACAGAGCTCTTAACATTTCGCATACATCAAACAGGCCGTTCGACCAGGGCCTAAATACAACACATTTTGCACATTTTTCTGTGATAATCTACTTTTCTCTACATTCAGAGTTCACAAATGGCTAATAGAATTTGAATTAATCATAGAAACACAAATATCAAAACATGAAAAGCTGTCAGATAGAAAGTCAGCATGCCTCTTAGGCTTAAAATGGACACTGCTTTAAAACGCTTATTTTAGCCGTATAATGTCAAAATTGGACATTTTAACAGAATTTCTTTAAAATAAAGATGTAAATCCTTTACTTTTATTCAGTTTGACAAATTGGAACCAGCAAACCATTCAGGAAGTTGCCAAAGTACAGAATCTACATTTCCTGAATTCATCTCTTAGGCCGAGAACACAGTTATTTCGTAGTGCATTTCTTTTAGACAATAAATTCAAATTAAAAAATCGCACCTGCTCTATCTCGAAAAGATTTTTACAGTGTAGTGTACTACTATTGGGACAAATAATATCAAAATTATAGAAAAGTCTACCAGCTCTAACTCAAAATATTGACAATTCTATGTTAAGGGGGTCTAAAACTCAGTTTGACAGCTTCAGACATACTAGTTTTGACCTTTTTTAACTGGACCAAATCACTACTTAACATAAAGATTCAGCACCCAAATTTTTTTAACATGTAATTTCATCCCCTTACTTAATATTTCATGCATAAAATATAAAGAAATAAATTTGGAAAGTGTATGAAAAAATTCGGAAGTTATGCACTATCCACAATAGGGACTATATTTGTAGACAACGAAAATCTAAGGACGATAACTGTGTCCTCGGACCTAATAGTATAGAAAGACTTGACCAATTCTAATAAAACTTTGCATGACCTAAGCTTAGGGAATTATAAGATAGTTGGCTAGGTTTCATGGCCATAGGATATATATCATAGAAACTATGGCCATTTTATTATTGAAATTTGGATGATTAATTTTGACGTTTAAATCAAATAATTTCAACTATCAAGATTTGGTCTTAAAAATTTAAATATTGCAAAACTTTGCTTTTAAATGCTCTTAAATATAATATATTAAGTATTTAAAGCAACTGAACACTCATTTGATTTATCAGATTTATTACAATTATCCAAAAGTCAAATTTATATAAGCCTGTGCCTGAAAATAGAGATTTTCGAATTAAGGGAGCCTTATATAAACATGCATTTTCAACCAATTTGAAGTTTTGAAGTTTTTAACCATAAATTATTCTTCCATATATATTAAATGTACTTTAAATGGAAAGAAGAGTTATAAAAAGCATACCACATGAGTATAAAATGGTCTTAGGCCATGTAAGACTGAACATTATTAAGAGTCAATTTAGGCCGTAGCACATATTTACATATAAAATGCATACAGAAGCTATAAGAAATGGAAATTTGTAACTTTTTGTTTCTTTCTATGCTAAGATGTCATGATACAAGAAGTCTAATTGAAAAAGGACTCTTGCATTCAACTTTTTTTGCAGACAGTATGGTCTGATGCATAGTTTTTTTCACTTTTCAATGGAAATCTTGCATGTAGTTTTAGTCTCAACTGGCATATATTTGAACCACATACTATCCTATAGATGAAAATAAAGGTAGTATATGAAATGGATAAGGTGCACAGATCATTGACATTTACAGATTTAATGAAATATTTATGATGGACTACAAATTATATGTACAGAGCTCTTAACATTTCGCATACATCAAACAGGCCGTTCGACCAGGGCCTAAATACAACACATTTTGCACATTTTTTCTGTGATAATCTACTTTTCTCTACATTCAGAGTTCACAAATGGTTAATAGAATTTGAATTAATCATAGAAACACAAATATCAAAACATGAAAAGCTGTCAGATAGAAAGTCAGCATGCCTCTTAGGCTTAAAAATGGACACTGCTTTAAAACGCTTATTTTAGCCGTATAATGTCAAAATTGGACATTTTAACAGAATTTCTTTAAAATAAAGATGTAAATCCTTTACTTTTATTCAGTTTGACAAATTGGAACCAGCAAACCATTCAGGGAAGTTGCCAAAGTACAGAATCTACATTTCCTGAATTCATCTCTTAGGCCCGAGAACACAGTTATTTCGTAGTGCATTTCTTTTAGACAATAAATTCAAATTAAAAAAATCGCACCTGCTCTATCTCGAAAAGATTTTTACAGTGTAGTGTACTACTATTGGGACAAATAATATCAAAATTATAGAAAAGTCTACCAGCTCTAACTCAAAATATTGACAATTCTATGTTAAGGGGGTCTAAAACTCAGTTTGACAGCTTCAGACATACTAGTTTTGACCTTTTTAACTGGACCAAATCACTACTTAACATAAAGATTCAGCACCCAAATTTTGTAACATGTAATTTCATCCCTTACTTAATATTTCATGCATAAAATATAAAGAAATAAATTTGGAAAGTGTATGAAAAAATTCGGAAGTTATGCACTATCCACAATAGGGACTATATTTGTAGACAACGAAAATCTAAGGACGATAACTGTGTCCTCGGACCTAATAGTATAGAAAGACTTGACCAATTCTAATAAAACTTTGCATGACCTAAGCTTAGGGAATTATAAGATAGTTGGCTAGGTTTCATGGCCATAGGATATATATCATAGAAACTATGGCCATTTTATTATTGAAATTTGGATGATTAATTTTGACGTTTAAATCAAATAATTTCAACTATCAAGATTTGGTCTTAAAAAATTTAAATATTGCAAAACTTTGCTTTTTAAATGCTCTTAAATATAATATATTAAGTATTTAAAGCAACTGAACACTCATTTGATTTATCAGATTTATTACAATTATCCAAAGTCAAATTTATATAAGCCTGTGCCTGAAAATAGAGATTTTCGAATTAAGGGAGCCTTATATAAACATGCATTTTTTCAACCAATTTGAAGTTTTTGAAGTTTTTAACCATAAATTATTCTTCCATATATATTAAATGTACTTTAAATGGAAAGAAGAGTTATAAAAGCATACCACATGAGTATAAAATGGTCTTAGGCCATGTAAGACTGAACATTATTAAGAGTCAATTTAGGCCGTAGCACATATTTACATATAAAATGCGTACAGAAGCTATAAGAAATGGAAATTTGTAACTTTTGTTTCTTTCTATGCTAAGATGTCATGATACAAGAAGTCTAATTGAAAAGGACTCTTGCATTCAACTTTTTTTGCAGACAGTATGGTCTGATGCATAGTTTTTTCACTTTTCAATGGAAATCTTGCATGTAGTTTTAGTCTCAACTGGCATATATTTGAACCACATACTATCCTATAGATGAAAATAAAGGTAGTATATGAAATGGATAAGGTGCACAGATCATTGACATTTACAGATTTAATGAAATATTTATGATGGACTACAAATTATATGTACAGAGCTCTTAACATTTCGCATACATCAAACAGGCCGTTCGACCAGGGCCTAAATACAACACATTTTGCACATTTTTCTGTGATAATCTACTTTTCTCTACATTCAGAGTTCACAAATGGCTAATAGAATTTGAATTAATCATAGAAACACAAATATCAAAACATGAAAAGCTGTCAGATAGAAAGTCAGCATGCCTCTTAGGCTTAAAATGGACACTGCTTTAAAACGCTTATTTTAGCCGTATAATGTCAAAATTGGACATTTTAACAGAATTTCTTTAAAATAAAGATGTAAATCCTTTACTTTTATTCAGTTTGACAAATTGGAACCAGCAAACCATTCAGGAAGTTGCCAAAGTACAGAATCTACATTTCCTGAATTCATCTCTTAGGCCGAGAACACAGTTATTTCGTAGTGCATTTCTTTTAGACAATAAATTCAAATTAAAAAATCGCACCTGCTCTATCTCGAAAAGATTTTTACAGTGTAGTGTACTACTATTGGGACAAATAATATCAAAATTATAGAAAAGTCTACCAGCTCTAACTCAAAATATTGACAATTCTATGTTAAGGGGTCTAAAACTCAGTTTGACAGCTTCAGACATACTAGTTTTGACCTTTTTAACTGGACCAAATCACTACTTAACATAAAGATTCAGCACCCAAATTTTTGTAACATGTAATTTCATCCCTTACTTAATATTTCATGCATAAAATATAAAGAAATAAATTTGGAAAGTGTATGAAAAAATTCGGAAGTTATGCACTATCCACAATAGGGACTATATTTGTAGACAACGAAAATCTAAGGACGATAACTGTGTCCTCGGACCTAATAGTATAGAAAGACTTGACCAATTCTAATAAAACTTTGCATGACCTAAGCTTAGGGAATTATAAGATAGTTAGCTAGGTTTCATGGCCATAGGATATATATCATAGAAACTATGGCCATTTTATTATTGAAATTTGGATGATTAATTTTGACGTTTAAATCAAATAATTTCAACTATCAAGATTTGGTCTTAAAAATTTAAATATTGCAAAACTTTGCTTTTAAATGCTCTTAAATATAATATATTAAGTATTTAAAGCAACTGAACACTCATTTGATTTATCAGATTTATTACAATTATCCAAAAGTCAAATTTATATAAGCCTGTGCCTGAAAATAGAGATTTTCGAATTAAGGGAGCCTTATATAAACATGCATTTTTTCAACCAATTTGAAGTTTTGAAGTTTTTAACCATAAATTATTCTTCCATATATATTAAATGTACTTTAAATGGAAAGAAGAGTTATAAAAGCATACCACATGAGTATAAAATGGTCTTAGGCCATGTAAGACTGAACATTATTAAGAGTCAATTTAGGCCGTAGCACATATTTACATATAAAATGCGTACAGAAGCTATAAGAAATGGAAATTTGTAACTTTTGTTTCTTTCTATGCTAAGATGTCATGATACAAGAAGTCTAATTGAAAAGGACTCTTGCATTCAACTTTTTGCAGACAGTATGGTCTGATGCATAGTTTTTCACTTTTCAATGGAAATCTTGCATGTAGTTTTAGTCTCAACTGGCATATATTTGAACCACATACTATCCTATAGATGAAAATAAAGGTAGTATATGAAATGGATAAGGTGCACAGATCATTGACATTTACAGATTTAATGAAATATTTATGATGGACTACAAATTATATGTACAGAGCTCTTAACATTTCGCATACATCAAACAGGCCGTTCGACCAGGGCCTAAATACAACACATTTTGCACATTTTTCTGTGATAATCTACTTTTCTCTACATTCAGAGTTCACAAATGGCTAATAGAATTTGAATTAATCATAGAAACACAAATATCAAAACATGAAAAGCTGTCAGATAGAAAGTCAGCATGCCTCTTAGGCTTAAAATGGACACTGCTTTAAAACGCTTATTTTAGCCGTATAATGTCAAAATTGGACATTTTAACAGAATTTCTTTAAAATAAAGATGTAAATCCTTTACTTTTATTCAGTTTGACAAATTGGAACCAGCAAACCATTCAGGAAGTTGCCAAAGTACAGAATCTACATTTCCTGAATTCATCTCTTAGGCCCGAGAACACAGTTATTTCGTAGTGCATTTCTTTTAGACAATAAATTCAAATTAAAAAAATCGCACCTGCTCTATCTCGAAAAGATTTTTACAGTGTAGTGTACTACTATTGGGACAAATAATATCAAAATTATAGAAAAGTCTACCAGCTCTAACTCAAAATATTGACAATTCTATGTTAAGGGGGTCTAAAACTCAGTTTGACAGCTTCAGACATACTAGTTTTGACCTTTTTAACTGGACCAAATCACTACTTAACATAAAGATTCAGCACCCAAATTTTTGTAACATGTAATTTCATCCCTTACTTAATATTTCATGCATAAAATATAAAGAAATAAATTTGGAAAGTGTATGAAAAAATTCGGAAGTTATACACTATCCACAATAGGGACTATATTTGTAGACAACGAAAATCTAAGGACGATAACTGTGTCCTCGGACCAGTAGTGTCGTCTGTCGTACATGTGGTTTGTCAATGGCAGTAAAATAAAGTTGATGAAAATAAGCGTGACTTCAATCTTATAGTCCCCCAGACAACAAAAGGATTGAGGCCCACGACATGGAGGAGGACTTCTTAAGGCTTTTGAGTAAATATTGATTTTATTTGTGATATTGTTGGTGAACATTTTTTTATTTGCAACTTGCAACGTGTGACACATGTAAGTGGACTATTTTGTCGACGACGAGCCAAAACCAGCTATATATTTTGATTATTTTCTCATTATTACTTGGTGATAAAGTATCGCTAGTGCATCTCAACACCTCAGCAATCATATCCGTTTGTCGTTTATTTATGAAGGAAAAATTATGCATGCATGGACAGGGTGATAATAGTATCGCCAGTGTAATTGTATTGCCTTCCAAATTAAAATAAATGTGCAGTAAAAGAACAGCTTGGATATTCTAGTTTTGAATGCGTGTGTAGATATATAATCTTTTGATGTTCCTTTATTAATGCTTGTTTGGTGATATTTGTATCGCCAATGAGTTTCAAGTAGTGACTATTGTATTCATTCTTTTAACATGAACAAATTAAGGTTTATTTGATCCGGTAAATGGTGACCATATCAGATGAAAATTCCGTGCCTTCTATAGAACACAACCAATACCAAAGGGAATCAGAAACAGACAATAACACACAAAGTTTATCTTCTGAATCATTATTAAGTGACGGATTCCTTGAGGATAACGAAATTGTAGGACTAACAGAGTTTGATTTATGCGATGTTAATTCTCCTGACAAAACTGAAAAAATTGAACCAGAAATAAATGTTTTATTAGCCGATGCAAGTCCTATTGCATCTACCCGCAACCGTTAAATGTAACAGCAATCCCCACAGAATCGGTTGATCTACCTATTAAGATTCAGACTACTTCAACAGTAAGCAAATTAGTCAAGTGTTGTGAATTTTCAGGATACCCCCAAGATAATGCGAAAGGATTTTTTTAGTGAATTTGAATCTCACGCACTTCTCCATGAATTGCCAGAGACAGACAAAAGACGCATTGCAGCCTCTCATTTACATCTAAAGGGGCCTGCTTTAACTTGGTTCAATTCTTTGAGTGACGAGTCCAAGAGCTCGTGGACAACAATTTGTGTTTGTTCAAGGAAAAATATATCAATTTTAGTTGCCAAAACGCAACAGTCATTATGGAAAGTGAAATTTTCAAAAACGTGGTGTTATCTCCGGGTCAGTCGTTAGATTATTTCAGTCAGCTGTCTGAAAAAGCTCAAATATTAGGAAAGCATGACCACGAGTTAGTAGCGAAATTTATAAGCGGGTTGCCAGAAAAATGTCGTTTTTGTCCGTACTGGGCAACCTGTCGATGCACGCCATGCCTTAACTTCTGCATAAATGGTGGAAGCATCTGGCTATAGACAACACGGAGACTCTATAAATGCTCTTAAACATGAATATAAACATGCACCTCGGCAATTGCCAGGAAAATCGAACAGTATTGATTCCAACCAGACCGAAGTTATCCGTGATTTGCAAAATCAGGTTACTATTCTTACCGACTTAGATCAGGGTAAGCACAAGGAACATGTTCAGAGTAAACCATCCCGTTCTGATTTTCATGATATTAAGGATCAAATATTACAGTTAAGTGGTTTAATAACTAGTATGGCAGTCATGGAAGTACCCAACAAAGAACCAAAAGACCTGAAAATATAAACACAAATTATACAAACTAGAGTTTTATACACAGGAAACAGGACCAACCCGGGTGTGGGGCACAATCGTCCCGGTTAACTTCGTCTATTAGTGGCGATTTTGATGAAAATGCAACTAAGGATAAATTTTGTACATAACTGTATTTGGCGATCTAAGAATAGCTGCATTAGTTGATACAGGGAGCTCTATCAATGTCATTTCTAAATCTTTGTATGATTCGATATCCGATCGTCATAAACTTTATTTTGAGCAATTAAGTGAATCGGAAATTCGATTAGCGAACAACGATAAAATCAAAATTAACGGAATATCCAAACTTCAAGCCACAATTCATCAGAAAAATGAAATTATTGAAACATATATAATTCCAAAACATCTCATCCTTTGATTCTTGGTACTGAATATTTACGAGAAAAAAATAGTTTTAGATTTTAGTGATTTTAGTTGTAATAAGAAAATTGTGCCGGTTAGAATATCTAAAAGAATAGAACTTGAACAAAATACAGAATACTTGACTTTCGGAAGTTACCAAATTACGTTACAGTCGGTTTGCAAGGGATATGCGTAAACAGCAAATTTTCAGTTAACCACAAGTTTTAGTTGCAAAATCTTTAGTTGTCGTTCCTGTTAATCGTAAAGTTCCGATTAAATTATTGAATGCTAGTAATGTGAAAATAACGATTCCAAAAGGCAAAAACATTGCGGAATTTTTAACATTATCGAATGAGTACACCTATGTTCTAATGTCTGAAAAGTCCGAGATACCCGAAGTGCAGAACATTCAGTTGGTTGCTAATGAAAATGGACTGCGGACCGATAATTCCGAACAACAATGTGACATTACAGACAGTCCCGATATGCCAGAAATTTTGACCAAGATCAAGACAGATTTTGATTTATCCGATCATTTAACAGATGATCAAAAATCGGAATTAGCTGAATGTTTGTTTGACAATCTTGATTTATTTGTGACGGAAAAATCCGAACCTTGGATACACACATTTAGTGGAGCACAAAATACATCTGAAGCCGAATGCTGTTGGTAAACACCATAAGCCGAACAGGTTACCCCTTACAAACGTGAGGTATTGCGTGAGCAACTGGATATCTTACTTGAACAGGGAATTGTTGTACCAGATAGTGAATTAGAGGAGCTACCCATTACAAGTCCAATAGTATTAGTCACAAAGCGAAATGAAGCGTCAAATACTAAGACTTCAACTCAAAGTTATAGATTTGTTTGTGATTTTAGACATTTAATCTCCCAAACAGAAGACTTTAAGTATGTTATCCCAAATTTACAGGAACTGACAGAATCATTTGCCGAAATAGGGCCAAATTATATAACGTCGATAGATTTATCTTCAGGATATTTCAGATGGGCATATCCGCCGAATCGTCAAGAGTTACCGCTTTGAACACATGTTTTGGAACGTACAAGTTTTAAGGCTACCGATGGGGTTAAAGACGGCACCAAATACATTTTAGCTTCTGATGGACAAGGTATTACGTGGTCTAAAATTCAGAACTTATGCTATTTAGATGACGTACATTTAGACGATATCAAAGAAATTTTTGCCACCCTTTATTTTCTCATATTTAGACAGTTTTCACAGTGACCCACCGATTCTGGCATTTTAACTTTCATTTTGAAAGATTGTCATGTGATCACGAGAAAAAGTAAGGCACAATGGACTATGGGAAATGATGTTTGCATATGACCCTAGGTCAATATGAATATATAATCTAACACCTCGCTCATTTACGATGCAAGCAATCTAAATATCCGAGAGCTTCCGAATGTTATCGTGGTTGGCACTAAATGCTTAATATCGATCTCCTGTAAAGGAGATGAAAATTCGTGGTTGGCTACTAAATGTTAAATATCGATCTCCTATAAAGGAGGTGTAAAAGTATAAATATTTGCATATTTGAGTCTCGAGGTCGCGAAATCTCTCGTAACTTGACGTCTATTTGAAAACAAAAGTAAAATGTCTGAATCGATGGGTCACTGTGAAAACTGTCTAAATATGAGAAAATAAAGGGTGGCAGGTAGGTGAAACTTACATAAATGAAGAGATAAATGAAAAATAAACAAATTGATACCCGATTTATATAGTTCCAAGGCCGTCCGTTGGCACCAGAAGCGACGAAGCAGCGCATCTATTTTGGACGGGCAAATATCCACTTTTGATATGGGACGAGCTCTGACGTCCCACGGCCCCAGCTTGTCTGGCAAAACAGCCGTTGGACGTCAGAGTAATCTCGACTACCCGGTGGAGTGAAATTTGTCGATTTGGTTCCGTCTTTAACCCCATCGGTAGCCTTAAAATTTGTGGATTTATATGAATCAAATAATATCACGGACGTTGTTGTACAGGCTATGGAAATGGCAGCTACCACACACAACGATTTGTACAATGCATAACTCGCCAAATGATCCATATGATGCAGATACGGACGAGCCTGATTCTCATGTAAAACATCGCACAAAGAATTTAAAAGTGTAAGAAATAATCAGAACATTGAACAACTTGCTGATAATTTGCGAGATTTTCAAGTTGGAGCAAATACCTCTAACATCAAAAGTTACAACGGAAAGATTCCGATCTTAAGAAAATCATTGCATATTTAGAAGATGATGCTTTGACAGATTCACAAAAGAATCTCGCCGTATTTTATTGAGTCGTGTGATTTCATTTGTGTTGACGATGTGTTATATCATCGAAGAAATTGGAAAGACGAAAACATGAGTGAATTTCAGCTAGTGTGGTATAACTAAACAATTTATTTCACAAATTTTAAAATTTCTCATGACTCCCTTTAGGTGGACATAGTGGAATATAGAATACTTTAGACTCTGTTAGAGAGCGTTATTATTTTGCGCGAATGTGTAAAACAATCAGTGAATACGTGCAATCTTGCCATGAGTGTCAGTCACGTAAAGTTAGTAATTTAAAACGAAAGCGAAAATAGAAGCGTATCATACGCCTAGTGAACCCTTTCAAGTATTGCAAATGAACATTTTGGACCACTTGTTTCATCAAATAATGCCAATACATACGTGTTTACAGCAGTTGATGCTTTCAGTTATTTCTTGTTCGCTGTGCCATTAAGAAATAACGATGCAATATCAGTATCTCAGGCAATTTTCATTTTTTCTGTAATTTTGGAGTGTGTAGCACTGTTATTTCAGATCAAGGATCAGAATTTATTGGGAAATGTACAATTGAAGTATGTAAAATGTTGAATGTAGAGCAAGAATTCACACCTAGCATGATGCATCATTGTTTGGGTCGCTGTGAACGAACGCATCGGACCTTAGTTGAGCGCTTAACGCCTTATGTTTTGGACAATAAACAATGGGAAGACATGCTTTCTGGAATAGTATTCTCAATCAATAGTTGTGTAAATTCAGGACCCAAATACTCTGCCTTTGAAATTATCTACGGAAAACGACAAAATTTTCCGCTATCGCCTTCTTACATAGTTGATTTCAAAGATATTCCGAAAGATGTAAAACCTATGTTGAGAATCTGGATGCCCGTTTGAACATTATTCGAGAGTTTGTAAAATTGAATACCCTTGTTGCTCAACGGAAAATGGTACAGACCGAAAATAAAATGCACATGAGCTAGATTTGACTGTAGGCGACAATGTTTATTTATCTAGAGAACCCGTTGGACAAGGCAGGAAATTTCAGCATATTTATGATGGACCGTTTACTGTAACATGTCTTCCGAGTGCACATCTATTTCTTTTAAAAGATCCAACAGGAAAGAGAAATTTTCGCCGTCCGTGCATATGAATAGATTAAAGCTTGCACATATACGGGTGCCCTTACCAACACCTTATTTTAACCTACAAACCGATGAAAGTGAAAGTTCTAGCAGTAAGTCCGATAATGGTTCTAGCTCCGTTGACAACACGGAGAATTCTAAGTCTGTTTCTAATGTTTTGACAGAAATGAAGCCATGGATACAGACGTGGTTTCTCAACATGATACTACAAATTTGAATAGACCAAGAAGGAATATTCAGAAGCCTGTGCGTTATCGTGATGATAATTTTATTGACCCTGATAGAATAGTTGAATCATGCAAAACAATCAACTTAAAGTTAAACGTATTCTTGCCAAGCGAAAAGACGGTGCAAGTTTCGTTTACTTGATTCAGAAAGTCGGAAGGCCAGCCCAAAATGCAATTTGGCTACCTTTATAAAATTACCACCCAAAGCCCAAACCTTGCTACTTTCAAGACCACCGCCGTTCATTCAGTAGTTATATGTTTAGTAACATTTCGCATGGTGATGATTGCATCGCCAAAACATTATTTCAAAGTCACATATATTGAAAAGTTATTCAAATGAAACAGTCGGATTTAATCATTTTATATATAGTGAATGTGGAAGAACCTGATTGTTTTATACATATATCATGAAATTGCCGCAGATGAATTTTTCGGAATTATATTATTTAATTGCTTGTTTTGGTGATGATTGCATCGCTAAACAGAAATAACACTTCGTTTAAAATAGCAACGATTGCGTACTTTATAAAGTGATGATTGTATCGCTTAAACAGAAATAACACTTCATTTAAAATAGCAACGATTGCGAGCTTTATAAAGTGATGATTGCATCGTTCAACTTATTTACACTCCGTTATGCAATACTCATGGTTGGACTTTTGAGGAAACCGGAAATATATATTCTACTGTTTTGGTGATGATTGCATCGCTAAACTAACATAACATTAGATTGCGGGATTTCGGAAGTGAGAGTTATACCCTGATTTTTCAACTATGAACAATGCAAAATGACATAATTTTCTTTATTTGTGACGTTTTGTTTGTGATCATTGCATCGCAATAAAACATTTGCAATTTGGTTTTGTTTCTCAGATAGATACTTATTATTTACTGTTATTTTCGTATGATATTACGATTGATTTTTGTAAATATTTTAAGGTTGTATCACCTGTAATACATGTTAATCATATATGTGACATTTAAAAGTATATATTTTAAGAAGCTAGATAAGGTATGAATTAGAACCAGATGTGTTACGTACAACAGAACTGAAACGTTTCTCAGTTACTTGCGAAAGTTTTTGTCAGTTATATTTATAACGGTGTACAAAGTGTTAGTGTTTGCTAGAGTGAAAACTTGTAAATTTTCTATAACATTGTTTATTGAGACTGAGACTGAGAGTGTATGTATATATGTATCTATCAAAATTATTTCCATGGAACTGTCGGACAGTTATGTTAGTGCGTGTGATAGTGTTATACTAGATTGTGTTATTTGGAATAATTATATTAAGAGTTTCTGGTCTCTGCTAGCATCACTGTGGTTAAAGCACAAATTGTCACCAATATATATGTAGCACACATAAATGTTAAGTCAACTGTATGAAATTTATATTAATCTTATAGTATATATGCAAGTACAAACAAAACTGTGTCCATGTACGGAGTTTGAGACGGAGTAAGTGATGCCAGAGTGAGAAAGGATGTATACAAATTTGAAATGTATTTTTTTTTATTGTATTATGTTATATTGCTGTCTGCATTTCCAGTGACCAGACCAAAATTTTCAAATTTTACATTTGGGCGGGGATGTTATATACCTCTATTTGGTAATTCTGGTTACCAGAAATGTAGGACATAATTTAGCCTGTTTTATGCTTTTACGGGACTGTATACTTTTCTTATGCTTGTCGGCGGCGAACAGTTAGTGTCGTCTGTCGTCCATGTGGTTTGTCAATGGCAGTAAAATAAAGTTGATGAAAATAAGCGTGACTTCAATCTTATAGTCCCCAGACAACAAAAGGATTGAGGCCCACGACACATAGACTTGGAATATGACCAGTTATCGTCCTTTGTGAATTTTGCTACTAACGGCGCTAATTTATATTTGTTTTATGTCACAATAATTATATAATAAATAAAATGTTATTTGTCAAAACAACCGAGTAAAATAGACAATTTAGTTTAATACATCAAGGCGACATCACAAGTGACTTTTGCAGTTAAGTTTCCGTACTAGATCAAACAGTCAGTCGATTTGTTAAACCGGTTTTCGTTAGATGACAATTTATGCGTTTTAGAAAGACAGTTCCATGACCAAAAAAAATACTTTATAGATGATAGATGATGTTTACGTGCATGCATGTTGTACCTGCATTGGTACCACATAGCAGTGCTAAGTGCATACCAACACGTTGGCGTTGTGCCGGGTAATGTCATCATTAACGATTGCAAAGGAACTTATCCCGAGTGACTTTAGTATATATTTGTCTGTATACGTATAAACCTTTTCCCTTTTATGTCGTTTGTTCTTTTGTTGTGTGATATTTAATTAATTTTGTATATTCATTATATCTCAATTATGAAGAAATAAAGACATGAATGAAGTGCGTGAATAATTATACTGCTGTTGTAAATTTACAGACCATCTGAATCTGAGGAGCCACAATGTGAACTTTTGTGTTTTTGTTTTGAGTGAGCGCAGTGAACGTTCTAAACAGCTTAACATTGCGTCTAGCGGATGATATTTTACGATGTCTTTTCATAGAAAACCCGAAAATCTGTTGATCGCTCTATGTAGTCAGCACTTCTGTGTTGACATGAATTATCATTGATATGGTCATAATTATAAATTAATTGTTTACAAAACTTTGAATTTTGAAATACTAAGGCTTTTCTACCTCAGGAATAGAGTACCTTAGCTGTATTTGGCAAAACCTTTAGGAGTTTGTGGTCTGCAATGCTCTTCAACTTCGTACTTTATTTGGCCTTTTAAACCTTTTTTTTATTCGAGTGTCACAAATGAGTCTTTTGTAGACGAAACGCGTCTGGCACAAATACAAAATTCAATTCTGGTATCTATGATGAGTTTATTTACAACCACTGGGTCGATGCCACTGCTGGTGGAGTTTTTATTCCCAGAGGGTACCACCAGCCCAGTAGTCAGCACTTCTGTGTTGACATGAATAATCATTGATATGGTCATAATTATAAATTAACTGTTTATAAAACTTTGAATATTTGAAATACTAAAGCTTTTCTACCTCAGGAATAGATTACCTTAGCTGTATTTTTCAAATCTTTTAGGAATTTTGGTCCTCAATGCTCCTCAACTTCGTACTTTATTTGGCCTTTTAAACCTTTTTTTTGGGGATTCGAGCGTCACTGATGAGTCTTTTGTAGACGAACCGCGCGTCTGGCGCAAATACAAAATTCAATCCTGGTATCTATGATGAGTTTATTTACTGGTCTTTTACCCTCTCCCTACTTTAGACAGCATTACGTTGGACAAAAGTAAGACTGATAATAAACGTCTTCCCATATTTTGTGACGTTTCTTATAACTTTACCTCAGACATTGTGACGTCGCTGATAATGTCTGCTTGCACATAAAAACGTAACACAAGAATTTCGGAAAAACTAAGCAGAGTCATATAGGCGAAGGAAGGACTACAATCATGGTTATTATTATCCTGCTCCTTGTCATAAGTTCTTTCATGGACACTCCCATATTGATAAACGGTGATGTATTATTGAATCTACCAACACCTGCTTTAAATCATATTTTTCGTACCATTTTAATCCACAATTTTCTACGCAGGAAATGCATGTACCAAGTCAGGAAGATGCAGTTGTTTTCCATTCGTTTGATGGGTTTGAGCTTTTGATTTTGGCATTTGAAAAGGAACTTTCTGTTTAGAATAATCCTTGGAGTTCATTATTTATGTTGTTTTACTTTTTCAAAGGAAATAATTTTAACATAGATCCCAATTACTCCTTTGAAGAAATACCTAAATAAGAATTTAGCTTAGTGTTGTTTTAAATAACCATAATTCTTAAGTCGTTAGTCATATGATTGTTCTGTACTTTGCACACAAATAGTACGACCAAAATTGACTGTAAATAATACTTAGTTTTCATGATTTGGCTATTGTCTTTATGTTCTGTGTTGATCCTACAGCTCTTCAACTCCTTTGATTATTATAAATCATTGGCTTTCAAATACTCCACTTTGAGCGTTCGTGATGAAAGATTATTCAGCGATTCGGACGAATGATATTTGTAAAGCGTACAGCACTGGGTCGATTTCGCTGCTGGTAGACTATGCATACCCGATGGCATCATCAACTCAAGGTATAACAAACCTTTGTTTATAGTCCGTTAAAATTTAGAAATTATAAAGAAACTTATAGGGTTTCATATTCATCAGACAAAGTTTGTCTTAGATGATTTGGCTATTATTTGTAGGTACTGGTTTTGGTCATATATCTCTTCAACTGTTTCAGTTCTTACGCATTCTTGGTTTTTGATATACAACTTTGTGACGACTGAAATTTGTTGTTTTCATTTTAAGGGTATTAATTCTAGACAGATGTTTGTTAAATTAAATTGTTTCAATTCAAGTAAAATTTGGATCTCAATTATAGAAAACCAAAAATGGATATGGTTTCCTTATTGTGATTCTTTTCAAAATTTTCCTAAGAAACCAGAACAGAATGTTTCTTAAGTTTTCTCCAGTTCTCTTTAGTGTATAGTAAAAGGTCGAATCAATGACAAGTATTCTTTAATCTTACAAATTGTTCAGCAAGGCTTTGCGCTACTGAATAAAACTGCAATTTTCACTGGATAAGCCCAACAGTTAGAACTTGGTGGATGCAAACAATAAATTCGCAACTATATAATCGGGCTTCCGAACTTACAAGAGACATTAAATAGTTGTGTATATATCTACTATTGATAAAGAATTCGATAACAAGTTTTAGAGTAATCCCGATTCCTGAAACAATAACGCTCTTCTGACGTGTCAAATGCATGGGGTCCTGCGATGGATCGATACCACATTTGCTTGATTGTAAGTCCACGAGGGTACCATCAGCTCATTAGTCAGTGCTTTGGCACTGACAAGATCAATAACGTATCTGTCTTCAGTTCTCCGAAACATCAAGGTTGACCTAGGTATAATAAAACACCAGTAATCTCTATACCTATGCTTAGCGTCTGTTTGTCCGTGTGGGGTGTATAAATACACAGCCACGTCCGGTCCGATTGGGAACGTTAAATCTGATGCCTAGTGCAGAGAAAGTGCCACTCCTTCTACACGACGAGAACCATTGAAACAACTCTTTGGGAGTTTTTCTGTGGCCTGTTGCACGACTACATCGCTGAACCTACCCAACATTTATCAGTAGCAGTCAAAGTGTGACGCCCTTAATACCGGTTAATCCCTATTACATGTTCTTCATATTGGATTTAACGGAATTTTTCTCGTCCTGAACATACATGAAATATTTGTCTAATAGACGAAATGATAACACCAATCAATCTTCAACCAATTATATGTTGTAGATTTTGTTTACTTATTTTTGTTATATCTCGTCTCTCTTTTTCTAATATATACCATCTTTTATAAGTGTTTGGTATGACTATAAATTTTCCTTCTATTCTTGTACTATGAAAACAAAATTATTTATTTAGTAAAATATTTCCGTTCTCCGTTACTGTATACTTTACAACAAAATTATTTTCATTTACCTGTGTACATTATTCTATTTGGCGGCATTTTTTCAAGGTTATGGTTGTCTTTCTAAAATTGTTTAAAATCTCATCCCTTATTTAATTGATTCAGTATTTGCAATGTGCCATAGATCAAATTTATTCGTTCAGTGTATGTTCATTTGTTTGTGTTAATATGTCTTTTGTTTGAGTTAAGCCATTTCAATTGATATTTTATAGTGTGCTATATTGTGATGTTACACTATTGTTTCAGGTAAGGGTTAATGTTTGTGTTTTTAAAACGTTTAAACTCGCTGCATTTGTGTGCACCTGTCCTAAGTCAGGAACCTGATGTTCAGTGGTTGTCGTTTGTTGATATGGTTCATAAGTGTTTCTCGTTTCTCGTTTTCATATAGATAAGACCGTTTGTTTTCCCGTTTGAATGGTTTTACATTAATAATTTTAGGACCCTTTATAGCTCGCTGTTCGGTGTGGATCCTAAGGTAGCGGGGCCCGGCTAATTTTCTTGCCTGGCTGATCTGTGTTCCTGTTGAATAATTACGGCTTTAATCCATTTGAAGAAACTAATATTTTTTCTTCAATAAGCTAGGACCAGAATTTGTTTCTATTCATCATCATTATTTAAACACATATCATGGTCCTGGATTTTATTCTTCAATTCAGTGGGTCTATATACTGACTTTCTGCTTTTGCTTTCTCTTTTATTGATCAAATATCTTCTCCTGTAAGGAAAAGTAAATGACTTTATACAATATGTAAATCCATCTGTGACTGTCCTAACTATAGGCTTTGAGCATTTATAATGAAGTTTAATCCAGGAATCAGTATTAAATGCACTAACTAATTTAAGTTAAACGTTTTGTTTACGGTCACAGCTATATTTTGAAAATTTTAATGATTATTTGTTAAAAGTTTTTAGGTAATTTTTGGTCATCAACTGTTTCTGTTATCATACATTCTTGACTTTAACAATTTCGGCTTTTAGCGTTCCTGATGAAGGTAAATCCAGAAAAGCGCTTGGGATGCATGACATTTATAACGTGCTGTTTTCAATTTTTCAACATGAATTTTGTAAGGCATCTCTAAAAATCAATGCTATCTGTATACTGTTTTGTTTTCTACCTATGTAACATCATACAAAACTGCACCTTTATGATTTTTGTAACAAGTAACTGTTTATTATCTCTATCATATATCAAACAAATTGGATTTTGGACAGCATTCACGGAAGTCAACAGGTCTCTGTGTTGTTGGCCGTTTGAAGATATGACAAACACTTTACTACGACTAAAGTCGGCGACGAACACGTTTCCATTATTGTCTGCAGTGACACCGGAATGACTTTTAATGTTCTTACATGGGAATGTCCAAAGTATATTTCCTTGAGATCACAACAAAATACTCCACCAAAATCTAAATCAGTGTAGAATATCTTATCTCCTAGGGTAGCCACGTAACTATTTGTGGACATTGTGCACGATATAATTGTCTTCACTGAGTCACCAGGATAGTTTACCTCAATTAATCCTTTTCTAAACCACATACAATTAATCTTCCGTTTGTGTATGCTATACCAGCACAGTTTGAACCCACACACAGTATTTTTAAGACTCTTAGTTTATCCTCATCAATTATTTTGATATAATGGGAACTTATAGATGTGATGGCTATGGTGTTATCTTTTGGAATATATGTGATGTCATGAGGAACGTACGGTTTAAAATCGATTTTACGGTCAAGTGATCCGTCAGAGTTTACTACTGTTATAGCTCTTTGCTTCTCATTTACAAACACCATTTTGCCACATGGAAGAAAAGTACATCCGGTCACCCCATCTTCACATGAGTCTATCTTTTACGCAACTTTAAAGAAATGTTTTTATTGATCTTATGTGCACATTGTTTGCCAACATATGCGCTTGCTTTTCTTTCTTTTCGTGATACCGACTAGGCTTGGAGAGTACGACACGTCTACTTTTCCTATGAATGGCATACTGGCAATGACGTTTTCAGTGTCGATTGTGGCCTTCAATACTAACACAGCTTGGTATAGGCCCTCGCTGTCGATCATTGATTGGACAAATTCTTCATCTTTCACAATGTCGTTTTCTATTTGTTTCACTGAAAGAAAAAGTTAAACATCAGACGCATATTTCTTTATGTTTACAAGGTCATTTTGGCAATCGTTTATTTTTCTCTGTTTCTCGTCTAACGATTCCAACACGTCTTGTATTTTTTAATTTCGTTCGCTTCTTTGGCATATAAATCTTGAATTACATTGGCCTGTAATTTGTCCAGATGGTTGTTGATTTGAATTCTCATTTGATCAATATCCTGTTCTATTCTCTTTCTTTCTTTCTTTAGAGAAGCCAGATTTTCTTGCCTGTTGAGGCGTATTTTCTTAATGTTTTCAGCCATTTCATTAAGCATTTCTTCAAGCTCAATAAACCTGGCCGACGACTTGACATCTTTAATACAATCTTCAATTGCGATTAAATCTTTGCAGTTGTTATGTGCTTCGATGATACACTTTCTGCAGCAAGGGCAATCGTGTTTTTGCAAAGGTTTGAAAAATTTCGTCGTGTTTTGTACAGTACTGCGTGATTTCTAACACGTTCCGTGATAATTTCTGATACTCATTTATAGATATAATATTATGATTTCTTGTCGCTTTCAGTAAACTATGATGTTCTTTGCAATCAAGACAAAGTACTTCGCAACAATCAATACACCAGACTGTTGATGGTTTAGAAAGGTGACGACGAATACACAAACCACACAGGGCTGTAGAGTCGGACATTACGATTCTGAAATATTTTACATACTCATAAAGTTTTTTTTTAAAAGTTGTTTCAAAATCCATTGAAATACAGTAAAATTATGGAACATCAAATATAAACATTACATACTATAAACTATGATATTCTTTGCAATCAAGACAAAGTCCTTGAAGTTCGTAATTTTTTATTTTATCTTTCGATATCCAAACTGGTCTGTATGATTTCTTATCAAAATGCATCGCTCTATTCTTATAATCGATCAAAGGTTTAATTATACTCATATTACTACTTATAATGTGTGTACATCCTAATTTCAAATTACTTTTGTAATCAGATTTTATACAGGAAGACACTTTTTCTCATATTATTTGAATCAGTGATTAAATCATGTATTTATAGACCTACACACACTGTCGATCGCTTTAATATTTATCAAGCTATATAATAATATACCTGGTATTTTCGAAGTCGTTATTTTATCTAGAGACATAGGCATGAATAGATTATGTGACAAAATTATTGATCAATGTAAGATACCTTTGTCAATAACTTAAAAGTTAACCATATATATTGACCATCCTAACCATATAATCATGATAATAAGTAAAATAATAAAATACCAAACTCGAGGAAAATTAAAATCGGAAAGTCTCTATTCAAATGGTAAAATCAAAAGCTCTAACACCTTAAATGAATGGATAACAACTGTCATATTCCTGAAATGGTACAGGCATTTCCTTATGTAGCAAAAGTTGGATTGAACCTGTTTTATAGCTAGCTAAACCTCTCAGTTGTATGACAGTCGCATAAAATCAGTATATTGACAACGATGTGTGAACAAAACAAAACAAACAAACATAATAGGTAAAAATATAAAAAGGGTACAGTAGTCAACATTGTTTTATAATCTTAATCACTATAAAACAAACCATTAGCAAAAATTGAAAGACAATAGTACAATAATCTAGCATGACACAATAACACAATGACGGTATGTATAAGTACCGAGCCAAGTCAAATGGATATTACCAAAACGTTTAAGCAGGTGTGTCAATACTATAATGTTTACTTCTACCTTTGATCTAACGCTTATTTATATAAATATATGCCGGGTTCAAGTCAACATTTAAATTAATTTGTTCAGCCTTCAGTGGTTTATCAATGATTCGTATTTCAAATTAAATGGTAAAATTGTGTGAAAAAGCAAGAAAAACTAAATTTTAATGCCGTTTATGCTAATATGCCTTATCGAAGTTATAAAATAAGGAAAGGTGTACTCACATTTCAATGATAAATCATCTCGCGTTTCTCCACTATATGTTATATCCATGTTCAAACAAACCACGTGATTTCGAGTACGCATACAGATAATCAATAAAAAGTTAAAAGTGGTGTATTTTGAACTAACGAAAATAGTATATGTTCCAGCCTTATTTAGGTCAGGCACTATATTTTTGTTTGTAAATACATAGAAATAAAATTAAATCATTGTGAAGCAAGAACATCAAATCAATATTGTGTGTTTACATCCTAATTTGAAGGTTATATTGTTATCAAAAGACTTCATAAGTTTCTTAAAAATTCCAATCCTTGTTTCATCACTAATCAAATACAGTATTGACCACCATATCAATTCATTCTTATTCAATACACTACACCAGAAATTTTGTAAAATGAACCAAACACCAAATACAAAATCGGAAAGTGATTTTCCTACTATCAAGGTGAACTTATAATGAGTAGAAATAATACCTGCTTTTATTGAAATATAGGGGAAAAAGTAAAATCACAAAAATACTGAACTCCGAGTAAAATTCAAAAGGAAAGTCCTTAATCAAATGGCAAAATCAAAAGCTCAAACACATCAAACGAATGGATAACAACTTTCATATTCCTGACTTGGTACAGGCATTTTCTTATGTATATATATTTAAGTTTTCATAGTTTAATATAAGTATCACTTATCGTCATAACCTGGTCCTAATCACATTAACTAACATAAATGAAATTCTAAGTGAACGTCACACGAAATTAGAATAAAATACAAAATATAGATAACAATTCATTACACAATCTTTAACGATTTAGTATATGACTATTATTTTAAATATTTACCTTCTGTATTGATTTCCCGGCTTAAAATTCAAAAAGAATTTTAAACATTCAATCACACTGCATGACTTTCAATAAGATAATTGTTGTATACTGAAAAGTGAAATCACATAAATACTGAACTCCGAGGAAAATTCAAAACGGAAAATACGTAATCAAATGGCAAAATCAAAAGTTAAAACACATTTAACGAATGGATAACAACTGTCAAACTCCTGACTTGGTACAGGCATTTTCTTATGATCTATATTGTTAAAACGCATACGAAGTGATTAGACTTATCATAATTACAGATGATAGCATTTAATTACTGATCATTTAATTAAATCAAAGCTCTTCCGGTAACTTGGGAGGAATGAAAACACTTTACCTGTATACTGATGAAATGTTGTATGTGATTCTTTTCGTTAATTGAAAATGGAAACGGGAATTTATCAACGAGACAACGACCCAACCAAAAGAAGAAAACATCCGGAGACGACCAATGGGTCTTCAATACAGCGAGAACATCTTGCACACGGAGGGCTCAGGCATATTCAGCTGCACTAAATAAAATGTGTACTATTTCAGTGAAAATGGGCGTCACACTCAACTTTGAAACATAAATTAACCAAAATTAAAAAAAAAAAACACACAAGACTAAGAAAAGACCAGAGGCTCCTGACTTGGGAAAGGCGCGAACATGGGATGGGGTTAAACATATTTTGCCAGAATTTAACCCTCCATTATACCTCTAGGCAATTAGTTTACAAACACAGCAAAATGACAATGATCAACATAAATTAAGAAAGGACTAACTTCGATCACTGACATTCCAGCTCCAGACCTCAATTAAACTGATTTTGAAAGATTATATCTTCCTCAAATCTAAATTAAATTATTTTGTTCATTCAATTTTGTTACATTCCACATTGCAAATGCAATTTATATAAGCTGTACTTCTAATCTCATCCGTTGTCTACGGGTAGATTTATCATTGGTAACCATGCTAACTTTGTTGATGTGGTTCATAAGTGTTTCTCGTTTTTATATAGATTAGACGGTTGGTTTTCCCGTTTGAATGGTTTTACACTAGTAATTTTGGGGCCCTTTATAGCTTACTGTTCGGTGTGAGCCAAGGCTCCGTGTTGAAGACCGTACTTTGACCTGTAATGGTTTACTTTTATAAATTTTGACTTGGATGGAGAGTTGTCTCATTGGCACTCATACCACATCTTCTTATATCTATATAACCTCGTCTTTTATATACACAAAGTTGAAATGTCTTATATATATGGAACTACTAGTTCTGGAAAGGGAGGACTCTCGAACCGTTAAACTTAGTGTGCAGCCCGTTGTCCAGTGAAATAGACCAATGTCAAACAGATGAATGCACAATTTGAATAGAGCCGAATGTTGATTGGACGTGCTCTATTGATTGTCTAATAACTTTCATCTCTTCTTTGATAAAATTATAAGATAAAGATTTTATTTTATTTTTTGTTTTGTTTTTCATTTGATTTTTTATTATTATTTTTGTTTTTTCGTTTTGTTGTTTTACTTTTTATTAGGGGTTTCATTCAATTTTCTCAAGGATGTGATAAGGTCAAGTTTAGGAATTTTGTCAGATGTTCGGACTCCTTGGTTTTCTTCCTACAATACAGGGTAAACTATTTTGCCATACAACACCCATTTTCTTTTCGTATAAGAATTCAATCGGTCATAAAAGATAATTTTACTAAATTTGAGCAGATTTTAGATTTCTTTTCTTTCGATTTCAGACGCAGAAAAATACTAATGCAAATATAAGGTAAAAGTACGGGTCAGCCTTTCCCGTCATTTTTAAAATTGAATTTCTCTAAAAGGAGCTCCATAAATTATGATATTTTACCTTATTTCATCCTTGAACTAATTTCCGCCTGACTCATAGAATCAATCTTAAATTCTAGATTTTTCAAAAAGTTCTTAAGTACATTATTAATCGCTTATACAGTCAATTTCAAAGTATGCGTCGGTATTTTACAAATTCAACGTTTTTGCACCATGAATTACTCAGCCCGCGTGAATAACACGACAATCAGGTAAATATAGTGCATGTAAAAGACGTTATGCGTTTGTTCATAACATGATGTAATATCTAACTGGTAGTCAATTTTATTACAATTTGTATCAATAACAAAAGAGACACGGATGTGTATTCTTTTCTTTAATTTTGCTAATATGCTTGGTCTATATGCCATTTTGTTCTTCTTTGTTACATATTTGTTTGTTGTTTTAGTGATAAAGATTATAACACAATGTTGTCTGCTGTTTTTTTTTTTTGATATTTTTTCTATTATGTCTGTTTGTTTTGTTCACGCATCGTTGTCAATATAATGGAATTTGATGCGACTATCATACAAGTGAGAAGTTTATATATAATTAGCGAGCTATAAAACCAGGTTCAATCCACCATTTTCTACATAAAAATGCCTGTACCAAGTCAGGAATATGACAGTTGTTTTCCATTCGTTTGATGTGTTTGAGCTTTTGATTTTGCCATTTGATTGGGACTTATATCTAGAAATTGACTATGAGGTTCGGTTGAAAACAAAACTTTACGACAAAAGAGATGATTTCAGCGTCTCAATTGTGAATTTTCATTTTGAAACCAAGAGTTCAAAAGGGTGAAGTTGAAATTATCACTTTGTAAATTTTACGGACGCCATCACGAATTGGTTGACCGTTATGGAATATTCGTTTCACAGATGATATCGGATATGTTCCTTATGTAGTAACTACAATCCCGTTCCCTTTTCACGAATGTGATCTACCGAATTAGACTATTTACCGGCTTTGTAATTACATGAGCAACACGACGGGTGCCACGTGTGGAGCAGGATCTGCTTACCCTACCGGAGCACATGAGATCATCCCAAGTTTTGGTGGGGTCCGTATTGCTGTTGTACCCTATTTTTGACATTTTACCTATTGTGTCTGTTTGTTTTGTTCACAAATCGTTGTCAATATAATGGAATTTGACGCGACTGTCATACAAGTGAGAGGTTTAGCTAGCTATAAAACCAGGTTAAATCCACCATTTTCTACATAAGAAAATGTCTGTACCAAGTCAGGAATATGACAGTTATTATCTATTCGTTTGATCTGATTGAGCTTTTGATTTTGCCATTTGATTGGGACTTATATCTAGAAATTGACTATGAAGTTCGGTTGAAAACAAAACTTTACGACAAAAGAGATGATTTCAGCGTCTCAATTGTGAATTTCATTTTGAAACCAAGAGTTCAAAAGGGTGAAGTGGAAATTATCACTTTGTAAATTTTACGGACGCCATCACGAGTTGGTTGACCGTTATGGAATAACCGTTTCACAGATGATATCGGATATGTTCCTTATGTAGTAACTACAATCCCGTTACCTTTTCACGAATGTGAGCTACCGAATTAGACTATTTACCGGCTTTGTAATTACATGAGCAACACGACGGGTGCCACGTGTGGAGCAGGATCTGCTTACCCTACCGGAGCACATGAGATCATCCCAAGTATTTGGTAGGGTTCGTGTTGCTGTTGTTCCCCTATTTGTGACATTTTACCTATTGTGTCTGTTTGTTTTTTCACACATCGTTGTCAATATAATGGAATTTGACGCGACTGTCATACAAGTGAGAGGTTTAGCTAGCTATAAAACCAGGTTAAATCCACCATTTTCTACATAAGAAAATGGCTGTACCAAGTCAGGAATATGACAGTTGTTATCCATTCGTTTGATGTGTTTGAGCTTTTGATTTTGCCATTTGATTAGGGACTTTCCGTTTTTTTTTGATTTTCCTCGGAGTTCAGTATTTTAGTGATTTTACTTTTTTCACACAATAAAGAACTAGTTTGGTCGGAACGATCGTGAAATTTTATCTAGAGATTAGGTTTAGACGCATAACATTTATTGCTCCGCATCACTGATACATGTTTGAAGTAGGATTCAAGTAAAAAATCATATGTATAAATCGATATAAATTTGAATGTAAACGACATTGCAGAGGCGTACCTACCCGGAGGCACGGCAGCACGTGCATCCACGTCGTTTTCACAACAACAAAAAAAAACAAACAAAAAAAAAAGAGAGAGAGAGAGAGAGAGAGAGAGAGAGAGAGAGACAAAGTTAACATATAGGTATTGGTCTTTCTATTGTCATTTTAAAACTACACAAATAATAAAAGCAAGAGGAATACACATGCAGCGGAATTTTTAATCCTGTAAGACATGTTTATGTACGATAAGTACATACAACTGGTGTAAACTTAGCGAAACTTTTTATATTACGGGCATTGTTTAGAAAATACCAGCTACATAGTTGTCGGTACCACCACCATATAGTATACTCGCTTTGAGTGCGAAAAAAACATAATCGCTTTAGGGTTAACAAAAACTTGAAAATTATTATTTTCCGCTTCGCCCCAAAGCACACATCTTACTAGAATGAAGACTCTTCAACTCGTATCGATCCGGGAAAATGACTGTTACCTTGTGAACTAGTTCAAAATTGACTAAGTATTTAGGTCTTGACAACACGAATATTTCATTTTCACATCACGTCAACGTATCTCGTCCTGTGTGCATGTAATATTTGCTACCGGACATTAATAACCATTCAATCAATCAATAGTTTCCGTATACTAGTAGATGAGAAGTTGAAGCTGCTGTTATTGTAAAAAGTACACATTTTGCAGTACATGTATTACGTTTTATTTATTTTACAAAAAAAATCTTTTAATATATAGATTCGATAATTCGAAGTCGTTTCTATATGGGCCGGCTATACGAATGGTTAATTGTAAAAGCATTTAAATAAATTGTTAATTCTAACTCGTTTTACTGGACTATTAGGTCATTCAATTTTAAAGAACTTTCTGTCCGAGTCGGACACTAAACTGCTGATTCTTGTTCGAAAGATACACCAAACTTTTACTACACGTATCTTCACTGTTATCATCTAGATATTGCCATACAACTGGTCGAATGCATATGCATTTGTTAATTAGCTGGCTAATAAAAGAACGCAGATCTTGAAAAGATCGTGATCAAAGTACCATTTCCTCTGGAAAAATTCATTAATTTCAACTTCGAATATTCCTAACTACGTAAAATTCGAAATTCCATCTCTCTCTTGTAGAGTTTACCCACAAAATTTTTAAACATCTAAATACATATGTTCAGCAAAATATATAAGAATGTGTCCACCAAGTATTTGGTATCCAATGATGTTTATGCTAACAGAAACTCCACATATATAGTATTGTATTTATGTTTATTGTTTGTTTTCTTAAATCTACTTTGCTCAATACAAATACTAGCATATGGACAAATCTCCGTGATTTTAAAAGATTTCACGTACAAAAACGCAAACGACAATGTTAAGTCTTCATTCGACTCAAAGTTAAACAAATAGTTGACCAAAAACCACAACAAAAATGTCCAAGTTTTAATTCGGTTGTGTCTGTTTTGAAACGCAATATATGTGGACCTAATGATGGCCTTAGGCGGCCCCAGACCCCTCGCCATTTAGTCTGTGATTCCACTTCATTAAGAAGTAGCTACGCCCCTGCTACGTATCTTATCAGTCCTCTTAACTATGAAAATCATGCTTTTAATGTTGTCAAGTATTTTTTTTTATGATTTTCAACTAAATTTTGAATATCGAACCGACTGCTAGCAGCCGGTTGGATATTGAATATCGAATATCGAATAACGAACCGGCTGCTAACTTCACATACATTTGGTTTGTGTTTGTATATCAAGAAAACTTATTTCTAACAGATTATGATATCCAAAAGTAAAATCATAAAAGTACTGAACTTCGCGGAAAGTTCAAAAGGAAAGTCCCTAATCAAATGGCAAAATCAAAGATCAACCACATCAAACGGATGGATAGCAACTGTCATATTCAATCTATTGATGTGATGATATTGTTTTAGGGCCCGTAAATTTTCATAATTTTGTACACCTATCGATCCTCTTAATAAACTTGTTTTCAGATGTAATGAATTTAGAATTGTAATAAAGTATTTGAATACTGTTTTCATCGGTCCTAACAATGATTTTCTAATCAAACAATTGAGATATAACTAAAATGTATTACAAGACAGCTATTTACACATACGGTACTACCTTATGTCGTCGACGTCTTTACACTCAATCCATTAAATGTGTACTGATTGATATTTTGTCTTGGATACGTGAATCTTTTTTATAATCTGATATTGCATTACTCGGAGCTTTCTTTCAGTTACTGCTAGGACTCTCAGATCAGTACTTTTTTTTCTTCAGTGTTTTGTTAGTTTGTTATGCGTTGTGTCGATCTGCTGAATCAAACCCTTTACAACTGATTTTAATACTTTGTTTTTATACTGTGCTGTTCAACATTGTCATATAAAAGGACGGAGTTGGGCGCCTACAAACATGATTATCCTCGCCAAATTCTGATTGTGCCTGTCATAAGTCATGAGCCAGTAATACAGTGGTCGTCGTTTGTTGCTGTATACTAGTATATTATATTTCTTTTGAACAAATATTAAGGTCGTAGGTTTTCTCAATTGGAATTCTTTTGCATTGTGTAAAGTCGAGGCCTTTCATTGCTTGAATGTGGTATTGGTTTTGCCCATTGCCTAATATTTACGTCATTTGGAGTCCGGTGGATATTTGTCTCGTTGGCAATCATTCTACATTTCCTTGTTTTATGATAATAAAATCAAATACAATTGCTTAGTCTACTTGGTTTCCTTAAAACAAATCATATTTTATACAATGTAAAATGAATGAAGCGCACAAGACCAAACCATAGACATAGACATATATATATAATTGAGGTAAATTATATGGCCTTCCAAATACCGTTTCGATCCCTAACATCACTGAAGAGACATTAATTGTCGAAATCCGTATATGGTGTACAAATTTTGCACCTCATGTTTGTGGTATACCATAATTTCCACAAGTTTATTGTTTTCTGTTTGGTATTAAAGTAATATTAAAATCCATTTCGTTAGATCTGGTGATTTATTTGGCAATCGCCAATGGCAGTCAGCAGGGTTTAAGAACATCAGTTGTTCGACCTGTTAGTCAAATGCGTTTTGTTAAAATAGACTTTTCACTTTTTTGTCTTTTGGAAATTTTTGTTTGTGCTGTATTTAGACCCTTCTACCAAGAAATTTGTTTTACATGCACACGTATAAAAATTGCGGTTTTATCCAACGCAATCATAGGTTTGAACGTTGTTTTCAATTTAGACTTTTATATATATAAAACAGGCGCCAATTTCCAGCATCATTGTTAAAATTGTTAATTAATATTAGGAATCATTGAAACCCTTGCATTACATATCATATTTCAAAGCTTCGAATAAATGTTTTTTAAGATCCTTTAGATCAGTTTGGTCTTGGGAGTGCAGGTTTGGCAAAATCAAATAACTGATAAATGCAACAGATTTGCATGACAACATCAGTCATCGTAATTTTCAAGTATTTCTCCTTAATTGGTAGTGTCTTGTTACTTCCTGGAGTATTTGTATTATTATTTCAATATAAAACAATGTCCCCATTTGCCCACCGAACAACGCAGCATAATCGTATATTTTATAGTGGCATGTGTGGCTGCTGGCCCTTCCAACCATCCTGCACAAGTCATTATCAACACTCGCCGATCAGACAACACAAGTCTGTGTCTACGCTTGAAATTCAGTAAAACAGAAATTTCAACGATAAGAGTATTTCGTACAAGTTATCTCGGGTTAAATACATGTATAACAAACGTGTACGTGACAGATACTGACAAACGTGACGTGACTGTTAGTTATATCATAATCGCTGATACACAAAATTATCTAATTGCATATTAAAACTAGTAAACAAAGATTAACTGAGTTGTTCGTATCACTCCTCAGTATTTTGATGAACGTACATCGTCGTGTCGTCAAATTATAACATACAGATCGAACGTATAAATCACAATTCTAGGAACAAATCAGTCTTCTACCACTACTTCATAGAAAATCAAGGCAAGTTCAAAATGAATTCCATTGATATAAAATCAGTTTTAAAATATATACCTTGGAATGTCTACTACGAAATGTTCTATCGTTCCATTAAGGTTTTTTTTTTTTACATTTTCAAGAATACCTTTAGACTAAAAAATCATTTTAAATGAGACACAAAGAGGCACTTAAAGGCAACTGTACGGCCTTAAAAATGACCAAACTAATACGGTAAGGTAAGCATTAAAAGCACCGGCATGATAAAATGTAAAAAGTAGTCGTCTTAAACTACTGTATCACTTATGTAGCCTTTCAACACTGAGGTTGTGAGTGCCAATCCCGCACGTGGCAGGTGCGCTCGACTCAATCTTAATTGACTAGGAATGTCAGTTTTCCTACCGATGCAACGAAATAGCAAAATAGTGCTTAAAGCGGCATTTAGCAACAGTCAATCAATCAATCTACATTATTTAAATTTCACCGTTATGATTTTGAACGATTTCAAGAGGGACAACACTGCTTTCTTATCAATTTTATTAACAAATGTTTTTTACTTCAAAGATCTGTAAATATTAGATTTTATATTAAATTTATTCGACATGGAAACAAGTAACGAATTACATTTTAGCGATAATCTCTTTTGCTTCATTCCACTTTCTATCATTTAGAATATTTCTTATACAGTATTAAGGGACAACAATTGTGTGCTTTAATAAATCTAAATATTTTACAGAGGAGGTAATGTTACTGTCCGGGGTCAGCCGTGTTATCAGTTAAAATAAACATTTTGTTTTCATTGTAATAAATCTGCAGTTGTTCACTTTGATTGATATATAAATTAAATTCACGTCCGTAAAATCGAATAACTGACGTTTTGTTTTCTTTTTTCAAAAAATAGAACAATTTGACAATAATCTATCCTTTTAATTAATTGTTTTAAGAAAGAGATGCCTGTAAATTATTTTGATTGCTTATTTTTAAAAGTTGTCTTTTATGGACGTTGCATGTATGGTGACGTTTCCGTATATATATTTTAAATTTTGGAGTAAATACTTCATTTGTTGATGTATAATGTGAACGCTTTGTGTATATTAAATATATTTAGCTTTGTTGAAAGACGTTCATAATTTCAAATAATAACAATACAAATTGTTAAGTCTCTAAGAAAACGTGTAAGACTTTCGCTACTTTTTGCTAAATGGGTGCAATTTTGGGTATTCAGTGCAATTTGCGTATACTGTGACGTTATATATTCATGTTATATGTGACGATATATAAATATTTGGCGTTCATGTAAATAAAATTAAACTTTCTTTTACTTATAATTTAAAAATTATTTATTTACATACTTAATTAATTACTAACTCAGTTACTAACTTATCACCGACCTACTTACTTACTTTACTTATACCAATATTTCAACTAAAGTTTCCAAAGTCTAAATAAGTGAATAAATTATACAAAAATTACATCTTCCATCAATTATTTAATCATAATTAACAAAATCATTAAGATTTAGCATAAGACATCCATTGATGTGACATTGACTTTTAAATGGTGCATGAATTTGAGGTTGGATTCAGCTTGGTTTTTTTGTTTGCAGTGCTCATCCCAGACACCACTATCTGTCACAGCTTTTAAATGTCAAAGTTACAAGCACCGGAAAAAGCATTCCCATCTAAACGTGCGTTTAAATTTTAATTAAAGCAAGAAAAGTGTAAAGGTGTATTTGAAAATTAAAAGGCAAGTTTGATTGTGTGCTTTGTAAACAAGTTGTTAGAGTTATTGCGACAGTTCAAAGAAAATTCAGAAAAGGTATAATCCCAATACTTGTCGTAAAATGTAAAAGCCATGCCATTTCTTGATTTCATTGCTTTCAATAATAAAACATTGTAAAATATATTACTTTCATTTAATCAAAACCGTTCTGGCAGTAATAAAATGGTGATAAAAATTTTGTGTTACGTCAGATATGACAATTGATTTTGTAAAATATTCTCTGAGTCATCTTATTTCTAATTCAATATTGTTTTTTTAACAAATAGAAAAAATGAACAAGAAAGAGCCATTCGACTGGACAGAAAGGAAAACCTTACAAGAGTGTATGATGTACATGTTCGATAATGAAATTATGTGTGATGTCACTTTCCTTGTTGGAGGAAATCGTAAAGCAATTAAAGCACATAAGAATATTCTTGCGAGTCGAAGCCCAATATTTCGTTCGATGTTTGATGGTTCACAAACTGAAGAGAAAGAAATCAATGTTCCTAATATTGATGAGGATACTTTAAAGCTCTACTTCGGTAAATATGGTGTAAATGTGTTTCAGTTTACCCATGCAATTGCATTCTCAAATGTAATCGGAAAAAATGATGCATACAAAATGAATTGTTTATTATGGTTTGAAACCTTCATATGTTTTAAAGAATAATTTTACTAAATTTTGCACAAACTGCCATTAGTATCAATTATTTATAACATACTTTTTTCAAAATAACCAACCTTGTATTCTAATTGGCTTAATTTGAAACAAAATTATATTTTACTGCTTTTTTTTTTTTTTTTCGTTTTTCGGGAAAGGGAAGGGTGGTGGGGTAGTGTTTGTGGTTTATTAAGTGGGGTTTTCTATCGGCTGACTTTTGTCGCCTGTGTTTTCTATGGAAAAATAGAACGATCATGTTCTATGCCCAATTTTGTAGCTTACATTTTTCAAACTGGACGTCATATCGGAGTATTGCGTATGAATTACTGTAAACAAAATATAGATCATAATTAAAACACCATGCAAAAAGTCTCTAACTAAATTACCCTCAAAACTATACCATTTATACATATTTCTCAGTTTTACATGTTCGATCATCTGGAATTGTACATGTTGAATATCATATGGACATATTTTTGTCTGAGGGCTCCCAGAGTTTACCTTTATCAGGAACGCGCAAACCTATACATGTAACGAAGTTTGCCCTGCCGAATCCTGTTGCATAAGTTCTATTCAAGATATAGACCATAGAAATGTTTAGATGAATGTGTGTTTATTATATATGATTTACCAAAACAAAAGGGATAAGACATCTTCTAACCATTTACAATATTGCAATATGTTTTAAAGCATGAAAAGGTTCCTTGCAATTTTAAACCTTATAATACTAAGTATTAAAGCATATACATTCTGTGGTAAAAGAAAATGAGTTAAGGTAGAGAAAAGAAATATAGAATGTAGCGTGTGCGTTTCAATCATCTTGTATTTCTCATAAACGGAGTATTTGTACAAACTGGATTTAGATCCAGTTAATACATATTGTTTTAGCTTAATATTGTTAGTTTCTTTTAAGCCGCTTGTGAAAAACAAAGATACAAAATTTATTAATTGACTAAAAGGGAAAAAGTTTTAACCAAATTTAATGGGCGTAATATGCAAACCGCTCTTTAGACATTTTAATTTTCGTGGATTTCCTAAGATTCACTCTATATAGTTATAGCTCTTTTGATATAGCATTCGATAAAACAAATTACAAAAACAGAAAGTGTTGCTGTTTATCTAGAACCTTTTCTTCGTATGTCGAGGAGTTACATCGTGGGCAGCATCACTAGTCAAATGGTTAAAACTTCTATTAAAAACTGCAAAACGTAGCAGCTAATTTTTTTTAACATCTGTTGTTTTATTTTGAACAAGATTATTTCTATGATGAATAAAAGAGAATTTGGGGTAATACGCCTATTTTACAGAAACTTAACAACAACTAACCAAACGATAACGAGATGGCACCATACAGTCTTCAACAAAAGACACAATATGTCAATCTCTTAATCGCCACAAGTCTAGAATAAATTAAACACATACAATCAAAATGGACGGCTTACATTTGCGCGAATTTGAATATGACAAGCATTAAATTTGCTCAAAGAAATGGTATTACGTTTGTGTGAATTGTTTTGTATTTCACCTGAGTTTTTACCTGTGATTTTTATTTCTGAGAATAACCTGATTGTCAAGTGTTTTATTAGGAAAATCTCGTTGGTTGATGTCTATCATATTTGTTTTAGTTTATTTTTTGAACGTAAATTGACAATCATAACACCTATTCTTATGTCTTATATTGTTAAATATATATTAGAGAAGTCTCTATTCGTTTATTTAAACATCCAAAAGCTCTAAATAATGTTAAAACAAATTTTTTGACTAAAATACAGTGAATATCATGAAAAGGAACATTCAAACTATACAAAATATACTTTCTGGTACTTGTACCCTAGCGATTTCAGATAACATTGGCGGAAATTTCTCCAACTAGACATTTCAAAAATTCTTTAACGGTTTACTGAACTTTCTTATTGGCTGTGCGCTTTACAAGAGCTTGGTTGTTACTACCGAGAATTATAATGTAAGTAATCACCTGAACATGCTGAAATGGCAGTATAATCTCAGTGAAAAGGTTTAAGACAAACATTAGACTACGGCGAAGTATCACTGAACACACTTATTTCGGGAATACCTAAAACAAAATTGATATATTTTGTGACTCATTTGTGGTGCCCGCATCTAAACATTTGGAGGTCTAAAGAATGATTAAGATGAAGAGTAATGAAAACCAAATATTCTATAAAGTTGTGCATGGGGCAGAAAAATAACATATTTTTAACGATAAATGTACAGAACATGAATATCATTTAATGTCAGTACATGAGTGTTGACTACTGGGTTCGTAATACCTTTTGACGAAACGTCAATCAGCAAAACCTTTGAACCAGCGGACGCGAAACAAAGCGATTGCTTTGACTGATGTGACGTCAAAAGAGTCATGAAATAAAATTATTTTAAAACGTTTCTGCACGGGACAAAATCTTAAAATGAACTTTTTTAATAATCTGTAAATGAAATTAAGTTGAAACAGTTCTCTAAGATTTCGAATAACTAAATAAATTGTCAATTGCATATGACATTTGTATTTACAAAGTTCTTAATTGAAATATATGAAAGATCACTTTTAGAAGTTGAATAAGGTCGATATAATGTCATTTTTATCAATTATATTCACGATTGAATAAAACGTTACTCGGGATTGTGTTTTCTCATATTGTATTTATGTATAGTGTAGTACCGCTTAATCCGTTGGGCTGTGTTTTCTCCTTTATGCAACAAAGATACGAGAATAAGAAAAAGCTACGTCGATCTAGTATTCAGAATGAGAAAACATTTACATACTAAATATGATTGAATTTTCATTCCAAGATATACGTTTTATAAAGATAGCCTGTAATATTTGAGTGGCTATCATTTATTACTATATATTATGGTTGTTTTTCGTTTACATAAATCAGGCATTTATTTGGTTTCTCATTTTGATGGTTTTACATTAAATTTTGTTGACGCCTTTTATAGCTTGCTATGGGGTATGGGTTTTCCTCATTCTTGAAAGCCTTACGACTACATATAGTTGCTTACATCTGCGTCATTTGATCTTGGGTGGATAGTTGTTTCATTGGAAATCATACTGTATCTACTCTGTAATTTATAAGTTCCGTTTTAGCTAACCTGGCCCAATGGACCAAGTGAGCTTTTCTCATCACTTGGCGTCCGTCTTCCGTTGTCGTCGTCCGTTAAATTTACAAAATCTTATCCTCTGAAAAACTGGGTCAAATTTAACCAAGTTTGACCACATTCTTTATTGGGGTATCCAGTTTAAAATGTGTCCAATGACCCCACCTTGTCGTCATTGCTTAGAATAGAACACTGGGGTAAAATGCAAGTTTTGTCTATTATTTCGAAACCCGTTATGAATAGAAAATAATCAGACAGGAGTAGAAATGTTCAGAATGTTGAGCCCTACCAATTGTCCATATACGTCAAAATTGTCAGATGACTTCTTAAAGGAGTTATTAGACTTAACTGACTAATTTTACAATTTTATTTTCTTTTTGACTATCATCTTAAATACTATAATAAATATAGAGAAACATTAAAATGCAAAATGATCAGCAAGACAAGTTCTACAAATAAGTCCATGGTCGAAATGGTCAGCCGACACCTTGTTAGAGTTATTGACTTTTGATGATGTTTTTGTCAATTGTTTGCGTTTTGCCTTGTATCTAAAAATAATTAATAGATAGATAGAAACTTGAGTAAGCAAAATCATCAGAAGACAAGTTCTACTATTAAGACAATATAGAGGAAATCGTCTGACGTCTCCTTGGAATTATTGCCCTTTATTAATGACGATTTTTTGTATATTATATATTTACTTTCATCGTCACTTTTCCTTGTGTTCATTAGTTTATTAAAATTCCGCGAAACGTTGTTCTAGTCTTTTGCATATTCCAGTATGACGTCATATGTCCTTTTCAGGAGTCAAACTTTAACATCAGATATTTTAAGACTTTTGTACGCTTCAGAATGTAATAAAATTTGACAAAAGAAGATTGTCAGGTGAAAAGTGTGAGTATATTGAATATTATTGAAGAAATGACATATATCCGTTGCTATTGACTAAATGTACATCGTCGTAACCTATGAAATTTATCAATGACGTAACGAATGGTCAAAGGAAATGCCGTAGTATTGTCTAATGATGCTGGATAAGCCCATCAAATAACGCAGATTTTCATATCACTTTTGTATCACACTCCGTACTGTGTGATATTAATTCAAGAAATATATAACAGGCCACAACCATAGGAGATCATCTTTTATAAAAGCTCAAACGCAAAACAAAACCTGCACAGTAGATGTTTTGTGGAGAATAGCAGTTTGATTTTGCAGATGTAAAATTATTATATTTAATTCCACTTGATTTCAAAACCTTTAAAGCCCAAGAGTAAAAGAAAGTGAAAATTAGCCATTCCTCTTTGATTTAGAAATTTGAACATTTGTTTTTCTTTTATAGATTCGCATACAGTGATGATATAATGATAACAACCAAGAATGTCAAGAACATGTTATTTGCAGCACAAGAATACTCCTTTCATCAATCAACACAAAATGCTCTGAACTTCTAAAATCAACCGCAAAATCAGCCAATTCTGTTTTAACTCTGTCAACGGCAAACCAATTTCATTTGGAAGATCTTCAAAAGGAAAGTTTACAATACATAGAAGACAATACTGGAGACTGCTTGTTATCAGTGCATGCAGTTGAGGTTAATAGCGTAAGAGTTCAGCAGATTTTAGAGTAGGAAAACCTTTCTTTATCTGAGACCGACTTATGTAAATTTTTTCCTGAAGTGGGCAGAAACTCAGTGTAAAAGGCAACAAAAAGAATTGAATGCACATAACCTAAGATCCATAGCAGGGGAATTGGTGTCTTTGATAAAGTTCCCGCTTGTAAAGAAAATATATTTTTCTACCGAAGTTTCAACTTCAATGCTTCTTACACCAGATGAAATTCAAAGTGTGCTCCTTTACCATAAAGGAACGAAATGCCAACTGTTTTCAGAAAACCTAGATGTCCTCGGAAAGTTACATTTATATGTAAACATGAACAAACTCTAAACAACATTTACCCAATATTTGAGACCCCATCAAATGATGAATTTACCTTCCGTTCGAACAATCCCATTTGGTTAAAAGGCTGTGTCATTTTGGACCCGTTGATCTAAGATCTGGAAGTGGTTCTTTACATTTCATTTACAAGACAATTCTAAAAATATATCCATTCGGAAAACCTGGACTTAGTATGCGGTAACGTTTATGATCAACGGTAGCAATAAGAGTTTCAAAACCGATTCCTCTAATCGCCAACACACCATATACAATTAACGTTCGAGATTTCAGACCTTGCGCTCAATATTATGCTTATGTTGGCATGTTAGGACAAGTTTACACTCAAGATGATTTTGTAATAACATTTGCAATTTCTTCGAGGCCATTTTCATTTTCGCCATATGTATGTCAAATATCTGGAATCTTGTGCAGTACTTAATATTCAAATTGTCAGTGACAAACTCCTCTGAAATTAGCAACAATACATGCACTTTAAAAGGTTTTACTCAAGAATCGAGCTCTTTAAAACTTAAGTTTTCTGTACATAGCATTACCATGTACATAGCATGCAGCATGTTCATATCAGTATGTAACGGCTAGAGATGGAAGATTTGTTAAATTAGTTCAATTTATAATGGAATAGATCAGATTTCTGTAGAATTTCGACTCTGTTCAATTCCTTTTACATGCATGTTCATTTCAAACACTCTTATCGTTTACGTAGTCTCTTGGTTATGTGCTTGCTTCGTTTGCGGAAGGTCGGTCCGGTCCATTCCCGCCTGGATCAAACCAGATACTAAAACTTGTAATTTGTTGCGTCTCTGCCAAGCAAAAACATTAATGACAAATTATAAGAGCATATGATAGAGTCTCTTCCTGTGGACCGTTAGCGTATGAACTAGCACGTAAAAAGTCGAGTCATCGTGTCGGTCTTGTAACAGGGTATATTGATATTAAGATGTTATGTGTGTAAAATTTGCCGATGAAAATAAGTAAAACGCAATCAATCTAACCCTGCAACACGTATATGAATTCTATACTTTTCATCTTATATGTAAAGACTTTGAGAACCCATGTCAATAGGTTAAAGTTTCAAGTCTTTTGATATCCATATTATTATATGTGTAAATGTAATGTTTAGAATTAAAATTGATTAATATGTATATGTCAACTTTGAATAAAATAATTGGATAAGATCAGAATATTTGAGAAGATATGTTGTTCTTGCATACAAAACGTTCTACTCATGCAGTATTACTCATTGAATATAGAAAAGACAAATCTACATCCATTTGAAAAGCAAATATAAAACTGTTTGATCTGGTATATATGTATGATTTATTCCTTAATTTATAGGGTACCATTCTGTATATTTAACTTGAAGCTGCCTGTCGTACAGACTATTGTTTAAAACTCCCATCCTGAATTTCTGCGTGCCAAAGAAAAAGATACTGGTTATGTATAACAGTTTTACGTGTTGTTATTAAATGATATGAGCAAATCAGCCCTAATACGGATAAATCAGCATGTGCAATACTTATGACGTTGCCCTGTTAATATAAATCATGAGTAAATATTGCTTTTCGGACCGGTCCAATACATGAAAAGACGTATTGGCACATGGGCTAATACGGAATGTTCACTTCCGGTTTCTTTTGTTTAGCCGTACGCCTGTTGGCCCATGGGTTAATACAGGACGTTCACTTCCGTTTCATTGTTTTACGTCTTACTTCACTTTGGACTTATCGTTATTCATATTACTTTTCATATGATGTAATTTCAAATAATGTTAAAAAAGTTTGAATAATGTTCCGTGTAACGATTTTAAACGGCCTTTTCAATTTCTATATCTTTTTAAGGTAAGTTTCTTGATTTAATCGAAGAATTGAAATCATTTAATAAAGTGTTATGAACTGGCTGTTTCTGTATTGGCCCTGTTATAGATGCTCGATCAGCTGTATTGGCCCTCGACTCCACGAGTCTCTGGCCAATACTGCTAACCTCGAATCTATAACAGGGCCAATACAGAAACAGCCAGTTAATACATGTAACACTATATTATTGATAAAGAAATAGACAAAGTACATCATCATTTTACATTCTGAAAATATAACAAAAGAATTGAAATGTGTGATTAGTTACATATTTTTTTTAAGACTTTGTAGTTAGCTAAATATATATCCCTTTTGGCTGTTAATAAACGCGGGCATTTCTAGAAACAGGAACAGCAACCCATTTTTTCTAGTTTGTTTATTCTTCTATGAATAAAATATAATTAATTCTAAAATCCAACTATCTGTCTTTGTTCATAGGTTCATGCAAAATTTTCACCAGAACAAAAATTGAATTGATGACTTTAGTAACAATTTCACAAGAAGAGTTACAAATCTTGTTTTATTGACAGTATCAATTCTGTGTTGAAGACCCATTGGTGGCCTTTGGCTGTTTTCTGCTCTTTGGTCGGGTTGCTGTCTCTTTGACACATTCCCCATTGCCATTCTCAATTTTATTTTTACAGAGTTTGTCTTTAGTGCCGTGTGGAGACAGTAGAGAGCCTCTCCGTGCTTCAGATTTATGCTTTATAATATACTAGATAATGGAGTGTGTGTCCGAGCGAAACCCACCTCCGGGTGTGGAATTTTCCCATTGGTAGCCTTCGGCTGTTTTCTTCTTTTCGTCGGGTTGTTGTCTCTTTGACATATTCCCCATTTCCATTCTCAATTTTGTGAATGCAGTGAATTGTTTTAATCTAAACGAAAGCTATTTAAAACTGGTCATTTTTATAAAGATTACACCGTTAGATTTCCCGTTTGAATGGTTTTACACTAGTATTTTTGGGGCCCTTTGTAGCATGCTGTTCGGTGTGAGCTAAGGCTCCGTGTTGAAGACTGTACTTTGACCTATAATAGTTTACTTTTATAAATTGTGACTTGGATGGAGAGTTGTCTCATTGGCACTCATACCACATCTTCTTATATCTATTCATCATTCATTATGTTTTAGGATTGTGTTGTGTTAAAACCCATGTATCCACCACATGATCTAAATTTGTATTTTTATTTTTAATGTTTTCAACGTTAATATTATCCTTGATCGGGTGTAGTTAAATTGGTATCGTCAATGTTGTTACACCTTCACCAAAAAAAAATGTATCATGTCAAACCCTGGAATAGTTTTAAAACAATTGCAGGTGTCATAAGAAATCATAATGATCAAAGAAGGCTAACATTCTGTATTGTAACTCATTGATTTCCATAATAGAGATTTGCTTTTCTCCAAAAGACAATTATTACAGAGACAGTTAAAACTAAAATACATATTTAACAGTAGTATAGTTTACATAGGACGAGACCTTGTGAACTGGAATGTGTAAAATGACGATATATCTACCGAAACCTTTCTGTTTTAAACACAGAAAAATGTTTTACCAAGATTAATTTTGCATACTGAATATTCACTAATAAAAGTGAAAACATATAGACAGATTCGACTGACCATTTTCAGTTTATTTTTACCATAACTCTTTCAGATCTGATGCCAGAGATAGCACCAGGCTTTGACTGTAACATCATTTATTACTTTTTCAAGGCCTTGGGAGAATCCGATGTTATTCTATTCACAAAATTTAAGCACTATCTCTTGATATCAAAAACAGAATTACAACCGTGATAGCATGGGTACGCTTGTGCAAACTTACCGCTGGATTATCTATAAAAAAGATGTGGTATAATTGCAAATAAGACAACTCTCCACAATATACCAAATGACACAGAAATTAACAACCATAAGTCACCATATGGCCTTCAACACTGAGCAAAGCCCATACCGCATAGTCAGCCATAAAAGGCCCCGAAATAACAAATATAAAACAATTCAAACGAGAAAACTAAAGGCCTACTTTATGTACAAAAATGAACGATACACAAATCTGTAACACATCAACAAACGACAGTCACTGAATTACAGGCTCCTTACTTGGGACAGGCAAATACATACAGAATGTGGCGGGGTAAAACATGTTAGCGGGATCCCAACCTCCCCTAACCTGGGACAGTGGTGTAACATTACAACATAAAACAATTTTGTTGTGGAAGCCCGAATTATAACAATATGATTGATTGCATGTATGCTGATGGCGGTTAGATTACATATAGAAAACAGAGAGGTTGTCTATACCATAATATGTCAAGCAATAAACGTTCCGAGTATCAAAATTCTAATCTGGAATTTAGATATTGTAAAGTTTGACATAAGTACGAAACTTATCATATAAAATAGTTCAAGAAGACAGGCGTTAAACATCAATCAAATAAACAGACTAGTTACATATCATAAGCGAAATTTTGGCCCAGTTAAGTGGATTTTATCGAAATACTTACAATTTGACAAGCTGCCAGATATATAAAACATATTTACGAAAAAAAATATCAAAGTAAAAAAAAAAAACTTTCTGTCAAATATTTGAGGTTTTGCATGTAAACAATCTAATCAAATGTCAACATGTTTCAGTATTAATAATAAGAATGCACTGTTAGCATGCGATAGATGAAAAAAATGCTGATTGTATCCTCTTCTTCAATATTGCAAGCATTATTCAGTCCGATGATAAATTGAAAAGAAATAATAGAACAAAGCTCGTAAATTTTTCTCGTTTTCTATGAAACTGGTCGATATAAAACGAGTGTGGTAGATTCATTTTCTGCAAAATTGCTTTTTTTTCCCCGTTCATGGACGTCTTAACGCCCTCATAACGCAATCTTCGCTCGAAAAAATGGGAATAATGACGAATAGTGTGTCCCGTATCAGTTAATGTTGAGAAATTTAACGTTATATCAGATTGAAAGATAAAATTGCTATGCAGAAAATGTGCAAATGCTCAAATACGTATAGATACATGTTTATTGATAGTGCGCTACAGAATAAAAAGATATCTGTAAACAGTTGTGTCCGATCCAATGTCCCCTGGCACATCTTTATCGTTTTAAACGTAAAGACACGTGAATACTAATATACATTTGTACCAAACGCACTGGTGTTAATACACATAAATGACTTACAAAACTTCCTAATTTCAGGTAAATTAAAACAATGACTCCACTTGTAAAATCATTTTCATGTTTTACATGTGATGTTTGTGTCGAAACAACCGCGGAGTATGCTTAAATCAATGTAAAGTTTGTATAATTCGTATTCATACGATGGGAAGACCGGTAGGCAATGAAACTGTTCCGGAAGATAAGCAAAAGAAGTAGCAGATCCATCGTTGAAATCTGAGTGCCTGTCGGTTCATTAGTTTCCGTGTTTACTGACGAGTTTGCCTTAAATGCAAACTTGTAAAAAGTAAAACTGCCATTATAACTGCTGTATCTGTTGCCTTTATCTGTTCCGAATTAAAGCAAAGAATGAATTTTTGTACCAGAACCATAACTTGGCGTTTAGACACTAGAAAGTCTCAATGATAACATGTAGATCATAACCAAAAGCCTGTGACCACACATCATAATTCAAATATTATCAAATTACTTTGTTAAGAGGAAGAAACGTTTGACAAATGTTCTACAAAATCTATTAAATTAAATTTAAATCTGTTCTTAACGTTACTATAAAATAAAATTGCGTAAGTGACACCGATATCTTGCGACGTCTCTATAAATATTTTTTTTTTTTTTTTGATATATTGCGTGTCTGTTTCGTAGATATCAAAATCTTTATGTTAAAGGAGCAAATCGCACTTTTTCGTTCTGTGTTACTTTCTCATGTTGGAATATTGCTGTGTCAAGGAATGTTTTCTGTTCTATTTTGGCATACTTTAAATTTAGACAAAGATGAAATTCCGTTGTTTGTAAGATTTATTCAGTCTACTATAGTGTTCCTCAAATGCCGAGTGCTCGACGTAGTTTATCATCTACTCGGGGAGCCACTTCCTATATACAAGGTGATAGGACGTGCCGCTGGAAAAGGTCATATCTATCCAAAATATATGATAAGGTCAATAAAGTTCCCATAACTTCTTCGTCTGTCATCTTTCTTGTTGTTCCCGTCTGTGTTTTATCAACCAATTTTTCTCTTTTGACACTTTGGTATTCCACACTTACATTACACACCACATGAAACCCAGACATTATGGGAAAAGGCTACATATTTACCTACGCAATATATGAAAAGGTATACATTTTAAAATCTAAATTATATGAAAAGGGTGGGGTAACAGAACCCCAGCGGTACCCCTATCAATTAAGTATTTAGGTAGCCCCGGAGATCATCTACTGTATCGCTAGCATGTCCACACTGAAGAGGTGAGTTCGAACCCCGCACGCAGCATGCTCAATTGATATGATTGTCAATTGTTCCTGTCAAAGGTCGGTTGTGTTCTCCTGACCATCTGGCTTCCTCAACCAATAAAACCTGACTTGTACGACATTGCCAGTAGAGCTGAAATAGAAGTTAAACATCAACAATCAATCAGTCTACTATATAAGCCCGTGTATAATTGTTCCAGATTCACAAAATGTGCAGAAAGGGCAAACCGAGAAATTATTTCTTGGTTTTTTTTTTAAATCGGTTTTAAAGTGGTTCATCCTATATTAGTTATTTTGGATGGGTTTTGTTGGGTTGGGGTTGGGGTTGAGTTTTTTTTTTTTCTTTTTTTTTTTGTGAATAACTATCAATTGAAGGCGTACATGGACATGGAACGATTTATGACCAATTTCGTCCTAAAATTGATTGTATCTGAAATTTTCTAAAATTTGAAGAATAAACGTTGAATCTGTGTATTTCAATTAAACATTGACGATTTAGTTTTAAATATTTTCCTGTTATTTGCTATACCGATATGAAAAGACAGTAAACTCAGTAAAATAGAACATTTGTCAAAAAATGAGACTCTTGATTTTACTGACAATTTCATAGAAATAATATAGATCAAATTCTTCGCACAAAAATATGCACGGAACTGTATCTTTGCGTCTGACCAAAACTCGTTCATGGCGATGGTTGTGCTCTATGATTATTTAGACAAAATGTCCTATTTGTTGCTGCTTGGGTTAATCGCCAATATAGTGTCAATCAATTAGTATCACAATCAGATTGTGTCATTACTACTAAACTAATTCATTTTCATGAAGGCTTACATTTAGCAGGTTAAAATGTAACCAATAATTTTATTATTCAATAATTCTATTATTCAATATTTCAATTTTCGGCAGAGGATCAAAAGGCACAAAACTCTCTTTTCCCGGAAGAACCTTTTAAAATGTTATTGTATATGTTCCAGACCATATGAGTATTTGGACCGTACGCGTACGGTCCGGACTGTATACGTATACTCGTACGGTCCGACCATACGCATATGGTCGGACCGTATGAGTATACTCATACGGTCCAGTACGAGCAGACCATACATGTTTTGGGATCAAAATTTAAACAAACATTTATCAAAATCTTTTTTTTTTCAGTTCTACAAATTGTTGTTATTACAATTAGATAAATAAAGTGAATAGCGAACAATTGAAATTAAATATTTGTTTAATTATATGTCTCAATCCTATTTTTGTACTCTCGCCCTATGTGACACTTGCTACATTATGTACCACTATTAAGGAACATAATATTTTTACATTGACATGTTTTGTTCATGTATGTTCCTTTACATTTGCATTTTTTTGTAAAGTTCCAAAATATTCTAAAATATTGTCTTCCCACTTTATGTTTACTTACGATAACTTCATTTCAGTGAGCATAATTCACTTAATGTATTATTATTACTGACATGCTAAATACAGGAGAATAACATTTTAAATTATCGAGACTTTTTAAATAGTTAAGATATTAATTTTCAATTATACAATTGAAATTTGTATATTAATTTGAGATTTAAGTTATGTTGATCTGTATTATACATATGTATCTAATAAACTTGACCAACTTCTTAATATTAGGCACGACGTACGCGTACGGTCCAAATACTCATACGGTCTGGAACATAATGACATAGCATGACGAAACCTGGCTGTAAAGACGAAACAAGAAACAGATGATTGGCCTTAATGAAGTTTTAACTAACACGAGCCTTCAAAATTATGCAATACCCACCAATCACAACTCAAGCGAAAGCCAAACTGATTGAACTACATGTATCAATAAATACTGGGAAAGATATATAAAGATGATACATAACAGAAACCATCTTTCAAATACTTAAACTATTTAGAACCGACCCAATTCATCAAATCATTTGCTCTAAGGTCAAAATGTTAAGTTACATGTGCCCTGAGTGAATCGTATGAACTCAAAAAGACCGGGTACGTCGTCAGGGTAAGCGTCTCGTGCAATACAATGCAAAACGCAATGGAAATCCAGTAATGTCAGTAGTGTCGGTTTCATTCGTACTTCCCGATACTAACCATAGAGATATCTATGAAAATTACAATGAATCAAATGCTTTTAGTCTTGATAACCTAAGAAATATATCATTCACCACTAAGAAACAAAGGTTAAGTTTCTTTTATTTAATTCAGGGCTATCCTGAAATTTCAATGATTGTCTGTGTGTATATATATATATATATATATACAATGCCCGTTTTAGTTTGCTTAGCAATTTCAAATTAATTAAGATTATTGTATAGAACCGTTTTAATTATATGACAGTGAACAGAGCTACAACACTTTTATAATTGTAACCAGTAATTAATTGTTAAATCTATCATTGATTAAATTCATTTGATACTCGATCCCACCCTCAGAAGACAACAGTTGTTTGTATCGTTGTCATTCTGTAAATATGACAGTAATATTGTAAAGGTTTTGCCGGCGCCGAGCGCGTTTCCGTTTACAAGATAAGTTACGTATTGCCCGGATTCTAAAAAATGTTAAACAGACATTATGTCAGATATGCTATACACCAAATTCTCCATATGATACAAGACGACAACTTGACGAGTTTCCTTATTATTGATAGGCGCATACAAATGTAGCATAGTCGAATAAGTTTCCTTTTCTCTTTCAATATTTCAACCTTTCACATTTTAACTCGATCATTGGACTAACGAAAAGTACAGAAAAGTGCGAACAATTTTAGCACTCACAATAAGGTAAAGCGGTATTATCGATTACAAAATAGCAAGTAGAAAAAAAAAAAAAAAAAAAAAAAAAAACGTATGTTTTGTGTGGTCATTTTATGATTTCTAATTTTCTATATTATCAAATAAACTTTTTTCTAAGTTTTAGAATCGTTTGGCCAAAATTTCAGATTATCATCAAGTAAAGTTGATATAAGTTTAATTCATATTTGCCTCCTTCAGATTTCAGAAAAATAGTCACCAATTACCAGGTTTCCTAAACGTCAATAATATAAGTATAAGCTATATGACTCACAATATGAATCTTTTGTCGAGTCAGCTCAGTGAACTACTGCATATTGTGTTGAGCAAAGTTGACCTTACCTTTGTTAGGTTTGTTCAAATTTATTTATAAAGGCACATTTATTCGGGGACCATTCAAATTCCTCTAAACGGCATGGGAAGAGATTTCAAAGAATGGAGATGATTTGACATTGAGAACCAATGATAGCACGTAAGAGAAGACAAAATAATGATTTGTCACTTCATAACAACCTTGTCTCTAATGCATCCTTTGTCGTTTAATTAGACATTTAAATCTGTTGATTATCTACCAAATCAACCCGACCTAAATCGAGCTCAAATTATTATAATTTGTATTGTGATCACCTATCTGTACAAGATCTAAAAATCAGTATATGTTTTTGAAACCTAAGCAGTTGATATTTCTTTTGTTATAAATATTTGATTGGTGTTTTATCTGGATTCACAAGCTCATGTGTTGTCAAAGGATTGAATTACATTTATATTATAAATATAGTAATTGAATTATAGTACAATGGTTGATTGGATGTCGTAATTGCATTTATTTAAATGGGATTTCATGTTTTCATACTTTCATTTCGGCATGATTTCTATCTTTCGACTTTTATATCTTAACTTTGTTCCATGTCTTATAATGATCTCAAAAGGTATTGTATTTTAGTCCATTCGTTTGCCTCTGTTGCATGCAATTCAATAGAATATTACATAGTAGCGTGCTCGCCAAGAGAGTGGCATCACAGTGTGGGTTATACTCTTGTCAGTTAAAACCAAAGACTGGATATTTGATATTTACTGCTTCTTCAAAGCATATAGCTTGCTGTACGGTGTAAGCCAAGGCCCCGTGTTGAAGACCGCACTTTGACCTATAATGGTTTACTTTTATAAATTTTGACTTGGATGGAGAGTTGTCTCATTGGCACTCATACCACATCTTCTTATATCTATAAGCCTGATAGCTGTCATTATAAGGTTTCCCAAATGGTTTCATGTTTTTTCTGCGAACTATAATCAGGATAGTTAGCACTTTCAAAATCTGCTTCAGCCGATTTGTCTTGCATTGAAACAGTCGAATAAAAAGAAGATGTGGTAAAATGACGCAAATAAAAGCAACGTGGATTTAAGCAATCACAGGTCATAGCAGAGCCTTCAATAATGTGCATAACCAATACCGTTCAGTAAGCCTGATGTCACAAAATCTGAAACCATTCAAATAAAAACCAACGCCCTCTTGTAGTCCATAGCAATAAAAGAAAAAAAAAATAAATAAAACACACAAATATTACACATAGCAAGAAAAGACAACAATTGAAATATAATGTTTCAAATATAATTACTTATAACTTGAATAACGAATGAATTAATCCTGATTTCCAGACTAAACTATTAACCAGTGCACATCTAAGTGATAAAGTAAACAATATGACAAAACATGATTGTTTAGTTACTATCAATATTAATATCAAAGTATTGATATTGACAGGATAAAGGTCCATAAGTGTTGCGGTCCATCATCAGCAGTATCAATCTGATTAAAACCAGCCCCACTATCCACTCTAATTTTTATGCTATTTTCATATTTTCTAATCGTTATAAGAAAAATATTTCTCATCTCTAGAGAAAATTTTGTTCTCGGCAAATGACTGGTCGAAATTCCATTATGACGTCAAACTTTCTTGATTTCTTCTTAAGTTCCTATTGTGACGTCTTGAAAAGAGGCGACCATGCCTGATGACGTCACATATAAAGAACACAACTTTCTGCAAATCTTTGAAAAGTAAGGATAAAATTTGTTTAGATATCGTCTGAAAAGAAACATATTCCACCGCTATATCTCGTGTAATAGGATATTTCTTCACTCGCAAATTTTCAAAACGAAAGATAAAATATACTAAAAACATGAATTATTGCGAGGTCAAAAATTCAAAAGTTTCCTTGTTACATCACTCATCTAAAAAATAAAGCATTTGAAAAACGCAATATAAAAAAACTTTTTAACCTTAATTTTGTACAGTAATTATATAGTCAATATTTACATCAAATTCATTTTGATCTCTGGTGGATAGCTGTCTCATTGGCAATCATACATCTCCTTTTTATATCATTGTTCCACATTTTAGTTTGATATCTGAATGCATTAACCTCTTTATGTACGTTATGTAAAATTGGTTATTATAATAGAACCGATTCTTTTATTCTTATCAGGTTCGACATATTTTTAAGAGAGTCTGCAATTAATTAAGAAGTTCAAATGCTACAGTGTATAATTAACTGTCATTTAGAAAGTTACGTATTATAAAGATTTTTGTCATATAAATGATGTAGATAGCCATGCATATCTCGGTATTTTAATCTACATTGAAATGTAACCTAACTTAATAGATCCATAATAAATTAAATCATAATTGAAAAGTACGAAACGAAAGCAGAGAGTACATTTTATTGATTAACAGAAAATATAATCAACGCATGAAAAGGTAACTTCTCCAAGTCGTTATTGGTTGTTGCCATCCCTCCGTTTAAAGTTTACTCTAATTTAATTTTTTAACACATCCTGTTATCAACTATATAAGCGGCTTACCAGAAAAGCTACAAGTTTCATCATACTCCTTGTCTCAGTACCTAGAATCTGTACTTCAAGACCATCGTTTATTATTTGTGAAGATGATACGGAATAATCATCAACAAGGTCTTGGTATCTTCCGATGAACTTTTAGAAAAAGGACGGGATGTTCTTGACTGGTTCATCAACTTTCTGGCCAGACACTTGTGACGTTTTACAAAGTCTGAGTACTTCATAACGAATTTAAACCCAGAAAGGGTAGAAACATTTTACATCTGACATGCCATAACGTTTACTCAGCTATAAAAGGTCCTAACATCAAATCAAAATCTTAATTATGAACAAGTCAAAAACGAAAATATAAGAGACAATAAAATAACGGTACTAATTTTACTGCACCATATACGCATTTTGACAATTTATGTCTCTTCAGTGAAGAACCAGTGAATTGCAGGCTTATGACTTCGGACAGTCACATATCTAACGTTGTGGGGTCAAACATGTATGTGAGCGCTCAACCTCCCCTTAATCTGGGGCAGTGGTGAAGCAAAACAACGTGAGAACAAATTAAAAGGTCAGTTGGAGATGCCTTGATTCATCAGATTGGTACGAGGGACAAAAAATAATAATATTAGGAAAACGACATAAAGTGCCGATTAAAGAGTATTCGCACTTGCTGAGAGTCAATTCTAAGCCAATAGCAACTAATGACATTAGCGTTGCCAATTTTACTGCATCATATGCGCATTTCAACATCAATGTCTCTTCGGTATACTCGAGGCCAGAAGGATTTAAGATCAAAACCTAAGACAAACTTTGAGAGGCTGATCAAATCAGAAAGGGCCGTAAAAAGATATATCCAGACAAGAAATCAGAGCTTTAAATGAGGGAGATATTTTCATTTGATTAGAATGATTTTATAACAGCAATTTACAGAAATCAATAACAGTATTTTCATGCCAATAGCGAAATAATGGCTACTGGGCTTGTGATACCCTCGGGAATTAATAGTCCACCAGCAGAGGTATCAACCCAATAATAGAAAATAATTAACGGAACCAACTTTCCTTTATTATGTCTGTTTGGGTTGCTCATCCAGTTTTGTCATATAACGGAACTATAGATAACTGTCATACCAGTAGTAGGTTTAACGTATAAAGACAGGTTTAACCCACCATTTTCTTCTGAAAATGTCTGTACCAAGTCAGGAATATGACATTGGTTTTATTTATTCCGTTGGTTGATAACGTTTTATCCTGTCAGTTTTATGTGTTCGGTATGTTTGTTATACTTTTACTGCACCAAATGTGCATTTAGACAAACATTGTCTCCTCATTGATGCTTGAGGCTAAAATCTTTGAAAATCCAAAACCTAAGACAAACGTTGAAAACCTGATTTTTCTAAATTATATAAAGCTATACAGATGAATAAATGAATTAAAAACTTAAATGTGCACTTTTATTATGCACTTGGAAAAGATCATTGATACCTCAAAATTTTGGTATTTTTCTAGTATATCGAATGAGTTTAGGTCGACTTGTAACAATTATGCAATTTCGTTTCATCTGTCTTCGATAAACGTGTCATAAATAGAGTTAGTATTGTGTAATGAATATTTGCAACCCTTTCGTTTTTCTTTAATCTGGATTTTAAAATGTACGTTTTATTACTCAAGTGTGAAAACCATTTAAAACTCAAACCGACGAGGAGTTAAAATGTCTACAATCGATTATCGCTTTTAAACATTACCTTTAATTTAAATTCATGAAAACCAGGTCTATTCTAAACAAAATGGTATATGTGTTAATTTGTACATGCCAATTTTCAACTACTGTTCAAATCTTGTAATTAAAGATTATGTACTAGTAATTAGATAATGCTTTAAAAGTACTCTGGTTTTCTTTTGATTTTTTTTATGATAAGCATACTATGCAGCACCTCTACCATAAAATTAGAAATAAACTAAATGGAGACGTTAATTCGGGGTAAAATTTATTCAAATACATTTCCTTTCAGAAAAAATTCTCTGCATCAAAACTATACGCTAGTTTTAGTTAACAACAACGTCAAAAGGACTATGTATTGATGGAGTCGGACTTCTTTGTATATGTTCTCACTAATAACCCGAATAATACATGCCCTCCTATAAAAGATCTATCATACTAAACTTCATAAAGCATGTTACGACTGTATTAATTGGATTACCTCAACAACTGCATATATACGTTTATAACACTGTGTTGTTGACCATAAAAGAGAAAGAAACATGAGCATTTCACTAATATATGCAACGAAATTGATATCCAATTTGCATATTTACATATAATTCTTGTCTTATAAATAAGAAGATGTGGTATGAGTGCCAATGAGACAACTCTCAATCAAAGTCACAATGTATAAAAGTTAATAATTAAAGGTCAAAGTACGGCCTTCAACACGGAGCCTTGGCTCACACCAAACAACAAGCTATAAAGGGCCCCAAAATCAATTTAATAAGCCTGTTTTATCAAGAGTCAGCATTTATTAAAAACGTGTAAACTAAAAATATCAGCTCTATTTGGTGTTTACACCACAAAAATGTTATGCAAATAGAGATACACATTAAACCAAACGCAATTACAGCTTATACAGCTATGCAATTGTAAGGTACATAAAACTAAGCATGGATAAAAGCATAACACATGTATATGATCTATATGAATAATTGATATTTAGAAAGAAATAATAATGAGATATGGTATGATGCCAATGAGATAATTATCCACCATAGACCAAATAACGCGAATTTAAGAAACTATGAGTCACCGTACTGCCTTCAACAATCAGCAAAGCCATACCGTTAAATCAGCTATTATATGCTCCATCATGACAATATGTTAAATAATTCAATCGAGAAATCAAACAAACTGATTTCTAAAACAAACAACAATCTCAAAAAAAAATATGACAAACATCAACCATCGGCAATAAATGTCATTGCAATATTAAATATGTAAAACTAATTTCTATGCACACAATTTATCTTTTCCACATTAAGCAAATTGATGACATGTTTATCCCAATAGAAGTAAGATTGTAATCAGAAAGATATCCAGTTACATTCCCTGCATCTGATTCACCGTCTGAACGCAGGCGTATACGTTCGTAATAGATTCCTACGGATCGGAGAGGTCGGCCAAGCACCCCCGACAGTTAGGTGCGTCCCGTAACATTCGGGGAAACTAAGCCGATTTTGTCTAGTCGGATTACAATCGTGACTATGTCGTGACAGATTCTGCTGTATCGGATTAAAATCATAACAATGTTCTGTGTTTTCTGGAGGGTGTCCTGTGGAACGGGAATGATCTGGAGAAAATGTTATTGCTGTTTTTGGCGATTAAGTCCAGATTGCATTCAGAATTTGCCGAATTTACTGAATTTGCCGAATGCGAACCGTCTTTGTTCAGGAACAGTCCCGTTATTGATACGAATTTCGGCAATAATACCAACGTCAGAGTCCCGACAATTACAGAACACGATACGACTGAGTCCAGACAAAGCCGTTTGTAATACGATACAGCAGACCGTGATATGATTGCGTTTTGACAGAACCCGGATCATCCCGAATATTGAGATTTTTCCATAGGACGGGATTATCATGTGAAACGGTTTTCTATCGGATTTCTTCAGTCAGCGTCGGTTCACTGTCTGGTCACTGTCTGATCTCTGTCGTATCGCATTTGGCAGAATCGGGACGATGTCGGGGCAGATTCTGTCTTTTTAAAATGTGAAAGATATTAATTGGATGAGAATCGGATTAAGAACGGATAATCGGCTCAAATTCAACTAGAAACGGCTGAATTTCGACGGTTTCTGAACAATATCTGGTTGTTGTCGTGATTAAATAAATGCTTTTTTCAAATTTTAATTAAAGTTTAAATTTCCAACCACGATTCACAGGATCTTGATCAGATCTTTTACAAATTTTAATCGGGAATGGTCCTATTTAGGACGGCAGTAAAATCGTGAATGTTTAACCCCATCTTGAACGGAAGCGGGACTTCGTAGGCTGAGTGATCTGGGTAGCTATATAGTTATCTATTGTATCTCTAGCCTGGCCTGTCAACATTGAAGTTATAAGTTGGAACCTCGTATGTGGTAAATGGTTCGACTCAACCGTACCTTTCCGTCACAATATATCCAATAGTGATGAAGGTGGTGTTAAACAACAACAATCATTTGATTTTAATGTAAACAAAATAAAAACAACAAAAGGACAAGTTAAAATACCACTAACAAAACACCACACTAAAACCTTAAGTGATAGCAACTCGAAACGCATCAAAATGTCCAGTTCAACATTTTGCCAAAGTAAAATAAAATATCAAAAGATTAATCAGCAATAGTTTGAATTTTTTCATATTTTTAAGCAAGGTCAGTGATTTTAAAGGACAAAGTTTTTTAAGTATATTGCATGGTAACGACATTGCAATAAAACATGATAAAATACTGGCTTTGCATCACATGCATAAGGGCATATTCATTAGCGTCTTGGCATATTTAAGATCTCGATAACACAGTTTGGTTTCATAATTTGCAGATATAAAATTATAACGCTCGTTCAAACTATTCTTTGATGAGTTTTAAACATTCTTGCAGTAGTAATAGTATGTATGTTCTGGTCGTTTATCTTATGACAGTTTATTCACAAGATATTCGCAAGGGTAATTATATTAGGTATTTAATTTTCAATTTCAGATTATGATAAGTAATAAAACACCATGGATTTGATGAATATTGGAAACAATGAACCTGATATTGACGAGGATTCATTTGAAAATCTACTTCGGTTAGTATGTCTAATGTCATGTTTCCGATGTATCGGCGAAGCATCAATTTTATGGCTTATGAAGAGTATAGTTAAAAATTCATTAGATGGTATTCGACATTGGCCTTAATTTCCGTCTTTATGACAAGGGCCTCATATCAAAAGCCTCTAAGACTCTATGACGTACAGTTTATAAGATACCCAAACATACCACTCGTGTCAAACACAAAATGGGAAATAACTTATATTATATGTCACCAGAACGCTTCGGTCCAAAAATAAATCATCTTGAGGAAGTAACGAACATTTTAGATCAAATATTTAATGCCTTCTGAGGAGAAGCAATAACAAGAAAAAAAAAACAGTGTACGGAGAGATAATTCTAATATGGATAAGTGTTCCGTTAAAATATGATAATTTTCAAAAGCACAATATCTGTTTGAAGATTTATACCAAATGTCTTCTATATGTTGCGAATGAAAATTTAGAAACATAAGCGGAAAAAAAAAAAAAAACAAAATAACATTAAAAGGAAAAGTGAAAACCTATAGCTAATTTGCATCAAAACATATGCTGCTAAAGATGTATGTTGTTTATGTGTTCAGGAGGAAGCACTGGCAATAACTTTACACTAACAGCTCCAAATACAAAAATAATAAATGATTTATCATGGAGTGATATAACCAATGAAAACCATGATACCTTTAGTAATCATACAGTGCACATCTATTGCAAAAAAGCTGAAAAGTATGAATTAGAATGACTTGTTAGAACATTTTCAACATGATAATACATTCAAAGTTTCTTTATTTCAGATCATTCTTGTTTAAACAAAATATTTTAAGAAATGTAAATACATTGTTGTTATAGGATAGCTTCAATAAAAGTATGCTTCATTTTGAATTTCAAGTTGGTGATTGTTTTGGCTCTGGCTTTTGATAGTATATATATGCAAATACATTTAGATAGTATTTACAACATTATACTTACAAATAAATAATATTCATACAACATAAAATAATTATTTCATCAATTTGAATTGAAAAAAAAAAATATCGGTAGTGCTTGACTTCAGTATTGCATGATTTATAAATATTCTTTTGTAACTACGATTCATATTGACAAGAACTTTTTATATCAGATATGCATACACTGATGTTGTTCAAATATCCACCCAGAATGTTACGAGTATGTTATATGCAGCTGAAAATACATGCTTACAGCAGTTAAGACGAAATGTTCTGAACTACTAAGATCAACTGCAACATCTGCTAATGCAGTCGTAAACCTGTCAACGGCAAACCAATTCCATCTTGAAGATCTTCTGAAAGAAAGTTTACAATATTTTGAAGATAATACAGGAACATGTCTGTTATCAAGTTATGCAGTTGAGCTTAATAACGATTGTGTTCAACTGATTTTAATGTCTGAATATCTTTCTTGTTCTGAAACTGAGGTTTGCACTTTTTCCTAAAGTGGATAGAAACTCAGTGTCATATACACGATAAAGAGGCGAATGCGAAGAACATGAGAGGCATAGCAGAAGGATTGGTGCGTTTCATAATATTTCCGCTTGTAGAGAAAAATATTTTTCAAACAAAGTTTCACATTCCATGTTACTTACAAAAGATGAAATAATAAGCTTAAGTGTGTATCGTTACCATCACGGAGAAAATGTGTACTGTTTTCAGATAAACCTAGACATCCGAGGATCCCAAACAAGAATGGGCAAACTCATAATTTATATCGACATACAGCGTGCAGATATACATTCCTAAACACTTCACTAAATGCCCTGAAGTTTCAATTAAACAGATCCATTTGGCTCAAAGGTTGTATCATTTTTGGACCAACAAATACAAATTGCAGTTATGAAGAACAAAATATGTTCACATTTGAGTTAAATGACGATTTGGAAAACGTGATCTGCTGGGAGGTACTAAACATAAGATCGGGTACGTCATTCCATACCACGGTTGCCTTAACCATCGACAAACCGATTCTTCTGAACGCTGAAAACAATACACAATTATAGTTCATGATATTAAACTACAAACATATTACGGGATCAATTGCAAGTCTGTTTGTATTCAAGATAGTGTTACAATTACATTTGAGAATTCTCCAAAATCTATTACTTTTACAAATGTTAACAAGGACAGATAACAGGCATCATGTATAGTATTTGATATTTGTGTAATTCACCTTTATAATTCTAAATTCCATGGGAAGATTATATAGTTTTGAAAAATTGAAATTTATACTTTTCCTTACTTTAATAAACAGGTACGTTTTTCTTTTTCTTGTCTTAATTTGTCAAAAGACTAAAACACGTATAACTATAACATATGTTGCACAATATTTGTTTTCTGAATCAACTTTTCAGATACGTCCAAGACCAAAACTTTTGCAGGTTAAATGCGTATTGCGCGTTTGAACATTATTCAAGGCAGAGGGTTATAAATTACCGAAAAACCAACATATCGTCCTTTATCTATAATGAATTGAAAACAATATTGTTGGGTCATTAAATATGCTATTGTAAAACATTTATTTAAATGGGAGAAACCTGTTAAATAAACGACTTCTTACTGTGGATTCATTAATATTCGTTGTGTACCAATTCTCGTGAATTTCGTGGGAAGAGGGAACCACAAATTGAAATATTCAACGAAATACAAATTTTCTAAAGGAATATTTACAGACTTTGCCAAAACCACGAATATTCACGAATATGCAAATTTTTTCAATCCACGAAAATTTGGACCCACGAAAAAAATGAATCCACAGTATTTAAGTTCGAATAAAAGTAGAAATAATATTGATATTTAAATATCACATTTTGAAATCAGTAAAAGGGTTACGTATTTGCTATTTTTCGCATATAAATGAACTCATCATAGATACCAGGATTGACATTTTATATTTGCGCCAGACGCGCGTTTCGTTTACAAAAGACTCATTAGTGACACTTGAATCAAATAAATGTTAAAGGCCAAAAAGTACGAAGTTGAAGAGCATTGAAGACAGAAAATTCCTAAAAGTTTTGCCAAATACTTCTAAGGTAATCTAATCCTGGGAAAGATAAGCCTTAGTATTTCAAACATTCAAAGTTTTGTAAACAGTTAATTTATAATTATGACCATATCAATAATAATTCATGTCCACACAGAGGTGCTGACTACTGGGTTGATGATACCCTCCGGAGGAAACCTCCACCAACAATGACATCGACCCAGTTGTTGTAAATAAACTCACCATAGATACCAGGATTGAAATTTTAATTAACAACTTCAGTTACTCGCTTACTAGTTTGTTCATTTAGGCCGACAGAACTGCAAACAATGTTATGTTGGTACTATGTAAATCTTTCATGGAATTTCTTAAGAACAAAACAATATATTCTTTCAAACTCCGGTCCATGCACTCAGTCTCAACGTAAGGCTTTCTCTGAACATTTGAATGATTCTACTATGTATTTTCCGGGAACACAGTTATCGTCCATTGATTTTTGTTGTCTACAAATAAAGTCCCTAGTGGGTTTTTTATACACTTTCTAAATTTATTTCTTCATGTTATATACTTCAAATAGCAAGTAGGGGAAGAAATAACACTGTCAAAAATTGGGTCATAAATTCCTAGGTAAAGAAGTGATACAAAATGTATATAATTAGTATTTCGGAATCTGTCAAATGAATTCAAGACCCCGTAACATAAAATTGTCCATTTTTAGTAGGAGATGATTATTTTCTATAATTTTGATAAAATTGTACCAAAAGTAGTACACCACGCTGTAAAAATATTATTCAGATGATGGTGGCATTATTTTAGTTTTCATTTGTTGTTTATAGAAATGCACTACGAAATAACTGTGGTGTCGGGCCTATGGACTATCTTAACTACAAAATCCAAATATTTTAAAACCACAGAACTTATTATGACCTTTTGTTATATAGCAAATTAAAATATTTCTAAAGTGTGAAATTTATTTTTGATGTGTTAGATAAAGAATGCGTCCATTTTATTCGACTGACACTCTTTACACTTCTCTTCAAAACACAATATATATAATTAAACAAAATTATTCTATCAAATTAAATGATTCTTTGAAAAATCTGATAGCAAATTTATTTTCTGCACCTCATATAAATGAGAAAGGTGCCAGAGTTATATTTAAAATCAAATGTAGAAAGAATGACAATTTCATTGCAAAAATAGACAAACAAAATTCCACAAAACATAAGATGGAAAACTAAAGACTGAGCATTACGAGTTCCCACGAAAATCGGTTAATAAACTCAACTTATTCGGTAGGTCACATTTAAGAAAAAGAGGACAGGTTAATGGTTTCGCCAACTAGACCTTACTCGTCGTCATCTGTGAAACAGATATTCAATAGCGGTTAACCAACTCGCGATGGCGTCCGTAAAATTTACGAATGGATGAGTTCAGGTTCACCACTGGGAACTCTCAGATTAATAGCTTTCTTGTGAGCATTTATCCTCTTTCAAGGAAATCGTGATTGGAAATTTTGTTCTTGTCCTACTCTTACTGTCAATTTCTAGATATTAGTCGAGATATATGTCAGACTAAACTGTATCAGCTGTATCCTTTATTTAAGTTCAATAGGCAAGTTGCAATAATCATTTCATTTCAGCGCATGTTTTAAACTCATATTTTTTTATTCTTTAAAAATCGCAACAGTAAATGTACGCAATAATTTTTAACTCACTAAACTTTGATTTCTGTAGAGAAGATTGTTTAAGGAGTTGAAGCATTATTTAAACCCCGAATAAATGTGATTGATCATAAAACCAAATACCTGTATACATAATGACGTTGTTCTAAGGTATACATTGAATGAACAATAAACAATACGCCTCCTTAGTATTGGTATTTCCAAGGATTGATCCAACAAAGTTATATATTCGATTCAAAGCGCAGACATGTGTGTCCATTAGAATGTCATCAGCAATGCTCTTTGACATATCACACTCATTTCATATGCCAAATCAAAACGTTTAGATAGTTAGGTAATATAAATAGTTAGTGGTAATATTATCTGAAATGATTTACTATTGTTGTATGTGCTTATGCTATTTATGGTGTGTTTCATTTCTGGATTTTACGAGAAAAAAGCAAACAATTCAGAAGTCAGATACTAATGCTCATCATTAAGATTTGATAATTATAATTCTAACTTATCTTTTATCCATTTGAATATTTTGGTGTTGAATATATAGACTAATTGTTTTCCGGAAAAGTATCCATACATTTTTGAATTACACTGTTTGTGTGTTTTGTGTCAATCTGATTCTCGGCACAGTAGAGTGATATGAAAACTATCGCTAGAAACTAAGGGAGCACGTGCCCGTTGTCAATAAAATTAACTACGTTATCATAGGTAAAATAGCGATAAACAGATTATCATTGGTCATCTTAACTCGATTGCTTTTTCTCACTTTCGCCGTACCGGATCAAGCGAAAATTAATCTCATTGAGATGATCAACGATAATCTATAATTATTGATACATGTATATAAAAATGTTGTTTTATGTTTAGATATCGGTATTTGTTCCAAATATATACGTGACAACATATAAATTGACAATATCTGTATTATAGTTGAAGAGATGCTACCAGCAATTGAAACTTAGAAAGTGGCAAGTGCAGTTTTATTGTTGACTTAAATGCGGGAGCAGTTACATATTTGCGCCTGTCAAATGTTTTATTGTTTACTCAATGCGGAGCAGTTAAGTGTTTGCGCAAGCCAAACGTTTTAATGATGACTCAATGCGGGAACAGTTAAATATTTGCGCCTGCCAAATCCAAACTGACGGCGGCAAATCCTTAACTATAGCACTCCCATCCTATTTTAACAAATTTCGAAAACAAATAATAGATATAGCTTATGAAAAAAGATTTTATGTAAGACTGAATAAAATTCGATAAAACGTCAATATGATTTTGGTGCCAAAATGTCATTGACAAACATGGCGTCATACCAAAGAAAAGGTTCAAACCAAATACTACTTCTTTGCATGCACGATTTAGACTTGAATACTATCGATTTAGAACGGCGTTTTTTTTATGTAAGTCTTGTTTTATTTTCGATCATAAAGTATTAATGGATTCAATCAATACAATTTGGCAGCTTAAAATATGTCAATTGTGGACTCGGCAGTACATCTAAACCAATGAACAATATTGTTACATAAACATTGCATAACAGTTATATATAACGTCATCAAAAATCAGAGCTTCCTTCCTCCGAGTATGTAGCAGAAGGGTATTGCGGGTTGCAACAACAAGTATATATGTTTAAATCACAACCATATCCTTTCAAATAAGTGCAATAACAAACGGTAAATAAAAGAATAGACATTACAATTCAGTACTATACCAAAACAGCTTGTTTCTTTACTGTTGTCATTATATAGTTGTTTAAGGAAAACAAGTTACAGAATTCGTAACGAGTGTTCACTACTTCTAAAGATGATGAAAACGTAGTTATTTTCCAGAAGAATCCGTTACCTAAACTACAGAAAAACCGGTAAAATATCGTTTCATCTAGGCCTCTAGTAAGTGTTCTATAACTAATGTTTCAGTGATTTTGACAAGTTCCTTAACTACTATCAAAGAACTTATCATAAACTATCGTAATAAAACATATGAAAATAGTGGAATTAACTTTCTTTGGAATGTAAAAATTCTTTGGACATGTTGGATGTTTTAGATAAATTACGTGCTTCTGATGGTGCTTTTGATTTTGTTGACAGTTTTGACTTTTCTACTGTTTTCACTATACTTCCACACAATCTTATCAAACAAAAGTTTTCCTATTTGATTAAATGGTCGTTTTGTAAATCTGAATGCAAATATATTTGCTGCAATTCATTTAAAGCCTTCTTCTCTAATGACAAAGGTAAATATGCTAGACATACTTACTGGAGGTGTGATGAGATGATTGAAGCTGTTAATTTTCTACTTAATCATATTTATAGATATAGGAAGATGTGGTGTGAGTGCCAATGAGACAACTCTCCATCCAAATAACAATTTATAAAAGTAAACCATTATAGGTCAATGTACGGCCTTCAACACGGAGCCTTGGCTCACACCGAACAACAAGCTATAAAGGGCCCCAAAACTACTAGTGTAAAACCATTCAAACGGGAAAACCAACGGTCTAGTCTATATAAAAAACGAGAAACGAGAAACACGTATAAATTACATAAACAAACGACAACTACTGTACATCAGATTCTTGACTTAGGACAGGTGCAAACATTTGCAGCGGGATTAAACGTTTTAATGGTACCAAACCTTCTCCTTTTTCTGAAACAATAGTATAACATCACAACATAGAAAACACACGATAAAATATCAATTGGAAGGCTTAACTCAATCAAAAACGTAAATTAACACACAATGAACGAATAAATTCGATCTGTGATACCTGAAAGTAAATACATAGTTAATAAAATATGGGACAAACATTCAAGGCCAAAAAGCAAACAAACAAGTCCAAACAAAGCCATGGCAAGACACCACCGCGAAATATTTAACCCTTAGAAAATAATCACTTTTGAAAAATCGGTTTTCATAATATATACAGGTAAATGAAAAATAACTTTGTCGTTTTAAGTATACTACTTCTGTCTATATAAAATCTTCCAATAATTAGGAATACCAAGAAAGGTCTGTCATATAAATACCTAATTTAACACTAGATACATAAGGGATGAATATCAACAATAACACTTCCTGTACAGATTTAAGGAGAATAATCTTGATGTTCATACAAATGTAGTATGAAGAAGTGAAAATTAGTAGATATTCCAAATAATCAAAGCTGGTATACAGACAAGATCCATATTAATATAAAATAACAAAAAGTATTACAAATAGTATCAACAGGTTGAATTAACAAGAAAGTACGATTTGAGAGTACTCGCAGTTACTGACAGCTAGTTAAAAGCCAAAACAATTAATAATAAAAATCATGCATCAGAGACTAAAATCAACTAAAACACATCCCAGGGATTTAGTATTTTAACGTCATGAACAGTCAGAGAAGACATGACTTGTGCAATGCCAAAATAAATGTATCGACAGGTAGTAGGATAGTGAGGAGCTACTTCTTTAGAGATAAAAATTAACGTGTGTGTCTCTAAACATCCCGCCTCAAAAGAAGATACAATTTAGTTATGTTTTAATTTGCTAATGACAAAATCGATATTAGTGCCAATGTAAACTATATTCAGAGATCTAATAACAATATTGGTACGATAACCCTTACTTATAAGTTTGTTTAAAGGTTCGATGAGTTTACACGGATCACATAGTGATTTCCTCGCTTTAAGTACAATATTATCGTAAAATTTAGGATGTGAAATACCATTTTAATAAGTTTTTAAAGTTACAGCCAAATTTACTAATCAAATCTTTGTATCTATAAAAGAATTTAGTAAAAGTTTTAAGTAATTTATGGTATCGAAATCCCTGACACAATAATTTCCCAGTGATGCATTGATTACGTTCATTAAAATCTATGACATCAGAACACACACGGGCATACCGAACGAGTTGGGATATATAAACACCGTATAATGGAGCCAAAGGCATATCGCCGTCTAAAATGGAAAATTAACAATAGGAAATGAAAATCGTCTCTTTTGTCGTAAATTTTAGTATGTAGTTTCCGTTAGAAATTGAAATGTCTAAATCTAGAATAGGGCAACTGCTGCTGTTTATGTTTGATTTAGTTAAAGTAAGTTCTTTTGAGTAAATTTCGGAAGTATATTTAGAGAACTCTGGATTATTTAACGAAAAATATCATCCAGATAACGGTAGGTATTGTTGAATGTATCAACTAAATATAAGAATGATGGGTCTTTACTGAGTTTGGTCATAAACTGAGATTCATAGCAATATAGAAATAAATCTGCTATTAAAGGGCACAGTTAGTGCCCATAGGAATACCTACTACCTGACGATACACTTTATCGCCGAAACGTACATAAATGTTATCTAGCAGAAAATTTAAAGCTTCAATCATATCCTCACATTTCCAGTAAGTGTATACTTTCCTTTTCGTTACAGAAAAGGCTTTAAACGAGTTACAGCAAATAAAATTACAATGAGATTTTCGAAAGACCATTTTATCAAATACAAAAACTTTTTCTTTATAAGATTGTGTGGAAGCGTAGTGTACAGAGTAGAAAAATCATAACTGTCAACAGAATTATAAGGACCATCAAAAGCATGTATTTTATCTAAAACTCCTAAAGAATTTTAACACTCCAAAAATAATTAATACCATTATTTTCATAAGCTTTATTACAAAAGTTGATAACCAGTTCTTTGATAGTAGTAAGGAGGTAGTTAGAAGAACTGATAGATTAGTAGTAGAACACTTACTCGATGCGGAGATGAAACGGAATTTAAATGGTTTTTGTGTAATTTCGGTAACCAGTACATGGTAGGGACTTTCAAATGTTCGGAAGATGCTTTAAGTTGGGTAGTGGCAGTGGTATGCTTGTTAACGATTTGACTCTATGTGGTGCGACCGGACCTGAATGTAGTGGAATTGATAATTTCGTTTTGAAGAACTTCCGTGTAGTATATGCGTCACACCACCACTACATTATTGGCTGCCTTGTCTGCCGGTACGAACACAAACCGCTCTGCGAGTACCTTGAGTTTATTTTTATTCTAGGAATTGGAATATCATGGATCCTATTATTAATTTCATAATTGTTTTCTAAATGAGATATTCGAATATTAACAGTATTCATAATTTTATTCAAATAACTGTCTGAAGATTTTTATCCGATTTTTCACGTTTGCACCAATTTTACAGTAGGCAGACAGAGCGTCTTTAATGACCTGACGACACTGTTTCCAATCTATTATAGATGGAGGACGGTATTTCGGTCCTTTCTTTAGAAAAGTTATGACCTCACGGTCTTCGACGATGTTGAGGTCTCTTGTAATAACATGACCATAGGGAACATATCTAAAACTAGATGTTTCGCAGTCTCAAGTGGAAGGAACATTAATTTCTATATTGACGTCTGATGTAATTGACGTATAATTAAAAATCAAATTTCTGCTCGGTTTTTATAAGAATACGAAATAATGGGTTGTTCTATATTATCAAAATATGGAGGTATTAAGCTATATACGGAAGAGTCATTGAATATGCTAGACAAATTAATAAAATCAATACCTCTATTTATATATTTTAATTTAAGAAAATGTCGTTTATGATTTTCAGGTTTATCAATACTAGTAAATAGCCTGTGATGACAAAAGGCTGTAATTATACGGGTGTATTCATAAAACGGGCTAAAAAGATATTTTATCACACTCCAGAAAAATAGCATATAATTTACTTATAGGTATCTGACCCAGTTTGCATAATACTTGATGTCTACCATTATTCTTTATTATAGATAACAGATCAGCAAGTGTATAATTTATACGATGTTTAATACGTTGATTACGGTTTTGCGTTTATCATGAGACCTATTATTTCTAAGTCGTTTATCAACAATATTAATGACATCGATAGAAGTTTTAGATATGTTCCCTGCCCTAATATTTTGTCATTGAGACCGAAAGGATAAGCTGTTTGAAGTCTTTTATCCAAAACAATTCGCGAACTTCGCGTGATATTTCAAACTGCTTGTGTGATTCTCCTGGTTGTTTCTGAACGGTTTCGAGGGGTTGGAATTTTATATATTTAAGATTGTGATTATGCTTATCTAAATGTTGATATACTAAACTTTTGAATTTTTGGGTCTACGAAAGCGGTAGAGATGTTCTTGATTTCTTCTGTAATACTCTCGTCCCGTCTGTCCCACATATTAAATACCACACTTAGGTTGGGTTCAAGTTACCACATATATTAGGTTTTGAGTTTTCAGGTAATATCACAGGAAAAGGAGAGCGAAAAGGTTCTCCCGTTCACTGTTGACCGTATAGTATTTTGAGAAATTAATCTAAAACAGGTTAGTCATTTTTGGCATTGCACGGGAAAATTTGAGGATATCCACGTGCATTTTCTTAAATAATCTGGCTGTAGTGGCATTATGTACGTTTCGGCAGCAAAGTTTATCGACAGGTTGTAGGTATTCCAATGGACACTAATCGCGCTCCTTAAATAGCAGACTTGTTTTGTACTGTTATGAATCACAGTTTATGACCAAACTCAGTAAAGACCTGTCTAAATTGCATTTAATTGATAAATTCAACAACACTTACCGTTATCTTGATGATAATATTTCGTTAAATACAAGTAATCAAGAATTTTCTAAATATACTGCCGAAATTTACCCAAAAGAACTTATTTTAAATAAATCAAATTTAAAAGGTAATAACTGTCCTTTCCTGTATTTAGATATTTCGGTTTTACACGTGAAACTCTACACTAAAATTTATGACAAAAGGGACGATTTTTCGTTCCCTATTGTAATTTTCCTTTTGGATGGTGATGTTCCTTTGGCACCATCTTACGGTGTATATATTTCACAACTAGTTCGTTATGCCCGTGTCTGTTGTGACGTTTTTATTTTAACGAACGTAATCTATGTATTACTGCTAAATTATTAAGCCAGGAATTCGTTACCACAAATTACTTAATATCTTTACTAAATTCTTCCATAGATAAAAAGATTTGATTTTGAAGTTTGATTGTACCTGTAGAAAACTTAATTCAAACGGGAAAGCACATCCTCATTTTATTAAAATGTTGTTAACCGTGCCCGGAAATTTAGAAACGATCCTGGTTAACTTATCGATCCTTTAAATAAACTTATTCTGAAAGGTTACCAATTCATTACTGTAATAAGATCATTGACTATTGTTTTATTGGTATTAATATTGATTTTGTTATCAGTAAACTAAAAGCAAACTAAATATTATTGTTATATACATATACACATTCATGGATCTACAATCTTTCGATACCTGTATCTTTACATTGCACAAGGTCATGTTTTCTCTGACTGTTTATGACGTCTTTACACTAAATCCGTTGGATGTGTACTGATTGATGATTGAGTCTTAGATGCATGATATTTTTATTAGTTGTTAGTGGCTTTGAACTAACTGTCAGTAACTGCAAGTACTCTCGGATCAGTTCGTAGTGTCTTTTGTTGTTGGGATATAAAAGTACCCTGCAGTATTTGTATGTGTATCCTTCTGATGAGTTAAGCCTTTTTCAACTGATTTTTCTAGTTCGTTCTTATGTTGTACTGTTACACCTCTGTCCCAGGTAAGGGGAGGTTGGGATCCCACTAACATGTTTAACCCCGCCAGATTCTGTATGTATGTGCCTGTCCCAAGTCAGGAGCCTGTAATTCAGAGGTTGTCGTTTGTTGATGTGTTAAATATTTGTTTTTCGTTAATTTTTGTACATAAATTAGGTCGCTAGTTTTCTCGTTTGAATTGTTTTACATTTGTCATTTCAGGGCCTTTTATAGCTGACTATGCGGTATAGGCTTTCCTCATTGTTGAAGGCCATACAATGACCTATAGTTATTAATTTCTGTGTCATTTAGTCTCTTGTGGAGAGTTGTCTCATTGGCAATCATACCACATCTTCTTTTTATAAAGAAGGGTTAGAATGCAATCAATTTTATCAATAAACATTATCAATCAAAATCTGCAAAAACAATACCGAGAACTTCAAAGATAAAACTACACCTGTAATTTGATAAACCTACGACAAACATATTGCGTCCATGATCTTTAAGAATAAGAGGGTATTAGAGACCTTTATCCTCAGGGACGTAAAACCCATACCTACTGATTGCTTTTTGCATCTTCTTCATATAGATATAGTCCTGTTGGTCATTTCATAACCGAAAACATAAGCATCGTACACAATGAACGACATAGAGAGTTGTTAGCCATATGCTCGAAATTCCAACAACAATTAACTAGAAGAAGAAATCCAGGTTACTGATGAATGCAGTTGAAGTCTATGCCAGATTAATCAAAACTGGACATGTTATCTTAATGAATCAAAGATGTCTGTGATGCATTCAGAGGCTCATTAAAATTTAAGATTTACAGTAGCGCACGTGTTTCTTGTCCCTTAAAGAGCTACGAGATTGTGGATACTTGATCCTCTCTTCATTACATATATGAATGTCCCACTAATGAACTTGGAATTCACAGCAAATCTGTGAATCCCTACTATACACCTTTATCCTCAGGGACGTAAAATCCATACCTACTGATTGCTCTTTTGCATCTTCTTCATATAGATATAGTCCTGTTGGTCATTTCATAACCGAAAACATAAGCATCGTACACAATGAACGACATAGAGAGTTGTTAGCCATATGCTCGAAATTCCAACAACAATTAACTAGAAGAAGAAATCCAGGTTACTGATGAATGCAGTTGAAGTCTATGCCAGATTAATCAAAACTGGACATGTTATCTTAATGAATCAAAGATGTCTGTGATGCATTCAGAGGCTCATTAAAATTTAAGATTTACAGTAGCGCACGTGTTTCTTGTCCCTTAAAGAGCTACGAGATTGTGGATACTTGATCCTCTCTTCATTACATATATGAATGTCCCACTAATGAACTTGGAATTCACAGCAAATCTGTGAATCCCTACTATACACCTTTATCCTCAGGGACGTAAAATCCATACCTACTGATTGCTCTTTGCATCTTCTTCATATAGATATAGTCCTGTTGGTCATTTCATAACCGAAAACATAAGCATCGTACACAATGAACGACATAGAGAGTTGTTAGCCATATGCTCGAAATTCCAACAACAATTAACTAGAAGAAGAAATCCAGGTTACTGATGAATGCAGTTGAAGTCTATGCCAGATTAATCAAAACTGGACATGTTATCTTAATGAATCAAAGATGTCTGTGATGCATTCAGAGGCTCATTAAAATTTAAGATTTACAGTAGCGCACGTGTTTCTTGTCCCTTAAAGAGCTACGAGATTGTGGATACTTGATCCTCTCTTCATTACATATATGAATGTCCCACTAATGAACTTGGAATTCACAGCAAATCTGTGAATCCCTACTATACACCTACATCATTCAGCATAGAAGAGATTGTAGAAAATCATAAATCCGTCCTCTCCTTTGACAAAAGAATGCTAGCAATCTCCTATCCTTTTAATTCGAAAAAATCTTTACAATAAACCGGGTCATTGAGATGTTAAACTAAACATCACTCTCATGGTTTTAATGCTATTCTTTCTACATTAAAAGGAGCCTCTATAATCATTGTAACGATGTATATTCATACACAGTTTCAATCAGATCTGGAATATTTTAAAATATACCAAAGATCTACTCCAAAATCTTCAATCATAATCTTTATACTATTACAGATATATCAAAACCGTTGATTTTTCTACCCTTACACAACTATTCCCGATGTTCAATGGATAGGTGGGTTACAGCGTATCATAAGATGGAGCTTTTCTACAAAATGGAAAACGCAAATTAAATGCCTTAGTTTTGGGCTATGGAAAATCTTACTATGTGGAGAAAATACTGATTTCAACAACAAATACACCAAAGATAATATAACAAAATGAAATTTTGATCGACAACATGTTTCTGGAGTTTGACGGATTGATATTTCAGCAGAAAGTCACTATTCCAATAAAGATTAACTAGTTATAACTCTTGTTTGTCCTCATATGAAACATAATGTGTACAGAATTTTCGCAAAGACGAACAGAAGCTTATTTCTGATATACTGTGGATTTATTATTATTTGTTGGGTACCAATTTTGGTGGATTTCGTGGTTATTCGGGAACCATTTATTCCAATGTACAACGGATTACAAATTTTCTATAAGAATGTATGCAGACTTTGGCAAAAGTAAAAATCCAATATCCATAAAAATGCAAGTTTTCCTCAATCCAATGAAAATTAATACCCACGAAAAAAATGAATTCACAGTATTAAAAATTTTCTTTCACTCAACTATAACATTTCAATGAGTGCTTGTATGTCATATATCCAAATGAAATTGATATTAAAGTAACCACCGAAAGTAAAAGGTCTGGTTCTTTTCTTTGATATTGATACAGATGGACGACTTAAAATTCGAACCTATGACGTGTTGATTTCATTTTTCCAGTTGTCAACTTCCGATTTCACACGGCCAATACAATCTGCTTCTTCAAATGATGTTAACATGTCTTAGATCATAAATTACGCTAGTGCATGTTAACATTATACGAACACGGATGTGCTCCTTATACAAATCTGATAAAAGCCAGAGTCATTGGAAGAACGAATGAAATCGACACTACATAAGTTTTACGGTCACCATCACGGATACGTTGACGATGTGTCGGTGTGTCACTCATTAGCGAAATGTTTCTGCGGCTAGATACCTCATACCTGTATAGTAGTCTAATCTTTACTTTTACCGATTGTGACATTTTGACGAGTGTTGGTTCGCAATAAGGCTGATGTAAGCAGGAGTCGCTTGTCCTGTTAACGAAACAGTCTCACTCCTTTTGGAGTTCATGCGACTGCTTCACTTTTTCTTCTTTTTCTCTTATTTAGTTTTTCTAAATCGATTTACGAGATTAGGATATTGGTTCACTACTGTCGACTTAGTTTTCAAAATTTTATTGATTATTCTTTCAAAGACATTAATAACCGTCAATGTAAATATGGAAAAAATGCGTGACCTATATTTTTGCTGTAAAAGTCGGCGTTATAGTTATTCTAGAAAAAATAAAAGTGTTGTACATTATTTTATTCGCTATTATTCTGCGATATTATTCACATCAATACAATTTCATTTACGTTTAAGAAAAACAATGAAAATCGCATCAATTCTGATCTATATTATAATAGAAACTTATGATTATACTTAAATGTGAACAGGTTTCAAAGAGTTTTGACGTAAATATCGATATATGAAAATACTATTAGCACTGTGAACCTTTTTTTAAATCCTTTAATTATTCTTAGAGGAATAATGAATATGTAAAACAATACTACTGAGGAAGAACGACTGGAATCAATATTACATAAGTGAAAGGTCATTATCACGATTTGGTTTGATGTCTGTGTCTCAACTTACTAGCAACATGTTTATGTGGTTTTTGGTCTTCTTATATCAAAATAGTCGTCCGGTCTTTTAATCTATCGATTGTGTATTATTCCTAATTTTGATATTTTGACTAATTCCTGATTGGAATATTTGACTAGTGTAGATTTGCATGGCGGGAACTGCATGCACAGAAGGAGACGATTACTCTGTTGATGCACCTATGTGTTTGTTGATTACCTTGATTTGAATGGAAAGATAACATTTAAATATCGATTCACTTCTTTTGCCTATAATTTTGACAATTAATGATAAACTTCACACACAAAAAGTTTCTGTATTGATGGACAGTTTGTTTTCTACTGAACAACGTGACACAGAGCAGGATAAATAAAATATTAGTAAGTCATAAATTCTAAACCCTTATATGAGATCCATTCAAAGCCACCGGTATCGGTTTTGAAATTAAATATCCTTACGACAATCCGATGGTTACATCACATAATAAACAACTATTTAAGTGAATGACATTTTATTTCTTTGATATAACTTTTGACTTATTACATCGAGTAAAAGGGGAATTATCTCATTGAAATGAACATGTTTACACTTTCGGCCACCCGTTCTTACGGTAAAATTGATCTTCTTTTATCTTAGCGGTTAAAGGAAATATGAAAATGACAACCATATTCTTTAAAATGATATTTTTCTATATTTTCTTTTCTGAACAGTAGAAATACACCGATTTTGTTATTTTGTGTTAGCCTTTGTGGGTTTTGACTTTTTAAAAGATACTGGCAAATCATCAGTAATCACACATATTAAAAGACAGTCAACTCAATAAAGTAGCAACCTTGCCAAAATTGTGAAAAGTTTACCCACAGGTGCACAATAAAATAAAGAGCACAAACCTCCCAAAAAAAAATTTTGACGTGCTCTATACTAATTTAGCCGAAATGTTCATAAAATTCGCATATTTGGTGCTAAAATTGGGTAAATCGTAATCATACCACATCACTTCATTTTGTCGAGCCTTCGACTTAAGTCGAAAAAGCGAGACATAGCAATCCTACATTTCGTCGTCGTCGTCGGCGGCGGCGGCGGCGTCCACAAATATTCACTCTGTGGTTAATTTTTTGAAATTTTAATAACTTTCTTAAACTATCCTGGATTTGTACCAAACTTGGACAGAAGCTTGTTTATGATCATAAGATAGTATCCAGAAGTAAATTTTGTAAAATGAAATTCCTGTTTTTCCGTATTTTACTTGTAAATGGACTTAGTTTTTCTGCCAGGAAACATTACATTCACTCTGTGGTTAAAGTTTTAAAATTTTAATAACTTTCTTAAACTATCCTGGATTTGTACCAAACTTGGACAGAAGCTTGTTTATGATCATAAAATAGTATCCAGAAGTAAATTTGTTAAAAAATTTTCATTTTTCCGTATTTTACTTATAAATGGACTTAGTTTTTCTGCCAGGAAACAAAACATTCACTCTGTGATTAAAGTTTTTAAAATTTTAATAACTTTCTTAAACTATCCTGGATTTGTACCAAACTTGGACAGAAGCTTGTTTATGATCAAAAGCTAGTATTTAGAAGGAAATTTTGTTAAAATTTTGTACCTGTTTATCCGTATTTTCTTATAAATGGACTTAGTTTTTCTTCCAGTTAACATTAGATACAGTCTGCACTTAAAGTTTTTAAAACATTTATTAAATTCATAAACTATCCTGGATTTATACCAAATTTTGACAGAAGCTTCTTACAATCAAAAGATAGTATCTAAAGGAATATTTTTATTGATTTTTTTCCTCATTTTTGTTGAGGCTGCGATTAACAGCAAAAGTAGGCGAGACACTGGGTTCCGCGGAACCCTTACGAATTTTAATGGTAAATCGCCACGGTGTCGTCACGTTACTGGCATCACAATCAAATTGCATAATAACGACTAGTACTCTCAGATTTGTACTTAGTGTTTTTTTTTTTTTTTTTTTTTTTTTTTTTTTATGAGGATGTATAAGTACCCTGCCACGTCCACTCTGTGATTTTGTTACCTGTATTTCTGCTTTGTATCAGTCTGATGAGTTAAATCTTTTCAATTGATCTTTATAGTTTTTCTTATGCTGTACTGTTGCACCACAAGGGTTGGAGCCTTCAAACTAGTTTAACCCGCCATATTCTGTATGTGCCTGTCCCAAGTCAGGAGCCTGAAAGACGATAATTTGCTTTAAAAAACGAAACAAGTGTACCTTAGTAAGAACCAATCTACATATGTTCAAACCACAAGCAGCCTTCAAACTTATGCATTACTTACCAACTATAACTCATTAGAAAGGCCAAATGTATAGAATTAAATATTGGGAAGAAATATGTAAAGATAATATAACCATCACTCAAATACATAAACTTTTAGGAACAGTATAATTCTCCAAACAAATTGCTCCAAAGTAACTTCTTTTTCCTATACAATCAGTGAAAAAATGTTTTAATTGTAATTTAAAGACTAACTGTTGTAGTTCTTCAATGATTGATTGCGGGAATTGTATTTCGCAGTTTTCATATAGCAACATATGGTTGTAAACGATATTTATATATTTACCATACATCTGCACGCAACGAAGAAATTTGATAATCTATATACTAGAAATACTACTTCTTCGATTTTTATCATCAGTGTTGTAGACTATTCAATCGACAACATCACTAGGGAGCATGTACAAAATCATACTGATTGTGTATTTGTCAACCATCAACTTGACATCGGGAAGTAGAAATATTAGTGGTAAGGACAAGATCAACAATTTTGTCAGATTTCCATATAAGAAATGTTATGCATAATATTGCCTGATCTGTGAATTTTTTTTCTTAAATTATTAAGAACTATTTCGGTTCTGATTCATTCTTGTCTTTCAAATATTTTCGCTTTGAGCGTTCCTGGTGAAGGTAAATCCAGACAATCGCTTAGGACGTATGGAATTTATAACGCGTTGTTTTAATTTTAGCTAATATGTTGACACATTGTAGTTAATACTTTGTTTGATATAAGTAACTTAATATTGAAAACAAGACTTTACGTAATTTTGTAACATAATAATTCCGCGACAATTAAGATGACTTTCGAAAGTATGTTTTATCTTATTTTCTGTCGTAGATTGTGTAATTTGTATAAAACAGTAATAAAATATCCCAAAATAATAAAATTATGTTAGAATACAGGTGTACGCTATTACAACATGTACAAGTAAAATAGTTTTAACCGTTGGTTTTTCTATCTTCATTATAAGGCTTGTATATGAAATAAATTAGAAAACCCTTCACTGATGCTCGCAAAGTTGATGAAAACAACTTTTGACTAACTATCGAAACCGGTGAGTGTCAACAATATGAAATGTCTTTCTTAGTAAGCTCAGAACATCGTTTTGCAGTATTTTCCAGTTTTGTACCTTTTCAATATTCCTTTCAGAGGTAAGACAGTATCGGAAATCTTTTAGATTATTGTTAAATTTTTAGTCTTTGATCTGTTCATAGGTTACTATCAGGATATGGTCAACCACATATGGTCTATAGATTAGTTTGTACAGAGAGGTTGGTATGACCGGGATGAAAATCCTGAATAGAACTTGTGTCTTATCAGATTAGTTTTACTGTCGCTCCTCTTATCACTCAAACGCAGACATTATGTATGCGTCAGTGCAAGTAAAAAGAATTGGTGGAAATGTGTACAATCAATGCTGAGTATACTTCGGTTTGTAAGATATTATAAATGAAGTATATATAATTAGGGAAATTGTAGTCGCAACATTCACTTCAATGCAGTCTGATAGGTTGTACATGTGTATATACATTCTTGGCAGTTTCTTTCAGGTAACAGGTCGATTCACTCAGTTAAAAGGTTTCCTGATATTGTTTCTCGTTTTGTGGCTATTGTATGAAAAGCTTCTTTTATCCTTAAAACCTGGCGTTTGTTCTTCTTTGGTTATATATATTCTATTGGCCTTCAAATAAAACAGTAGTTATGTCTGTAATGAAGAGAAAAGGGCCCCAGTAGTTACATGAATACAGCCTATTTGGGTATTTTGACACGTATATTTGGTAGTCAGACTTTCCTCATCTCAAAAACAACATTATGTGCCCCACATAGACTATATGTATATAGTTTCTGTAAGAAGTGTATTAAAGTTTACGGCTGTCATGTGAATGTAAGTTCCTAATGTACTATATTTATCTCGTTTTTTGTGGTATAAATCCCATCTGTACCCTCACAGGTGTGCCTTATATGTACCATGAAAATGCGTTGTACCTCAATGAACCTTTAATATAAAGTAGTGGTAAAAAATCACAGTTTTCCATGAAAGGCTTCTTTTATACCTTAAACTTTAATGTAAGTTCATGATGCAGACCTCATTTTTTTTAATTTAGGGATATAACGTAAACACAAGCGCATATTTACCTTGATATGGAACTTTTTGGGTTATACAATTACATACATTAACGCTACCAATTTTACTGCACCAGGTGCGAACTTCGACAATAAATATCTCTTCGTTGATTTGCCCAAAAAGCAAATTAAAATTCCAAAACTTATTTAAAAATATGAAGAGCTTATAAACAATAAAGGTCAAAAGTAAAGCAAAAGCCGGGCACAAAATAACCATTATGCCCAATGCTGACCACATACACTATGTCGCCCATTCTTTATTTAGATTTCAAATGCAGTAGAAAAAGAGAGAAGACACAGTTGTAGAAAATTGATTATCATAAATGTCATGTCCGTAATTTGGGGACAAGAGGTCTCAGCAGTCAATTGAATAAAAACTAATCAAAGATACCAACCAGGTTTATATCTTGATACGCAAGACGCGCGTGCACAAAACTCAGTGGCACTCGAATTAAAACAGGAAGATGGCAAAATCAAATACAAAGTTTAAGAGTATTACAAGTCAGGCATATTGCAGTTGTTATCAAATAGCCCGTTTCTTTGTATGTTGGCGTTTGTTCTTGTATCAGTTCATTGTTTCTGTTGTTCCGTTGTTTTCCTCTTAAAGTTCATGTGTTTCCCTCAGTTTTGGTTTGTGACCCGGATTTGTTTCAGTTAAATCGATTTATGACTATTGAACAGCGGTATACTACTGTTGCCATTATTTGCATACTCAAAACTTTTGAAAAAATGTGCAATATATTTGTAAGGCAATTTTGCTTGGTGGTAGAATGTCCCTATTAGTGTTTTGAATAATTCAAAATTCTATAAACAACTTAAGAAATTAAAATTTACAGAAAATGAACGTATATCAAAGATATTTCATATCAACACAACAATGCAGCTACTTGGCTGTTGATATTCCCGGCAAAAAAATGTAGTATCGATTCAATGATTGTTAGTTAAAACATATTTTATTGTTCAGAAACTAAACAAATCAATGAGATACATTTTTGCAGCTTTGTAATGTCTTCTTTAGTGGTTGTTAAAACTTGTCAAGGACACCTGGCATGCAATTTGGTACGCCAGACGCGCAGGTAATAAACAAGACTCATCAGTGGCGCACGCTTGAATCTGATCATTATAGGCTATTTTGGAAATGCATTTTGATACTAGTAGTCAGATCTTCCATAGCCCTTAAACCGGCAGTTTATCTCGTATTGACTATGTACAATTTGCTTCCATATCCTTCGTCTATTATATGATGTGTTTCTTTATTCGTGGATTAGAATATGCGCACAATGTTGTCGGTAAATACAAATCAAACGACTTTATGTAGACGAAACGCGCGTCTGGCGTATCAAATTATAAGACGGGTACCTTTGATAACTATTTACACCACTGGGTCGATGCCACTGCTGGTGGACGTTTCGTCCCCGAGAGTATCACCAGCCAAGTAGTCAGCACTTCGGAGTTGACATGAATATCAATAATATGGTCATTTTATAAATTAACTGTTTGCAAAAGTATGAATTATTCGAATTACTAAGGATTTTCTTATCCCATGCATAGATTACCTTAACCGTATTGGCACAACTTTTGGAATTTTGGGTCCTCAATGCTCTTCAACTTCAAACTTGTAGGCTTTCTAACTATTTGATCTGAGCGTCACTGATGAGTCTTATGTAGACGAAACGCGCGTCTGGCGTATCAAATTATAAGCCTGGTACCTTTGATAACTATTTCCTAGTATATTAAGATCTAAGACAGCGAAAACATGCATTATCCTGTTGAACTTACTTTAAATAAAGCTAATACTAACAATAACCACTGCCCTTTCCTCGATCTTGATATCTATATCATTACCGGAAAGCTTAATACAAAATTTATGATAAAAGAGATGATTTTCATTTCCTATCGTTAATTATCCATTTTAGATGGTGACGTTCCTTGTCACCATCTTACGGTGTTTATATATCTCAACTTGTACGATTCGCTCGTGTATGTAACAACGTTTCAGATTTTAACGAAAGAAATTTATGTATTACTGAAAAATTATTACACCAGGGTTTTCGATATCACAAACTAGTCAAAACATTTACTAAATTTTATCATCGGTACAAGGACATCATTCGTAAATATAGCTCAACATGCAGACTTCTTATACGTTCAGGTATTTCACATCCAATCTTTTATGGTAATATTCTTTATAAAGCACTAAAATGTCAGTATTCACCTCAGAAGCTAACAAAACCTTTAAATAGACTTATTAAGAAGGGATATAGTTACGATACTGTTGTCAGGTCATTAAAGATTGCATATTTTGGCTTTAATATTGATTCACTTATAGGGTCTTTGCATCGGAACTAAACACATTTATTCTAAATCCAGTAATTGGCATGATACGGGTTATGTTCTTCTCATATATTTTATGATGGTATGATACTAAACCCCTAACGGGAGGGATTGTACTTGATTTTCATATGATGAAGACATAATCTTTCAATCAGTTTAATTGAGGTCTGGAGCTGGCATGTCAGTTAACTGCTAGTAGTCTGTTGTTATTTATGTATTATTGTCATTTTGTTTATTTTCTTTTGTTACATCTTCTGACATCGGACTCGGACTTCTCTTTAACTGACTTTTAATGTACGTATTGTTATGCGTTTACTTTTCTACATTGGCTAGAGGTATAGGGGAGGTTGAGATCTCATAAACATGTTTAACCCGCCGCATTTTGCGCCTGTCCCAAGTCAGGAGCCTCTGACCTTTGTTAGTCTTGTATTATTTTACTTTTAGTTTCTTGTGTATAATTTGGAGTTTAGTATGACGTCCATTATCACTGAACTAGTATATATGTTTATTTAGGGCCAGCTTAGGACGCCTCCGGGTACGGGAATTTCTCGCTGCATTGAAGACCTATTGGTGACCTTCTGTTGTTGTCTGTTCTGTGGTCGGGTTGTTGTCTCTTTGACACATTCCCATTTCCATTCTCAATTTTATAGTGTGGGTTGAGACAAAACACATCTGATAATTATCAGTCAATCAATTCATTATATATTATGGTAACCGTAAAACTTGTCATGTGTCGATTTTCCTCATTACCCAACTAGGGCAGCATGACCCTTGTCCTTGAAGTCTATAAGATGAGGACATGCACGCGCGTATCGATTGAAATGTGAAGACGCCAAATGATGTTACAGAAGATAATTAAGACGGAGAACATGATTCGCAGCATCAACTGCAATACAAACTGATACGCTAATTCAATTATCAAGGGTTGTCATATCCTCCGTTACCCCATAACAAATGTATGTCACATTGACTATCCATTTCTATAAACTTTACAATAAAGCATACGATATAAGACATTCACGTGTCTGTAACTAAAGGAATTGATGTCGCGACAGTCTGTTGACCAATGCCTGATTGACTATGTAGTCTTGTTCGTGAGTTTTTCTGTTAAAATTTTCCTTTACTCAGATGTGTGCCATATATTTGCTATATAAACTCGTCTTGCAATTCATAAACTTGCAGATTTACATGATGCAGTAAACGTATAATGTGTATTTATGGGATTAAACGTCGCAGCACTGATAATACTTAAACTGCAAGAAATATTATTTTGACATCCATTTTTGGAAGTAAGACCCTGTATAGAACCAAAACAGGTAGCCCCATATTTTGAAAAACTTTCATTTGTTTAGCCTTTCAATGTTGCATATACTAGTACCTCATGTCTGTATCTGAAGGGGTTCAAGTGTAGTCAGTCCAAAAGTTCCTGGTTTCTTATCTTTCAATATTTTTATTTTTGGTGTTCAGACTTTCAGTAACACAAGGTATTGTGACATAAGATCCTTTCGGAAAACCATTTCTTTTTATACAAAAAGGCTGTTATCACTTTCAAATGTCCGTAGTAAGTCCCATTTTAAACTGAATGTGTCGTAGGTCTTTTAAGCATAGTATCGGATTTTATTTATTTTGGTGTAACTGACTACGTAATGGTATGCTTTGTACAAAAAGGTTGGTATTATTATGTGATTAAAACTAATTCTAATTATATAACAAAGGGAACTGGATACAACATTTTTCAAATTGAAGGAATAGAGTGAGTTATATGACTAAATAAAATTAATGGGAAGAGAATATACTTTGTAATGTCAGTATATCTATGAAGATGAATATCATGACATGAATATGTTTATATTAATAAGTAGTTTAGTTTGAGTTGGCGTTATATTATATTCTTTTTTACAGGAATATGTCTACATGGAAATCTACCCAAGACTGTGCAAGAGCTGAAAAAGGATTCACAAGTTTTGCTCAAAAGTATGTCATATGAATAATTTTAATGGGATACTATGAAACTAAAATAAGTACCAATCTCATTTTATATGTATATGAACTTTCCCGATCTCTGGTCTAGATATTTTGGGGAAAAAAGTTTTTTTAAATGAAAATGGCATAATCATGAAAAGTATCTCAAATACTATCTATTATATTCTGAAATGATCATGACATTCGGAATCAGTAATATCAAATTGTTTATAAATTTCACAGCCACAAAAGATTCAAACATTTTACAGACAGAAAGACTATTGTTGTTTTCATACGTTCTTTGCTTCTTTCGCCATACCATAAACAAAACACTTTAGCAAGTATTTGCATTAAAAGTAATATTCAAAAATTTCAAAGTTATCATAACACTAAAACTATTTTACATAAGGTTTAATCGTTCTTTTATTATTTTATTTTATTTTTTTTTTTTTTTTTTTTTTTTTTGGCAACATTACTTTGTAGAGGATTTTATGTAGTAACATGTGTAATTGATTATCACTAAGATTTCTTGTCACTGTGTACTTTAAAAATGAAGAACTTACGTTAGGTAATATACATTAAAATTTCAAAGAATGAAGAGAGGAATTAGAACATTGGTTGATTATTTGACAATTAAAATTCTTAGCCATGTTTGTAATATGCTTACTATGATAGAAAAGAAATTAATTTTAAAAGTATATAGCTCAATTTTCCTTAGTTTTATTTGACAAAACCTTTCAAAATTTCGGGTCCATGATTTTCTTTAATTTCGTACCTTATTTGGTCCTTTTAACATTTTTTTGTTCGAGCGTCACTTGTGAGTCTTTTGTACACGAAACGCGCGTCTTGAGTACAAAATTTTAATGCTTGTATCTATGATGAGTTTATTTGAGTAACAACGAATGAAACACATAAATCTATTATTTACAACCAACAATCCCAAAGGCTCTATTTAATTAACCAATCGTTCATATTAAACGCGTAGGTAGTAATTCGTTGGTACATTGATAACCTATTCAGATAAATTTTCTATGGAGAATCTCTTCTGTTTGAAATCAACTTACTCTCCACCTTTTGGATTGTCAGCTTTTACTTTTCCTCTATCAAAGCCTCTTCTTTTTAGTAATAACATATTAGACAGCTTTCAACAATTGCGCCATCTTTCTAGCAGCCGGTCGCCAAATTGTTAAGATTTTGCCATTTTAATTCTAGATATGCTTTGTTTATTCCCTCATATGTGAAGACTATCAGAGTAATTACCCTATTGAAAAAAAATAATGAGATGTAGTATCTGTTGTATTCTGTTCCATATTAGAGGAGGATTGGGCGCCCACCTACATGTTTAACCCTGTCACATTCTGTATGTGCCTGTTAAATCTCAGTAGCCTGTAATTCAGTGGTTGCCGTTTGTTGTTGTATATCATATTTGTTTTCGTTTCTAGTTTTGAACATAAATCAGACCGTTACGTTTTTTTTTACATATGTCATTTGGGGCCTTTTAAAGGTTGCTATGTGGTATGGGTTTTGACCATTGTTAAAGGCCGTACTGTGACCTATGATTGTTTGGACTCTTGTTGAAAGTAGTTTTATTGACAATAATACTTCATATTAATTATTATCTCTGTTGTAGATATAGCAATATACAAAGATGTTGTTAAAATGAATAAACAATTGAAAATGATATCAAATGGATCTTAGAAGGTATGTATATACTATATACTATTTATTGAAATGTCTCTTTGTATGAACATTGTAAGGGATTAGATACTGCCAATAAGTTATCAATTAGTGAAAACATAATTTGTTATAGAAGTACAACTTATTTAACAACACTCTTATAACGATGTTGATAACATCCGTTTTTTGGGTGGTTTTTTTTTTTTTTTTTTTTTTTTTTTTTGGGGTCATAACCTTAAGTGTAAATGAAATAAGTTATTCCATGAATTTCTGTAAATTCAGAAATTAATTCGAGGTCTTTTTAATTCGAATAATTCGACTTGGTGAGTATTGCAATAATAAGAGCTTACATTCTGATATATAATACATATATCTGTATGCTATTCCTTCAGGAATCTCAATAATTTATCTCGCATTTTGTGCATTCTTTTAAATCGCAATAATTAATGCACACAAAATTTCGGAATTTACAGTATCGGTTACATTTGACTATGAAATTATTAAAATTCAAAACTCTATGAAAAAAAAGTTCAATATATGATGTTTTATACTTATTGATTAATTTGTAATTATCATATTTTCAGAAACTCGAGGGAAAAAGAAATTTCAAGGATAGTAAGTCTATTGAAGAATGAGTTCAAAGGTATTTGTTTTTATTATTAACGCATTCTACATGCATATGCGACAATTACATTTAGCTTACTACAGTGCAACTGATGATCATAGATATAAGAAAGTATAAGCGTAGTTGTTGACAAATTTGTCCTAGCTCTGGTCTTTTGGTACAGACGAAAAATAATTGATTGCTGATTGATTACAGTTCAGTGGTAAATATTTCACGCATGTTCAGGACAATATAAAATAAGGAGATATGATTGCCAATGACAATAACTATCCATCAAAATCCAAGTGAAGATGATTTACACATCCATAAGTCATTGCACGGCTTTCAACAAGAGCAAAGCCGGACACTGAAGTCATACATGACAAAATGGAAACATTTCAAACGGAAATACGTACATGTAATTATAAGTATTTAATATATCTTTTCATAGTTTTATTGGGGTGTAAAAGCGTTAAAAGGCACATTTTGTATGAAGCGCAAAAATTTAAATAGATGGAATATTAATTATTATCTCTGTTGTAGATATAGCAATATACAAAGATGTTGTTGAAATGAATAAACAATTGAAAAATGATATCAAATGGATCTTAGAAGGTTAAGTTATTCCATGAATTTCTGTACATTCAGAAATTAATTCGAGGTCTTTATTAATTCGAATAATTCGACATGGTGAGTATTGCAATAATAAGAGCTTACATTCTGATATATAATACATATATCTGTATGCTATTCCTTCAGGAATCTCAATAATTTATCTCGCATTTTGTGCATTCTTTTAAATCGCAATAATTAATGCACACAAAATTTCGGAATTTACAGTATCGGTTACATTTGACTATGAAATTATTAAAATTCAAAACTCTATGAAAAAAGAAGTTCAATATATGATGTTTTATACTTATTGATTAATTTGTAATTATCATATTTTCAGAAACTCGAGGGAAAAAGAAATTTCAAGGATAGTAAGTCTATTGAAGAATGAGTTCAAAGGTATTTGTTTTATTATTAACGCATTCTACATGCATATGCGACAATTACATTTAGCTTACTACAGTGCAACTGATAATCATAGATATAAGAAAGCATAAGCATAGTTGTTGAAAAATTTGTCCTAGATCTGGTCTTTTGGTACAGACGAAAAAAGATTGATTGTTGATTGTCCAGTGACAAATATTTTACGCATGTTCAGGACGATATAGAATAAGGAGATATGGTATAATTGCCAATGACAACAACTATCCATCAAAATCCAAGCGAAGATGATTTACACATCCATAAGTCATTGCACGGCTTTCAACAAGAGCATAGCCGGATACTGAAGTCATACATGACAAAATGGGAAACATTTCAATCGAAAATACGTGCATGTAATTATCAGGATTTCATATATCCTTTCGTAGTTTTATTGGGGTGTCAAAGCGTTAAAAAAAGCACACTTTGTATGAAGCACAGAAAATTTAAATAAATGGAATTCTTATTGAAAATTAATGTAATTCATTTGTTCATATGTAGTTATCAATGTTTTAAGACTCTCCATTCGTCCTCTACAGACCTAATTTGTTTGTTTGTTTTTTTTTTTTTTTTTTTTTTTTGTTAAAGACATCAAATAGACAAAATAGTAGCAGTCATTTTATTCATTTGTATGTTTTCATAATTATTAGGAACATGTGCAAAGCCTGCAAAGATTGTACTGAGCTTGAGAAGTACAACAAAAATCCAGCGTATACAAAATATCTCCAGGAAATTCGAAGGACCTAAAGGTTTACTGTGATATGACAACTGACGGAGGTGGTTGGTCGGTTAGTATAATATTTTTGTATGATCACTTTTGCAATGAAGTTAATTGTTTCCCACAGCATCAACTTTAAAATGTGTTACAGGGTTATAAGCACTCTATGAATCTAGTGTTAATAAACTTTTATTCTTTCGATACTGCTATTGTTATGTCCCCACCGTATTAAGTTTTACCCATTTTTTCTGTTAGTTACGTCCTTACTTGTACATACGTCCGTACATAAAATTAGTTTCTGTTCTCTAAATTTAGTTTTCCTAAACCAAATTTATGAAACTTATACGCAATACTTATTTCCACAAAACACAGGTCAAGTTGAATTTTGTGGCGTCGATTTTACAATTGTAGAGTTATGCTCCTAACAAATGGAAAAGTTGCTTGAATTTGTTGTTTACGATCTCTAACTTTAGTTTGTCTCAACCAAATGTTATGAAACTTATACAAAAGCTCATTTTCACAAAACACTGTTAAGATTTGAGTTTTGTGGCGTCAGTTTACTGTTCTAGAGTTATGCCTTTACAAATTTAAAAATTGTGATTGTTGTCGAGCCTTCGACTTTTGTAAAAGCGTTAAAAGGCACATTTTGTATGAAGCGCAAAAATTTAAATAGATGGAATATTAATTATTATCTCTGTTGTAGATATAGCAATATACAAAGATGTTGTTGAAATGAATAAACAATTGAAAAATGATATCAAATGGATCTTAGAAGGTTAAGTTATTCCATGAATTTCTGTACATTCAGAAATTAATTCGAGGTCTTTATTAATTCGAATAATTCGACTTGGTGAGTATTGCAATAATAAGAGCTTACATTCTGATATATAATACATATATCTGTATGCTATTCCTTCAGGAATCTCAATAATTTATCTCGCATTTTGTGCATTCTTTTAAATCGCAATAATTAATGCACACAAAATTTCGGAATTTACAGTATCGGTTACATTTGACTATGAAATTATTAAAATTCAAAACTCTATGAAAAAAGAAGTTCAATATATGATGTTTTATACTTATTGATTAATTTGTAATTATCATATTTTCAGAAACTCGAGGGAAAAAGAAATTTCAAGGATAGTAAGTCTATTGAAGAATGAGTTCAAAGGTATTTGTTTTATTATTAACGCATTCTACATGCATATGCGACAATTACATTTAGCTTACTACAGTGCAACTGATAATCATAGATATAAGAAAGCATAAGCATAGTTGTTGAAAAATTTGTCCTAGATCTGGTCTTTTGGTACAGACGAAAAAAGATTGATTGTTGATTGTCCAGTGACAAATATTTTACGCATGTTCAGGACGATATAGAATAAGGAGATATGGTATAATTGCCAATGACAACAACTATCCATCAAAATCCAAGCGAAGATGATTTACACATCCATAAGTCATTGCACGGCTTTCAACAAGAGCATAGCCGGATACTGAAGTCATACATGACAAAATGGGAAACATTTCAAACGGAAATACGTACATGTAATTATAAGTATTTAATATATCTTTTCGTAGTTGTATTGGGGTGTAAAAGCGTTAAAAGGCACATTTTGTATGAAGCGCAAAAATTTAAATAGATGGAATTCTTATTGAAAATTAATGTAATTTATTTGTTCATATGTAGTTATCAATGTTTTGAGACTTTCCATTCGTCCTCTACAGACCGATTTTTTTTTTTTTTTTGTCGGTTTTTTGTTTTGTTTGTTAAAGACATCAAATAGACAAAAAAGTAGCATTCACTTAACTTATTTTGTATGTTTTCTAATTATAAGGAACATGTGCAAAACCTGCCAAAGATTGTACTGAGCTTAAGAAGTACAACAAACAATCCGGCGTATACAAAATATCTCCAGGAAATTCGAAAGACCTAAAGGTGTACTGTGATATGACAACTGACGGAGGCGGTTGGTCGGTTAGTATGATATTTTGTGCAGGGTCACTTTTGCAATGAAGTTTTTTGTTTCCCAATAAATTCACCATCGGGATTGTTGGAGTTCATAATGCTGAATTTTAATTATTCGTGTTGTGTATTCTGGTTTTTCTATTCGTCTTGTGTTGTCATGGTGATGTCCGTATTTCGTCGACTTGTGGTCTTTAATTTGTTTCTTCGGTACCTTCTCCCTTCTCCTTTCTTATTTTTAATGTTTCAATTCACAAATAAATGTAAAAGTTGTTATTCATTTAAAATGATTTTAAGAAAGAACGTAGTATTTATGAAAAGTTAATTGATGTCCTTATTTATTGAATTTGTTACATATAAAAATAAGAAGATATGGTTTGATTGCCAATGAGACAAATTTTCACCAGAGTTCAAATGATGTGGATGTTAGCAATTATAGGTCACCGTACTTCAACATTGAGAAATGTCATACAAAAGAATAATGTTGCATAAAAACAAGATCGTGGAAAATCACTTTTACACTAGACCTTAATCAACCAATAATCAATCAATCACAATTTCAGTGGTTCGAATTAAATTTTCGAAATATCATAATGATATAAGCTACATTCAAAATATATATTAAAAAAGTAAAGAGTCCTCAGACTTAGAAGTAAAATTTCCTTTTATTTAGATAATACAGAGACACTATGATGGAACTGTGGATTTCCAACAAACGTGGGCAGAATACGAAAATGGGTTTGGGAATGCTGAAGGTGAATACTGGTTAGGTAAGTCATTTTATCAACATTTTTTGATGACTACCCGTAATAAAGCACAGAACCAATAAGTAATAACACAAAATATAAGGGTCCAATATTAATCCATTGATTATGTATTGAACATTTAGGTAAAAATGTTATACATGTAAGACTCAGATCGACGTCCGGCCTCCAATGGACGTCCGTTCCTCAAATCGACGTCCAAATCTGACGTCATAATAAAATACCATTCCAAATCGACTGCCAATTTTCTGATCCTCTAATCGACGTCTTTTTATTGTCCTCAAATCGACGTCCAATTGTTGGCTTCTCTAATCAGTGTCCGTTTTGTGGACTTGCCGCAATTACGTCATAACTTTATTAAATAATTATAATATTTTATTTAAAGAGTTACACATTAAGCTATAAAATTAATCTTCACTGACACCCCTGTCAACTTTTGAGAAACAACGTTTGCATGCAGAAATGTGTTATTCTGATAAAATATATAAATAGCTATTGAATGTATAAACTAAAACTGGTTTTGTTAATACATGTATATCTTTTTTAATAAGGAATAATTGCATTGTAAACAATACAACCCTGATAAGAATTACTCAAACATACCCATAAAAAGTCTGCTTTCACAATAAATGACGTCGTTGAAGACTTCACCAATGGAACAAGACACAATATCTAAGGAAGAGAAAAAGGAAAAAAAGGAATAAGCAAAGATCCAAACGCCGAGACATTTTGGGCCGACATGTCGGTGGTTGTCTTATTGTCATTTTTTCATGTTTGTCCTTATATTTTCAAAAAAGATATAAGAAAACAATTCGTTTCTTTATGCAGCTTTACAAAAAGACAAAACGATACAGGTATAAATAAAGATCAATCTAATAACAATAATGCTGCGTCGGATAGAAATCGACCTTATGCAAATGAATATCAATACATCTGTCACCTATTTCGGATTGAACAAATCTCAATGGAAAGTCGTTAACTGTTTGGAAATTGAGATGCTATATGAACCCTAAAAATCATCTTTCATTTCGAATTTGAATATGCCAACACCAATCAAAGTCTTATACATTTACATGTATGCGTGCAGTAATTTATTATATTTATTAATATCAGACATCGATTAGAGAAGACTATAATCGATCGGACGTTTTCTTGGCAATACATGATGTTACATTGGACGTCGATTTGAGGTTAAAATATTGGACACTGATTTGAGAATGTGACGTCAGATTTGGACGTCGATTTGAAGAACGGACGTCGATTAGAGACCGGACGTCGGTCTGAGTCAAATATATATATTTATTGAAAATTAACACTTGGCTGATTGATTGGTTGATTGATTGATTGATTGATTGATTGATTGATTGATTGATTGATTGATTGATTGATTGAATGAATGATTGATTGATTGATTGATTGAAAAGAAAAAATATAGAGTATCCATCCATGACACAAAATCAGGACATACACAGTGAAAAACAGAACAAGTAAGAAACAGCGCTTGTATTGCCATTCTTCATCTCAAAGTCACTGTGAGGCCTTCAACACGGAGAAAATAACTCTCATCTCTATGCAAGTTTAAGACGCAGCCCCTAGCACCGTTTTAAGCTGAATTATTTACAAACTGACGATCACTCCAAAACAACACAACTGTAAATTGAAAAACACAATGCCTATTAATAATATCAACAAAATAAATGTGTCAAAACAATCAAACATTTCATATAATTTATGAACATATTGCAAATTCTGTACATTATGGTGTTATAGGTACATGCATCATCTCTTGTACTGATCTTAATGGCCTTAATAGCAAGAACATATTGGTGGATTTTAAGATGCAAGCTATTTATATATTAGAATGAATATAAAATCTCTTTACCAATGCTTACGTGTAATCATATAAATCGAGGAAAAAGTCTTTGATGTACCCGGAAAGGGCCTGAACCCACGACTTCGAGCTTCCGTGGGGAGCACGATACTACGCCACAACCGATTAGATGAAAATAAACGAAGAGCGATTGGTCACCTATGGACGTGTTTTTTTTTTTTTTTTGTTCTATTGGCTTGTCTCATTCTCTATCCACATGCAAATAGAAATATATTCCATAATTATGTTGATGAATTTTAATCCATCATATGATATCTGGTGGCAATTATGAACTTAGGATAGATTTGACAGTCAACAAAATGAGAAGCAATAAATCGACAGCGATTTTGTTCACACATAATATGACGATTAAAATTATTTGTAAGTTATAGTGAAGTGTTCGTGACTCAATTTTCTGCATGTGTGGTGTTTTTAGATTGTTGTTTTATCTTTTCATTATAATGTTGAAGAAGTCGAACTACTCTATCACTAGACTGTCAACACTGAGGTTGAGAGTTCGAATTCGGCACATGGCATGTGTGTTGGACTTCAATCTTAATTGACTAGGGTTGTTAGTTTTCCTACCGAAGGTCGTTGATTCTCTACGGTCAATCCGGCTGTTGGGTTATCTCATTAAGCAAATAGAAATATATTCCATAATTATGTTAATGATTTTTTAAGGAAACAAGCATATCCATCATATGACATCTAGTGGTAAATATGAACTGAGGATAGATTTGACAGACAACAAAAATGAGAAGAAATACGCTGCGTACAAACAATTCAGTATCGGAGATGCAGCATCGAAATACAAACTAAGTGTTGGGAGTTACAGTGGAAATGCAAGTAATTATGATATTTTTCGAATGTTTAATATTCAGGGCTGATATGCATAAAACCACTTTAAAAGTTAAGATATCCATTCGTAGTACTAATTTATCGTAGGGCATTTAAAGAAAAATCTGTCCGTTCGGAACAAATCTTAACTTAAGTATTTATGCATATCAGCCCTGGACTTTTCGGGTATTCATTTTTGTAAGGCTGAAATACAGAAAATCGTGATATTTCGGTCAATTTATCATATAAAAGCGATTACATATTTTAAGGGGATATATTTATGATATTTTGATTCTTGTCGAATGGATATTACAACAGAAAATAAACAGTCCATCTTGATATGTAGTTTAAATGATGCATTACGGGTCATTCTTGTATTGTATCCTTAAAATATTACCCACAGAAAAACACAAACTTCACGGTTTCTAAACGTCATCATATATAAAATTTGTATATTTGTTTTACTCAAACTGAATAGATAATCTTCCTTTCTAGTTCTATCTTTTGGTTTTGTTAAATAGCACTCTAGTGGCTAATCCGGTGGAATTGATATAAACCTAGAATGCTACACAACTCGACCGTTCAAAATCAAAGTAACAGAAAATATATATATTTTCAATACTATTTTAAGCGTCTTTCTTATCCTGAATTGCTGAAAATTGAGCATTTTGAATATCGCTTTTAATTCAAGATTACCGCACAATTGATAAGATGGCATCGTCCTAATAGGGTTATGATGCGGTTTACAGAAATAAAATATGAACAAAAATGAAGAATAGAGAAAACACATGAAAACAAGGAAACGAACACGAAAAAAGTAAAGAGAATAATGGTGTGGTCAAATATGAAGAATAGAGAATAACGAGGAAGAAAACAAAATAGAGAAATGGTCTTAAGAATAAAGAAAATAGAAAGATGACATTCCTCAGACACTTTTCTATGATTGTAACTTATAGAATAACCCAAGTCTTTCTCAACAACTAAAACACATATTTATATTATAATGTATCAACAATAATACATTGTCTAGGTGATTCGATGAAGAATCAAAATGGACGGCTGTTTTCCGCCACTGACCAAGACAATGATGAGAGCAGTAGTGACTGCGCCAAGGAGGTGGGCCTTGGTGGCATGCAAATTGCACCTGGAGTGCTCTCAACAAAAGTTTAGTTCCAACCTTTATTGGCACACTTTCCTAACCATACTGCCAAAACATCTATCATGATGATAAGAAGAATATAAAAGTCTTTAATGAAAATGTTTAGCAAAATAATAATACTGTTCGTTTGATTGAGCCTTTTACTTGTAAATATACATTTCATCTGCCATGAAGATTTACCTTTAGATTAAGAATAATTCGACCAATAAATACTATTACTTATTTATGATATATTTTAGAAAAAATTAGGTGAATAAAAGATTTGCAGTTTGTCCCTTAATTTCTAAAACTGTGAAAATAATATAAATAGAAAAGCTAAAATATCTACACCGTTTATTGAGTATGGTTCGTCTGTCTTGTTATTGCTCATAGCAATAAAACGACAGCGGCTTTTCTAACATAAAATGTTACCATTAAAATGGATCTTAATTTATATTGAAGTGATCATGACTTTATTTTCTGCACGTGCGGTGTTTTGTAGATTGTTGTTTTATCTTTTCATTATAATGTTGAAGTAGTCGAAATACTCTATCACTAGCCTGTCAGCACTGAGGTTGTGAGTTCGAGTTCGGCACGTGGCAGGTGCGTTTGACTCAAATCTTTATTTACTAGGATTGTCAGTTTTCCTACCAAAGGTCGGTGGTTCTCTCGAGGCACTCCGGTTTCCTCCACCAAAGAAAAATTACCTCCAAGAAATAGCACGATAGTGCTGAAAATGGCGTAAAACACCAATCAATCAATCAATCATTATAATGATGTGTCCTTTGTCATAGGAATTTTCATGACTCTTGGTATCTCGTCAAACTTTTAATTCAAACGTGCAGAAAAAAGAAGCAAAGCAATACATTCAACAAAACGACACAAGTCATTAAGTCAGGGATTTCGTTACCACAAATTACTTAAAACTTTTAATAAATTCTTCCATAGATATAGATTTGGTTTCGATGTTTGGTTGTACCTGTAGAAAACTTATCTCAAACGGGATAGCACATCCTCATTTTTACGGAGATGGTGTTTACCGTGCCCAGAAATTATTTTTATATACATATGCACTTTCATGGATCTACAATATGTCGATTCCTGTATCTTGTCATTGCACAAGGTCATGTTTTTCTCTGACTGTTTATGACGTCTTTACACTAAATTAATTGGATGCTGGATATGTCCTGATTGATAATTTAGTCTTAGATGCATGATTTTTATTATTAGTCGTTATTGGCTTTAAACTAGCTGTCAGTAACTGCGAGTACTCTTAGATCTATATTTAGTGTCTTTTTGTTGTTGGGATGTACAAGTTCCCGGCCACGTCTACACTATGTTTTTGTTCTATGTATTTCTATCCATCTGAGGTAAGCCTTTTTCAACTGATTTGTATAGTTTGTTTTTATGTTGTACTGTTACACCACTGTCCCAGGTTAGGGGGTGTTGGGATCCCGCTAACATGTTTAACCTCGCCACATTCTGTATGCATGTGCCTATCCCAAGTCAGGAGAGCCTGTAATTCAGTGGTTGTTGTTTGTTGCTGTGTTACATATTTGTTTTTCGTTCATTTGTTTTACATTAATTAGGCCGTTAGTTTTCTCGTTTGAATTTTTTACATTTGTGATTTTAGGACTATCCGGTATGGGCTTTGCTCATTGTTGAAGGCCGTACGATGACCTATATAGCTGTTAATTTCTGTGTCATTTGGTCTCTTGTGGAGAATTGTGTCATTGGCAATCATACCACATCCTCTTTTTTATATATAGATACCTACCTAATTCAAATTGGAAACATTCAAACAAACTTGAAGAGTATCTGGAAAAAAGATAAAGGCGCTATTCCTGATACTAGTAGGACATTTTACAAACCCCTTCCAAAATTGTGCTCTTTCTTATATTAACTAACTCATTACCGGAATTGATGAATGGAAAACGTCATACAAACTTAAAGAGGATCTAATGAAAATTGAATACACTACTCCGACGTCAAGAATTACTATGCAAATTTTCCCTATTTCAGATTTAAAACAAAAACAAAAACAATTAAATTTGAACAAAATCTGTTAAAAAGTAAAGCCATTACCCTGGCGACAACATAATGATGAACGGACAGCCAGGAAAAAAAACCCCATAATATCAAGGTCTGGATAGGAGACCTTCATTTCTTTATTTCTCAACTTTTATTCAATTTTACTATCCTTTGTCTATTATGACCATTATTCATATTCTTTTATTTTAGTATGCTTTTATTCTCTATTATTTTTCATTGCCCATTTCCTCTATTTTTTTATTTTTTTTTTTTATTTTTTTTTTGCCCTTTATTCTGTCGCTGAATTTTTGCTCATTATTCTCCTTTCTGTCAATTCCATCCAAACCCTCTTATATCCTATAATTAACTTGCGATGGAGGATGTCACCAGAGGGATCAAATACCATGTCGATGAAAGCAACGTAAAGACAAAAACATACAAAAGACATCTAGAGGGCAACATACAGTTTTCAATAATAGACAGGTGTCAATACAAGCTCTAAATTGTCTAAAGTATAAAAAACAAGCTGTAAATATATCGAAGATCTGTCCACACCAATTTTTTTTTTGCCAAAATTAGATATGACATAAACACCACTGAGGAGGTGTCTGACTTAAGGCGACGGTCATAAATATGTTTAACCACACCACCTTATTTATGGGGCTGTCCCAAGTCAGTTGCCTGTTCAGTGGTCAACATTGGTTGATGTCGGTCATATTTGTTTTTCGATTACATATTGTTTTGTCATAAATCAGGCATTTTGTTTTCTTGATTGATTCCTTTCACATACAGTCATGTCGTTGCTTTTTATAGCTTACAATACGGTTTGAGTTTTGCTCATTGGGGATCTATAGTCGCTTACATAAATGTCAATTGGACTAAGGAGGATAGTTGGGGGTCTGGATGTGGGTCCTTCATTTCTGTATTCTTTAATTTGTTACTCCTTTTTCTCTATTCTTAATATTTTTTACTATTATTCTGTATTATTTATATTTTAGCACTAAATTGTTCTCTATTCTTTAAGTTTTCGGTTTTGGTTCATTTGTCTCTATTCTTTATATATTTGCCCATTATTCTCTATTCTGTAAACCCTAATCCACAACCTCGTAGTTGTCTCATTGGCTTGGCAATTATATCACATCTTCTTAACTGTACATCCACATAAGTCTGTGTGATAATGTATGTCCATCTAAAATGCCAAACCTTGATCTGACAAGTACTTGATCACTCATAAATCTTAAAATACATGGGATCTTAGTGACAGAATTGTCTAAGAAGTTCATCTACTTTATCCCTATCCTGTCAACACTGAGTTCGAACCCAGCACATAGGAATGAGAATTTTCCTGCCAAAGGTTAGATCGGTGGTTTTATCTAGCCTGGCATCCCGACCCGATCTAGCTGCGCGTCGTATACTGACAAGATTAGCCAGGACCCCAGGCTATGGTTTTATCCAAGTACTCAGGATTCCTCCGCCAATAAAAACTGGCCGCCAAGAAGAAGCAAATAGTGCCGAAAGTGGTGTTTAACACCAAAAATAGGAAAAAATAAATAATATATAAATTTATATAAATTAGTTATTTCAAACTAGATATGCCTGTGAACAAATTGAGATGTAGGTTATACACAGTGTGGGAACGGAACTGTACGGTTATATAGTGTTTTGGTCATTCGGGAGACTGTCAAGCGGGGCTCCGACATTCGAAAAATAACAAGTTGCTTGATGGAAAGTTTGATTAACTCTAATGTTACTATATAACGTTTCTGTTTCAAGTTTTGGTAATCAAAACATTCTATATGTAAATATGAACCAATCAAATAATAAAAACGATATATGCATCCAAACGTTTTTCTTAGGATTGTGAATCTCTCAGTAAATAGATCAAAACTGTCACACAACAGTGATCAAAAATGTCAAATAAACATTGAAAAACCAATCGTTGCTACTAGAATATTCACATGTACCATTTCTGATATGTAGTCTTATCTGTCTGAAAGTTTAAAAGCCATTGTCCCAATAGAAATCCAAATATATTCATTTGCTCAATGTCGGATATTTTAATTAACTGTAAATCGCTTGCGAGTTTACTGTACAATCACTTGGAGCTTTCCTGTACAAACGCTTGGCCAACTTAAATTCAAAAGTTTGGTAAAGAAAAATTGAAAGGATGTAGAAATTATTTTAGTTGGCTTGATTTGTTTTGACTCGTAATGAAATGATTAAAAATGTTCTATATGAAAACTGGCTTAGCACTGATATTTTCGATTGCAAGTTAAATCAAAGATTTGTATAGTAATATACAAATCCTTGGTTAAATTAATGACACAATTTATTTTGTATCATCATATTTCGTGATATATAGCTTTTATAGTTAAAACATATTTCATTAGAAATACATGTAACACAAAATATGATTGCAGTTATACCTGGGAACAGTATGTCAATATATATGTTCCTGGTTATACACAAAGAGATTCAGAACAATGTTGTTCTTATGTTAATCTCCCTGTCAAAAGAAAAAAAAAGAAATGACTGCTATTCAAATGGTTAAAAATGTCATTAGGATATGTGCTTCAATGCTGTTCCAAATCTAATGAGATAAAGAGGAATCATTATAGGCCAAAAAGTGAATTGATTTTTTTATGGAACATAATAGTTTCTAGTGTTTACGTTTTTTTTTTTTTTTTTTTTTGGCATATGAACAATTATGACACTCAAGTAGGAAATGCTTACTGCTATCTATCCTGCCACATTCATGAACAGTTTATATTTTCAATGTGACTTCTGTCATATAAATGTTCATTAAAACAAATGCAATCCAATGCAACATATGTCTGGCATGAGGTTTTTTTCTTCCTTTTTCTGTTACGATTTAATAACAGTTATTTGGTATTGTTATCAATTTTTTTTTATTTAAACCTCAATTACACATTCGAAAGTGTTACTGATGTTTGAAGGTTTTATTTTAATGGACGCAGTCAGCATAAGCGGATCCGGTGAATTTTGTGAACGTTTCAGGCTGTTTCGTGGTTTGGATCCCCCTTTTTTCAGAAAGGCTGAATCCGCGCCTGGTCTGATATTGTCCATGATAGTATTAAATGATCACCTGATCATTCAACTGATTTTTTATAGTTTGGTCTTGTGTTGTGCTGTAACACCAGTCCCAGTTTTGGGAGAACTGAGCGCACACAAACATGTTTAACCCCGCCACAGTCTTTATGTACCTGTTCCAAGTCAAGAGCCCGTAGTTCAGTGGTTGTCGTTGGTTCATGTCTGTCATATATGTCTTTCGTAAATTGTTTTGTTATAAATTAGGCCGTCAGTTTTCGAAATTTATATCCGACTATAATTCTTTCTATCCACTTCATTTTAACTTTGTTGGATAGTTGTATCATTGGCAATCATATCACATCTCCTTATTTTTATATTGAAGATAGAAATGTGGTTTGATAAAATGTTGTTCTCACTAAAAAAAAACTGTTTCGTTCGTTCGTCGGATGTTATAGTTATGAATGTTGAAAGTTCCTGGAGGGTGACACTGATTATTATTATGAAGAAAAAATCATGTTTAAGGATTTTGTGTTTTCACTGTCATTCAGATAACAAGTCACACCCCGATCCTTGATTACATTTAGTTTTACGGGAGCTTTTTCCACCTGTAGCTATAGCTTGTAATAAACAGATATCTCATTTGCAATTATACCACATCTTCTTATTTTAATATCATGTTTATTGACCTATACGTGTCTTTTCTTGGTTCCGTGAATAGCTACCACCATTCCATATTCGAATGCCTTTATCAAGTTAGAATATCCTGGTCCTCTGATGAAATATTCTTTGTTGTATTGTTTAAATACGTATATATTATTTTTTTAAATTGATAGTAAATAATAAATAATGTAAGCTTCAAAATATGCTTACCCTTCCGGAGCACCTAGTCATATTTTCGGTTATTTATTTTGTACGAGGATTATTTTCTTTTTAGCGATTTCTTTACATTTGTTCTGTCCTTTTATTTTGTCTGGTATACTTATTGTTCGACTTTTGATTTTGTCTCTGATATTGACACCTTAAAAAGGTTTAGAGGCCATCTGAAGCACGCCAACGGGTGTGGGGTTTCTCGCTGTATTGAAGACCTATTGTGGCCTTCGGCTGTTTCCGCTCTTTGATCGGGTTGATGTCTCTTTGACATATTCCCCATTTCCATTCTCAATTTTACCTTAAAAAGGTTCCTAGATAGAATATTAATCGGCAAACTTTTGTGTTCATTTTCATTTCAAATACCGTAGATGAATATAATAGGATAAACAAGGAACAACAGATGAAATGCATAAGCAATGTATTTAATAAAGCTGGCCAAGCGATTGTACAGGAAAGCTCCAAGTGATTGTACAGTAAACTCGCAAGCGATTGTACAGTCAATTAAAATATCCGACATTGAGAAAATGAATATATTTAGATTTCTACTGGGACAATGGCTTTTAAACTTAAAGACAACTAAAAAGACTATATATAAGAAAGGTACATGTGAAAATTCTGGTAGCAACAATTGGTTTTTCGATGTTTATTTGACATTTTTGATCGCTGTTGTGTGAAAGTTTTGATCGATTAACTCGGAGCTCCACCAATCTAAGGAAAACGTTTGGATGCATATATCGTTTTTATTATTTGATTGGTTCATATTCACATATAGAATGTTTTGATTACCAAAACTTGCAGCAGAAACGTTATATAGTAACATTTAAGTTCATCAAACTTTCCATCAAGCAACTTGTTATTTTTCTCGAATGTCGGAGCCCCGCTTGACAGTCTCCCGAATGACCAAAATATTAGAAAACCGTACAGTTCCGTTCCCACACTGTGTTATATGTCAATGTGACAGCAACCTAGAGACAATTATAACCAAATATTAATCAGTGTCAAGCCCTAAATGGTCTCACATGTTTAAAAGTTGTGACTATGCTTTACAGAAATAATCGTGTGTTTTTCTTGACATTAATTTCAAATTCAAAATATTAGTATCAAAGATAATTTCTGTGATGAATTAACAAGAATAATAATTTAAGGATGTATGCAGGCGAGGTTTATGAATTTTTGTCAGATGTTCGGATTCTTTGGTTTTTTCCTTCGATACAGGGTAAAAAATTTCCCCATGTCACCCACTTTTATTTTCATAGAAGACTTCAATAGCTCATAAAAAAGTCATTACCAAACTTTAAGCAGATTCTAGATTTTCTTCTAACGATTTGAGATCCAAATAATTCCAATGTTAAATATAATGTAAAAGTCCGAATCAGCCTTTTTCCGGCCATTAAAAAAAATCAAATATCTCAAAAAGGAGTTCCATAACCTTTCAATATTTTAGCTTATTTTGTTCCTTAACTAATGCTCTTCTGACTTAAGGTATCAATTTTGAATTCTAGATTTTTTTTAATTTCTTATAAGTCCATCCTTAATATTATCTTTTAGAGAAAAAAATTGAAGATATTGATTAATGGCTGACTTTTTTTACTGTACTTGCTTTGATAACATACAGTACCACTTTAAGAATCTCCAAATACTAGTAATATAAGTTTAAGAATTAGCCTTTCAGTCAGAAAGTCCACAAGAATGCAAAGAAGTTTGTTTTCACAACTTTTAATTTATTAACTTGGTGAACCTTTTCAATGCAGTAAGTATGTAAGCCGTGTATTCCATAAACATATGTTGTTTTTTTTTTGTTTCGTTTTGTATTTTTTTTTTTTTTTTTTTTAAGTTCCAGACATTGTCCATTCAAATAGCTATTTTTGAGACACTATGATGCTTGAAAGCCGAATGAGATTTTTGGAGATATATTTACATGTTTATGGACTTGGAGTGGTGGATAAAAGGGAGCAACATGATAACACTTTGGCCTGCAATGGGTGATGGATGCTAGGTCTATTTCTAAATTGTGTTTTTTTAGGTATAAAGTACCTATTATTTTGGTTAAAAAAGAACAGCCATGGTTCAACTACGGATGAAAATTATAAACTTAAAAGTAATAATACCTTTTAGGTTACTGTTTGATATTTGGCACTCTCACTTTTAAAAAAATGATGTCCTCGTTTTCACTTTTCTTGTTACTAGGAAATCTCGCATTTCGAGAAATTTGGGGAGAATTTGACTGATGATAGATCAATGTTTTGAACAGTATTATACATATAGATTGCACTTCTGGAAATATAGACAATGCAATTTCCCATAGGAACTCATTTTACCGCAAAAACTGTGCCACTTTCATTATGAAGTTTCGTAAAAAATTATATCCGAAAATGGAAAATTCATATGCACTACACTTTTTTTCAGAGTTCAAATATATAGGGCTGTACGGCATATTTTCAACATGTATATGACTCGAGCTTCAAAGAGTTTAAACTTATACTAATATTGTGTACTTCCCCTCCCTTCACTTCGGGCCTTCATCAGAAATGAAATTTAGCCTCTATCCATGTGTATTTATACTGTTAATATTACCAAATTATGTCTCTACGAGATGAATTATAGAGATCATATCCGGGAACCAGTAGGTAAACAACACAAAATATCAATGTATATTATATATCTCCCCAAAAGAGGCGTGGTTTGTGAAACAGCTTTATCTAACATGTGTAACCTGTATACCTTTCTTCATGATCCATGTTATGCAAATGGAAACTAAATTACCTACTTCAACAAGTCATTACTCTAATTGACAGCGACCAAATGGTTTAAAGGTGAAATGGTTGAATTCAAACAAGGATTTACTTTTTTTATTCAAATCTTAAAATAGACATTTGTAACAAGGGGCTTAAATTCCACATTTTTGCATTCAGCATACTTTTTGGTTACAATGTAAAACTCCAAGATCACAGTTAATGTAAAGTGCATTAATAACAATTAATGCCAATTAAAACAAGAGTGCAAATGCTGAAATGTCTTGCCTGCTTTACTTTTCATGCTTGAATTTATGTTGGAAGTCTGTAATATGGAGGGTTTATTAAATTATATATCACATAAACTAAACATATTCATGTAAATTAGGTAAAGGTAAGATGACTGAACCAAAAAGATATGTATACCTTACAATCATACCACACACTAAATATTGTAAGCATATTAATTTGTTGATATCCGAGAATCTCATTCCAATACACCAAAAAAAAGTTGACATATTGGTTATAGTATCTGAGAAACCCTGCGAATCCTCTTTCTTGATGTATGTTGATCTTTGTACCTGTCTTATAATCACGGCTTCATTTTTTAGACAAGCTATTTTTTTCTTGCCTGGGTACTTATTTCTATTGATTATTATTTTTATAACACATATCTTGGTCCTGTTTTTTCCCTATTTTTCCAGACGGTCTATATACTGACATGTTGCCTTTTCATTCTCTTTTTTATCTGACAAAAAATATTTCTTCCAAAATGGACAGCTTCCTTAATGCAAATTCATCTTTGACCATCCCAACTTTGATCTCTGTGCGTCCCTAATGAAGTTGAATCCATATATCAATATTAAACGCAATATATTCAGCACTTAGTATTAAAAGTTAAACGTATTGATCATGGTCACAGTTATATTTCAAAAACTTTAAAAACATTTTTTTAAATCTTTAACATAAATTTTGTAAGACAAATCTCAAATTGAAAACAATCTGTATACTGCTATTCTACCTATGTAACATTATACAGAAAAGCCCCTTGAAGCATATTTGTAAAAAGTAACTGGTTGTTATCTCTATCATAAATCAAACTATTTGGCAAAAGGACACCATCCTCCGAAGACAACAATTGTTTGTAATGTTTTCCGTCTGGAGATATGACAACAACATTGTTAGATTTATTGTCGGCCACGAACACGTTTCCGTCGGTGTCTACAGTGACACCAATTGGACAAGTAATCTTCTGATTTTTGAATCTCCACTGTATTTTTCCTTGGTGATCACAACATATTACTGATTCAACATTTGAATTCGTGTAGTATATCTTATCTGCAAGGGTAGCAACGTGAGAAAAAGAGGAAAGTTCGCCAAATACAATTGTCTTTATTGATCCATCATGTGGATTCAACTCGAGTATTCCATTTTTCTTTGAACATAGAATCAGTTTTCCATTGCTATACGCTATTCCAGCACATGATGATACCAATGACAAAGTTTTCTGCACTTTTCGTGTATGAACATCGATTATTTTAACATCATTTGAACTATTTGATGTGACGGCAATTGTATTATTATCGGGGATATATGTGATATCAAAAGGATGGTACGGTTCTAAATCGATTTCAAACTCAAGTGAGCCGCCAGATTTGACTACTCTTATTTCCATTTCCTTTTCATTTGCAAATGCCATTTTCCCATGAGGAAGCATTGTACATCCCGGCACCACATCTCCACATGCCGTCATCTTCTTTTGAAACTTTAGGGTGATATTGTCCATTGATCTTATTTCCGCTTTGGTTGACATTATCTGTGCTTGCTTATCCTTCTTTTTGGTGATACCGACACGGGTTTGGGAGTATACCACAACTACTTTTCCTATGAAAGGCATTTTGTCAGTTATGTTTTCCATATTAATTTTGTCCGTCAAAACTAATCCTACTTGACAAAGGCCATCGCTATCAATCAATGATTGGACGAATTCGTCCTCTTTTACCATGTTGTTTTCCATTTGTTTCATAAACTGAAAAAGTTGAACATCTGACACATATTTTTTAATGCTTTCAAAATTGTTCTGAAATTCCCTTAACTGTCCCTGTTTCACTTCTAAAGATTGCAATATTTCTTGTATTTTTTTGTTTATTCTCGCTTCTTTTGCAGATAAGTCTTGCATTAGATCGGTTTGTAATTTGTCTAAATGATTGTCGATTTTGACCCTGGTCTGTACAATATCATTTTCTATTTTCTTTCTTTCTTCCTGTAGTAATGTCATATTCTCTTACCTATTGATATGCATTCTTTTGATATTTTCGGCTGTTTCATTAAGCATTTCTTCAAGCTCATTAAACCTGGCCGATGACTTTTCATCTTTTATAAAGTCTTCAATTTCGACTAAATCTTTACAGTTGTTGTGTGTTTCTATCATACATTTCCTGCAGCATAGGCAATCGTGTTTTTTGCAAAATATTTTGAAAAGTTCGTTGTGTTTGCTACAGTTTTGAGTGATTTCTAACATGTTTTTCGGTAATTTCTGATATTCAGTTATAGGAAGGATAGTATGATTTCTTGTTGCTTTGAGTAAACTATGATGTTCCTTGCAGTCTACACAAAGTCCTTCATCACAATCAAGACACCAGCCAGTCGATGGTTTGGAAAGGTGACGAAGACAGCATACACTGCATAAGGCTGTAGAATCGGACATTTTGATCCTGAATTATTATAACAGAATATTAAAGATTAAACAATCATCGTTATCTTGATATTTTTTGTTAAATAATCAAGAACTTTCTAAGTATACTGCCATAATTTACCCAAAGGAACTTACTTTAAATAAAGCAAACATAAACGGTAATAACTGTTCTTTCCTAGATTTATATATTTCAGTTTTACACGGGAAACTCTACACTAAAATCTAAGGGACGATTTTTCCTTCCCTATTGTTAATTTTCCCTTTTTACGCTGTGATGTTCCTTTTGCACCATCTTACGGTGTTTATATTTCACAACTCGTTTGCTATGTCCGTGTCTGTTGTGTGATGTTTTGGATTTCAATGAACGTAATCTATGTATTACTGGTAAATTGTGAAGTCAGGGATTTCTTAACCACAAATTACTTAAAACCTTTACAAAATTCTTCCATAGATGTACAGATTTGATTTGCAAGTTTGGTTATTTTTAACGGGATAGCACATCCTAATTTTCACAGAGATTTTGTTTACCGAGCCCGAAAATTTAGATACGATCCGGATAAACTTATTGATCCATTAAATAAACTTATTCTAAAAGGTTACCAATTCAACACTATAATTAGATCTTTGGATATTGTTTTATTGGTATTAATATTGATTTTGTTATCAGTAAATTAAAATCAAACTAAATATCCTTTTATATAATATGCACAGTCATGGCTTTACAATCTTTTGATACCTGTATTTTGGCATTGGTCATGTTTTTCTCTGACTGTTAATGACTTGTTTACACTAAATTAGTGAACTTAAGTCTAAAATGCATGATTTATTTTTATAAGTTGTTATTGGCTTTGAAGTAGCTGTCAGTAACTGCGAGTACTCTCAGATCTATACTTAGTGTCTTTTTGTTTTGGGAATGCCAGGTCCACTCTGTGTTTTTGTTAGATGTATTTCTGCCTTATATCCATCTGATGAGTTAAGCCCTTTTCAACTGATTTTTATAGCTTGTGCTTATGTCGTAGTGTTACACCACTGTCCCAAATAAGGGGGAGGGTTAGCGCCTTCAAACTAGTTTAACCCCGGCACATTCTATTTGTGCCTGTCCCAAGTCAGGAGCCTGTTATTTAGTGGTTGACGTTTGTTGCTGTTTATCATATTTGGTTTTCGTTTATTGCTTTGTATAATTTGTTCTTGTGTTGTGCCGTTGCACCATTGTCCCAGGTTAGGGGGAGGGTTTGGCGCCTGCAATTGTTTAACCCCGCCACATTCTATATGTGCCTGTTCCAAGTCAGGAGTCTGTAATTCAGAGGTTGTCGTTTGTTGCTGTATATCATATTTGTTTTCGTTCATTATTTTGTACATAAATAAGGCTGTTAGTTTTCTCGTTTAAGTTGTTTTACATATTATGTCATTTCGGGGCATTTCATAGCTGACTCTGCGGTATGGGTTTTACTCATTGTTGAAGGCCGTACGGTGACCTATAGTTGTAAATGTCTGTGTCATTTGGTAGCTTGTGAAGAGTTGTCTCATTGGCAATCATACCACATCTTCTTATTCTTTTTATATTTAGTCGCAAACATCATTAAAAATTGGTAATAGTGAACATATATCCAATATATGTATAACATTCAATCAGAAAAGTATTATAAAATCTATCAAATAAAGCACTTCACATATTCTGAAAATATTATTCTGTTAGACATCGGTATTGATAATTTTGAATTATAACATTTAACTTTTAACATAAAATGATTTTGAAAGGCTTGCATAATTTAACGCTCTTGTAGTTTAGGGACCATTCAATAGCTCTTTTCAGATCTCCAACTTTGTGATAAGTTTAGTTATGGACAATCATATATTGGTTAACGGTGTTGTCTCATTAAGTATACATCACATCTCCTTTTATTCATTTTTCGTACCTTTACAATGAAAATAATTCTGAGCTTAAATATTGTCCGAATTTTTCAATTATACTTCGTTTTCAGAAATGCCCAAATCGGGATTTTGAAAGTATTGTTTAACATAGCCCTAATCAAATGTTGTTACTTATATATTATTACTTTGTACTTCCTTTTACAAAAAAAACTTTTACGACTTAAATTGATAGCAAATTATAGTGAACGAGTGTTTCGTCACGTAAGGTTTTTGTGAAATTAATCTTTGCATTATACCTTTAAAATTGAATGTCTAAATTCAAGTGAAACTGAGGATCCCTTATTGCTTAGAAAACCTGTAATTGTGGATAATGCACAGACAGTAGGTTCTCTTCTTATCTTCATATTTTCCTCAAAATTGCCCCTAATGACAAGGATGGATAACAAACGGAAATTTTTCTCATTTTTTTTTTTTTTTATTCCTGTGTAGTAACATGTCGAATCATTGACAAATAAACTTAGAACTCAAAACATTTGCATCAAAACTGCGAGTAAATATAACTCAAAATATCACTATTCAAGCCTATAATTCAGGAATTGTTTGAAAAAGAGAGGCAAAAGATACCAAATGTACATTTTAAATGCATAAGTCGAAAATAAACTGACAATATGGCTAAAAAAGAAAAAGACCAACAGACAATAGTACACAAAACACAACATAAGAAACTCAAGACTGAGTAACACGAACCCCACCAAAAATTGGCGGTGATCTCAGGTGCACCGGAAGGGTAAGAAGATCCTGCTCCACATGTTGCAACCGTAAAATGTTGCTCATGTTAGGAAAAACCCGGTTATAAGTTTAATTCGGTAGGTCGACCAACTCTTGATGGCTTCCTTGTGAGCAGCAACCTTCTATCAAGGAAATCATGATAGGAAATACAAGCACTGAAATATCGTATCAACTGGGAGATATATACTCCGTATGTAGGCGCTGCTGGAATGTTGCTACAGAGAAATGGAAAGTTCACAGTAGGGAAGCTGAAATCATCTTTTTTGTCGTAAAGTTTTTTTTCAACCGACCCTCATTGTCAATTTCTAGATGTAAGTCAAGATATGACGCAGACTTAACTGTATCTGTTGTATCCTTCATCTCAAGTTCGATGGGATAGATGCGTTCAACATAGTCACCAATTTTGAATTATTTAGTGAGAGAGCATCATCTTTATAGCGGAAAGTAAAGTTAAAGGATACTGCTTACTTCTTTTCATTCTTCCTACGAAGTTCTTGTAGGAAGTCAGCCTCATTTGAATAAAGAAACAAGTCGGCAAGAAGAGGGGCACAGTGGGAATGCAGATTTTTTGTTGAAAAACACTCTCTCCAAACGTAACAAATATGTTGTCAATCAAGAAATCAGGCATCTTGATAATGTCAGTTTCAGAGAATTTTTTGTTTGAATCAGAGTGATGTTTTACAAAGTAAGATTTATCCCTCCCTAAGACAAGATACTTGTATCTACGTTGGCCATACTTTTTATGAAAAAGAGCAGGACCACCTCTTTCAATTTGTTTTTAGTTTGGAATGGGGAATACTTGTGTAAAGTGTAGAAAAGTCAAATGTTTTAATACTATTGAAAGATGAAAGAGTCTTAAATTGTATGTACTGTAAAAGATCTTTGGTAATTTTTAGTATCCACATCTTATTCGTGCCACCTTTAGAATAGGTAGTTTTACAATAACTTTTAAGCCGGGCTTTGATTGCTGATAAACTTGATGTGAATAATTTAGAAAGAGATTTCGTGGAGCACTTGGAAGACCCAACAATATTACGTTGTTTGTAAAGACACTTGTGTAGTTTAGGTATTCAATATGTTACGGCCAGAAATCACCTTTAAATTGTAGCCAACAAACGACACAAATAGAATAATAAAATTTAACAAGATTTATTATACACATTACAAGAAGTATTACACAAATAGAAATGTCAACTTAAATGTCAAAATATATGTCCGATCTTTTGTCTTTTCTTTATCTGGAATTCTTCTCTTCACTGTTGCGGGAATGCAAACAGAATATTATGCCCAATTAGTCACAAGTCACAATCTAGTATGATGCACTTTAGAAAGGAAACTCCCAAAAAACTGTAGAACGGAAATTTCTAGAACAATGTTGACGTTTAAATTACGCATCTTTTATTATGATCATTCTGGAATCGATATGTAAGTAAAATAGAAAGTTCTAATCATTCCATCAGTCTCTATGATTGTTCCAGTGATTTCTAAACTGCACAGTTACAATACCATTATGTAAACAACTATTAGGCCACACAGAACAAATTAGACCAACTAAATAAATATGATAGTTACAATATCATAACACCTCCCCCTTTAAAAAAGTTTGAGTGTGACAAAAACTTCTCATGAATAATATGTACAAAAATACATAGTATGTATACAGTGTTTTTATAAGATCTGGATAAAGCATCTTTACCTTTAATATGTTTTACAACAACATATTTATGTAACAATAAACTCCACCAAGTGAACCTCTGGTTCTTGTTTCTCATTTAATGTTTGAAGGTGAAAGTATTATGATCAGTATAAACCAGAATAGGATGCATAGTAGGATGTAAATATACATCAAAATGTTAGAGTGCAGACAACAGTGCAAAACACTCTTTTTCAATAGTTCAATAATTTTTCTGATGTTTATCTAATTTCTTTGAAAAATATGAAATAGGTTTCTCAACATTATCATCTGTTTCTTAATATAAAACAGCTCCAACTCCTACATCACTTGCGTCAACAGCAAGTTTGAATTGTTTTTCAAAGTCTGGAGTGATCAGAACTGGACTATTAATTAAAAGTGATTTGCTATTTTCAAAAGCGTTTTGACAATTATCACTCCAGATGAATTTAGAATCTTTCCGTAAAAGATGAGTCAATGGTTGAACAACAGTAGCAAAATTTGAACAAAATTTTCTGTAAAATCCAATCATGCCTAAATATCTCATAAGTTGTTTTTTATTTGTAGGAGGAGGAAATTTAGCAATTGCATTCACTTTAGTCATAATAGGTTTCACTTGACCTTGGCCAACTGTATACCCTAAATAATCAACAGTGGCCTGACAAAATTCACTTTTACCAAGATTAACAGTCAAATTTGATTGTGACAATCTATCAAAAGTATCATATAAATGTGTTAAATGCTCTTCCCAGCTATCACTACATACAATAAGATCATCAATATAAGAACAGTCTAAATCTTTTATAACATTATTGATCATTCTTTGAAATGTAGCTGGAGCACTTTTCATACCAAACGGCATGACAGTATACTGAAATAAGCCGTCTGGTGTTACAAAAGCTGATATTTCACGAGCTCTCTGTGTCAATGGTACTTGCCAGTAACCTTTCAATAAATCAAATTTGCTCACAAATTTTGCTTGCCCAATGTTATCAATGCAGTCGTCTATCCTTGGAATCGGATAGGAATCAGATTTTGAAACTGAATTTACTTTTCTGAAATCAGTTACGAAACGAAAGGTTTTATCTGGTTTGGGCACAAGGAGACAAGGAGAGCTCCATTCACTGTTACTCGGCTCAATAATATCATTGTCAAGCATATATTTAATTTCTTGTCTCATAAATTCAAGTTTGAGTGGATTGAGCCGGTAAGGATGTTGCTTAATTGGAGAAGCATCACCTACATCGACATCATGACAAATGGCAGTGGTTTTGTTTGGCACATCTGGAAAAAAATTTTAAAAGAAAATACCAAAGTTTTTAATTTTTCTCTACGATCAAAAGTCAGATGTGCAAGTTTGGAGTCTAAATTTGACAAAATTTCTGAATTTTTCAATCTAACTGTTTGTTCCATAGTTTTAGAATTAAAAGGTGGTTCAACTATATCTGGTTTGTCATGATTGTTCTCCAATTTAACATTGGCTAAAGTGGCAACTGGTTTACTCTCACCTTCATTAGTACGCTCAAAATATGGTTTTAACATATTAATATGACACACTCTATTTTGTTTACGCCGACCTGGAGTTTTTACAATATAATTCAAATCATTGATTTTACTCTCTATTGTTTAAGGACCACAATATTTAGCCTGTAAAGGATGTCCAGGGACTGACAAAAATACAAGTACCTTATCACCAGGCTCAAAAACTCTGTCCCTGGCATCTTTATCATACCATATTTTCATCTTATTCTGAACAGTTTTAAGTTTTTCTGAGCAATTTGACAAGCAGTATACAATTTTTCTTTAAATCTAGATACATAGTCTAGAAGATTCAAGTCAGTGTGTTCAGTAAGCCATTTTTCCTTAACCAATTTAATGATCCCCTTACAGTATGACCAAACACCAACTCAAAGGGACTAAAACCAAGGGATTCTTGAACAGCCTCTCGGACCGCAAAAAGTAGAAAGTGAACACCATCATCCCAGTCCCTGTCAAATTGAAGACAAAAAGTTATAATCATGTTCTTCAATGTTTGATGAAAACGTTCTAAGGCACCTTGAGATTCTGGATGATAAGCACTTGACCTATACTGAGCAATCCCCAATTGGTAAATGACCTGCTAACCTGACAAAATTTCCCTGGTCGGAATAGAGGAAGTCTTTAAAAATTGATAAGAGCACATTGTTGGCGTCTAGATATTCCTTAGCTGAATAGCCTCAGGAAAGCGAGTGGATGTACACATGATCGTCAATAAATACGCATTTCCAGTCTTGGTCTTAGGTAAAGGTCCAACGCAATCAATTAGTACTCGACTGAAAGGTTCTTCAAAGGCTGGAATTGGCAGAAGTGGTGCTGGTGGTATTTTCTGGTTAGGCTTACCAACAACCTGGCATATATGGCATGATTTGCAGTATTCTGTGACATCATTTCTAAGTCTGGGCCAGTAGAAATGCTGCAAGATCTTAAGGCAAGTCTTCCTTATATCTAAGTGTCCAGCCAAGGGGGTGTCATGGGCAAGACCAATAATTTCTTGCCTATAGACTTTAGGCACCACCACTTGGTATACCACTCTCCATTCCTCCTCTGGGATAGCATCAGGGGCCTCCACTTCCTCATTAAAATGCCGTCTTGATGGTAGTAGCATTCGGCCACTTTGTCTGCTTCCTCCTGTGGTTGAGCCCTCTTGCGGAGCTGAAGAACCTCAGGGTCTTTATTTTGTTCTTCAACAAATTTCCTTCGGTCTAATGAATGGCTGTTCACGTCTGTCCATGGGATAAATACATTCTTGTTATTACTAGGTGGTCTTATTGTGGCCTTTTCTGAGCTACCTTCAATGTCGGCAAGGAAAGTGTCAGAAAGGTCCATGTAATCAAACTGGTCTTCTTGCAAATCCTCATTTTGTTGTTTTCTTGCCATCGCCCTAGTAACAACACAAGCTGGATACAGTTCAGCATCATCTTCCGGTGATTAAACATCCACAACCGGTTCACTGGTAACAATTGGTTCAGCAACCACTTTGTTCCTAGCTAGATCATTTCCTAGCAATAATGAAACAGGGAGATTAGGACGAACACCCACAGCAACTGGTCCAGTTATCAAATCTGACTTAAGATAAATACGATGGGGGAACATCTATACAACCTAACTCAACTCCTTGTAACAAAACGGAGGCACCAACAGAAGTCTCCTGGACAAAGGCAACACACCTTCTATTAATAAAGTCTGAGAAGCTCTAGTTTCCCGTAAAATCTTAATTGGCTGAAGAGTAGTATTATCAACAATAGAAACAAACCCATGAGACATAAAGGGTTTATAATCCTCCACGTAATCACAAAAAATGGACTTAAAAGCCTGACTCGCAGGACATTCCAACGTATTGGAAACAAGGGGTGTCGTACAAGCACTGGACCTGGGATTATTATCTCTTTCATTCTTCTTCTGGAGTCTAAAACAATCAGCCATCAAATGACCACTTTTCTTACAATAAGCACAAGTTAGTGACTTCTTCTCAAAAGTATCAAATTTTGGACTTGACATTTTATAACTAGACTGACTCTTATTCTGTGCAACAGGCTTACTATCAATACGCTCAGTACTTTGATTTTTGTAATTTTCGCTCGAAGTATTAAAATTTTGACTTTTGAAATTTCTTTTATGTGAAAGGGTATACTTATCGGAAATAACAGCTGCATCTTGTAATGTTTCAACAGTTTTGTCATTTAAATGTGTTTTAAGTCTAAATGAACACAGTGCTTCAACTCTTCTAATAACATAAATTGTCTTATTTTATCAAAATTGTTATCTATTTTCTTTGACGTAAGCCATTTATCAAATAGTTCCCTAGCAAATTCAACATAGGTTTGGGAATCAAACTTTTTATAAGACCTAAATTTCTGTCTATATGCTTCTGGCACTATCTCATAAGCTTTCAAAACTGCCTGTTTTACCGTGTCATAATCAGAACTTCTTTCTGATGAAAGTGCTGAGTATATGTCAGCGGGCTTGCCTTCAAAAACACTTTGCAACATTGTAGTCCAATAAGGCTTTGGCCATTTCAAATTTTGAGCAATTTTTTCGAACTGTGGAAAATATTTATCAACTGTTGTTTTCACAAGATCTGGGAACCAAACGTATATTTTTTGCTGCATCAAAATGATCTGATTTTGACTCTACATTAGTGCTGCTTTCTACTTTGTTGACCATTTCAATTTTCATTTTCTCCATCTCTAACCTTTCCCTCATTTCAAGTTCCGCCTGTTTTAATTTGAATTCATCTTCTTTTTCTTTCATCTTCTCCATCTCTAACCTTTCCTTTATTTCAAGTTCTGCCTGTCTTTCTTCTTTTTCTTTTTCCAATTGTTTTATTTTAACTTCGTTTTCTAATTGTTTTTCCATTTGTTTTAATTTAAATTCATCGTCCTTTTCTAATTGTTCTAATTTAATTTCATGTTCTAACTTAAGCTGTTTTAATTTGATAGCATCAACATTTTCGACTTTAAGTTCAAGAGCAAGCAACACTAATTCTTCTTTCTTCAGTTTATCAAACCCTTTCAGGTCTGGCGTTTTCAAAAATTTACCGGCATCAAATGCCATTATGTAAAATTTTGTTGGCTAATTCTAATTCTATAAATACAGAAAAATTTAATCTGATATTAATGATCTCCCGAACGAGCCCCCAATTTATGTTACGGCCAGAAATCACCTTTAAATTGTAGCCAACAAAAGAAACAAATCAATAATAAAATTTTACAAGATTTATTATACACAAGTTTACAAGAAATATTACACAAATAGAAATGTCAGCTTAACTGTCAAAATATATGTCCGATCTTTTGTCTTTTCTTTATCCGGAATTCTTCTCTTCAATGTTGCGGGAATCTAAACAGAATATTATGTCCAATTAGTCACAAGTCACAATCTATTATGATGTAGTTAACGTGAATAAAAGTGTCAATCCAACTGAGAGAACTTATGAGAATATTAATGTCTACGTCTGAAAGTTTAATTTTAGTGTCTGTATACATATAGTTGTCACGGAAACTTCTAGAACACTTTAGAAAGGAAACTCCTAGAAAACTGTAGAAGGGAAATTTCTAGAACAATATTGACGTTTAAATTATGCATCTTTTATTATGATTATTCTGGAATCGTTATGTAAGTTAAATAGAAAGTTCTAATCATTTCATCAGTCTCTATGATTGTTCCAGTGATTTCTAAACTGCACAGTTACAATATCATTTTGTAAACATCTATAAGGCCACACAGAACAAATTAGACCGCCTAAATAAATATGATACTTACAATATCATAACAATATATTGAAGCAAATCACGTGATTCTAATTACCTATTTTAAATAATCCATAAAACTTTAAACAGGTGAATTTTAAATATACTAAACTAGATAACCGGATTTCAAAAAGAAAATATCGGTTATCAATTTGGTGATGTACGGCGGGTGGAAAAGGGGCGGCTGCCAAACAGTGTCCGTGCAAAAACCTAAAAACGCTATGAAGAAATCTTTTCAAATTTAGATATGTTGTTTCTTGTGACTAAATAAAGGTCGAGTATGATTTTTCACAATATAGCTTTTATCGTTGAGTTGTAGACCTTCAAGTAGCGAAACGTGATACTAAGAGAGTTGTCTGTGCAATAACTTGAAAACGTTTTGACGGAAACCTTGTTACGACTTTTACTTTCTCTAGGCGTTCAAGTTTGCGCGTCTTTTCAGCACACCGGTACGGTTGTTGCCAACAATTTCCGGGTCCAATCCGAGGCGCTCACTAAAACGCCCAATCGGTAGTAGCGACGGGCGGTATGTACAAAGGACAGAGACGTAATCAACGCGAACTTATGACTCGCGCTTACTGGGAATTCTTCGTTCATGGGGAAGAATTACAAGCCCCAATCCCTAGCACGAAGGAGGTTCAACGGGTCACCCGAACTTTCCAGGCAAGGGCAGAGACACGCTGATTCCTTCAGTGTAGCGCGCGTGCGGCCCCGAACATCTAAGGGCATCACAAACCTGTTATTACTCAATCTCGTGTGGCTAAACGCCACTTGTCTCTCTAAGAAGTTGCACCGACGCAAATGGGGATCGGCGAACTATTTAGTAAGCTAGAGTCTCGTTCGTTATCGGAATTAACCAGACAAATCACTCCACCAACTAAGAACGGCCATGCACCACCACCCACCGAATCAAGAAAGAGCTCGCAATCTGTCAATCCTGACGGGTGAGTTTTCCCGTGTTGAGTCAAATTAAGCCGCATTTGGATATGTTGTTTCCTGTGACTTAATGAAGGTCAAGTATGATTTTCAAGATTTTTGCTTTTATCGTTGTTGAGTTGTTGACCTTTAATTAGCGAAAAGTGATACTTAGATTGATTTTGGCCTTTCTTTTTCTGAACCCTATAAAATTCATTTATTTTTTACTTGATCCTGTTTGGGGTCTTATACTATTTTAATACAGGAAAATCCGGTTTGCTGTCAATCTGAAAGCCTCTTGTTTTTAGTTCATTTGTATGTATGTCAATTGATTTTAATCTTTTAATATCTTGGTCCTGGATTTTGTATTTTATTGCATAAGGTCTAGATACGACATGTTCATTTTTATTTTTATTTTTTTCCCCAGAAAATTCCTTTAAAAGTGGAATAGAATGATAGTTCCCTTAATGCAAAACTTTCTTTGACTGTCCAAATTTGGTCTTTGGCTTTTCAGAATTTTCGGTTTGTAACTTCTACAACTTCGTATTTGATTTAGCTTTCTAGATGTTTTAATTCGAGCGACACTGGGGAATTCCATTAAGTCGAAGCGCACATCTGGCATACAAAATTATAAGCCTGGGTCTTTGGTGACTTTTTAAAAACACTTGGTCGATGATACTTCCTATTGCCGTTGCGTCCATGAGGGTTTGACCAGCACTTTTTTGTCGATATCAAATATCATTTATATGTTCATTTTTTGTAAATTCACTGTATATAAAATGTTAAAGGGAGGGTCTTCGTCCCAAGATACAGATTGCTTAAGACATCCTTATTTCGGAATTTTCGGTTTTGAAGCTCTAAAATTTCGTATTTTGTTTTCCCCTCCAACGGTTTTATTCGGGCGCTCTAAAGAGTCTTTTATAGAAATGAGATGAGACAAGCATCTGGCGTACAAAATTATAAGACTGGTATCTTTGATTAGTTAATGCAAGTTTACCTTTTGTTTTGTCTCGGTTACATCTATATTTTGAAATGATTATTTGCTATAAGCTTCAACATAGATTTGTAAGGGAACTCTGAAAACAATGCTATCTGTATAGTGTTATTCTACAGATTAACATTATACAGAACTGCACCTTTATAATCATTTGAAACAAGGAATCGATTGTTATCTGTAATATATATCAAACTATTTGGATACTCGATACCATCCTCGGAAGATAACAGTTGTTTGTGTTGTTTCCCTGCGGGAGATATGACAACAACTTTGTGAGAGATATAGTCGGCGACGAACACTTTTCCGCCGGTTTCTACAGTGACACCAAATGGCCAAGTATTTTTTCCGATTTTGGAATGTCCGTTTATTTCTCCTTGGAGATCACAAAATATTACTGATTCAACATCTGCATTTGTGTAGTATATCTTATCTGCAAGGGTAGCAACGTGAGAAAAAGAGGAAAGTTCGCCAAATACAATTGTCCTTACTGATCCATCATGTTGATTCAACTCGAGTATCTTTGAACATAGAATCAGTTTTATATACGTTATTCCGGAATAGGTAGATACCAATGGCAACGTTTACTGCACTTTTCGCGTATAAACATCGTTTTTTTTTTTAAATCATGTGAACTATTAGATGTGACGGCAATGGGATTATTATCAGGAATATATGTGATATCAAAAGGATGGTACGGTTTTCAATCGATTTCAAAGGCAAGTGAAGCGTCAGATTTGACTACTCTTATATCTTCTTTTGAAACTTTAGGGTGATTTTTTCAATTGATCTGATGTCCGCTTCGGTTGCCATCATCTGAGCTTGCTTTTTTCTTCTTAATGTTAGCGTAATGGCTTTGCGCAAATTTAATGAATCAAGCCATTTTCAATAAATTTTTATAATTTGTTCTTATGTTGTGCTTTTCACAACTGTCTCATGTTAGCGGGAGGGTTAGGCGCTCACAGACATGTTTAACACCGCCACATGAATTATGTGTCTGTACCAAGTCAGGAGCTTTTGTTTCAATGGTTGTCGTTGGTTGCTATATGTCATATTTGTTTGTCGTTTATTGTTTTGTCAAATATCAGGCCGTTTGTTTTCTCGTTTGAATTGTTTCATGTTTTGTCATGTCAGGCCTACTAAAGCTGACCATATAATATGGGGTTTTGCCCAACGTTTAAGGCTGTATGGTGACATATAGTTGCTTACATTCACGTCACTAGCACTCTGGTGGAAATTCCGTATTTTTATATTGAATTAATAATGCAAAAAAAAGGCTGCACAAGACGTACTTTATTAATAGTACAAAACCTTAGACATGATCAGAGCCAATATATTGATATCATATCCCTATTGAGTCGAACCCAGATATGTTCATGCTATTATTGCAAAGAAGTAGCTAAACATTGCTATTGAGCTATTTTTTTGGAGGAATAAAGGAGACACCATTTGATAATAACTTAGGTTTAGCAGAAGAAAAAAATAACATTTTCAAGGGGCCTAATATGAAAAATTAACATAAGCAATTCATACCCGTGTAAATGAATCAAACCCGGGGCAAATTAAACCATTCGAACTCGATGAAAGAACAAATTAAACCTGAGAAAAGATGGTTTGTACCAATGGATAAAATTGTTGATTGGGGACATATTTGTCCCAACAATGATGCAGCCTTTTTATTGTTTTGTAAACACTCCAGTCAACCATGTTATCGATTTGCATACACTAACCAACCATTTCACATTCCGTATGTAATGTTACAAAAGAGACCTTCAAAAAATCATATGCCAACATGAGTAAAACAAAAAAAGAAAGAAATAGATGTTTTTCCTTAAAGATGTTAACGTAATAAAAAATCTCGCATCGTAATACATATATATCAATAAAATTGAGAATGAAAATGGGGAATGTGTCAAAGAGACAACAACCCGACCAAAGAGCAGAAAACAAATATATCAAATATGTACTTAAGTAGGGAAATTTAATATCATTAACTTATTAAATGAGTTACAATCCGAATGTTTGTTTAATTATAATATGCTCTAGAAAAGTATTTCAAATCAAACCTAACTATATTGTGTATATAGACATGATAGAACAATTAAAGATCAAAATGAAACCTCAATTTTCATATACAAATCTAAATAATGAACATACATCTAATATTGTGTAAACAGAAGAAAAGAAGGCGTAAATTTAACAGGTTATATTTAATTCATGAGATTTTTCATCTTTGTATTGATTTGATATTGTTTCAGTTATCAGTAATCTTCAAGTTATTAACAATGAAATAATAAAATTTAATATGGTTTCAAATTCAATTTTGAATCAGTTTCAATCATATTAAATCCTGTCAAGCTGATAAATGTTCTTCTGTGCAATTGTTACTTATTTATCTTTGTTATAAACTGTAAGAAAACAAAAGATGTTTTACATAATCTTCAAAATAAATAAACATCAATTCCTACAATATTTCGCTTTTTGCACTTCGCTATATTCTAAAAACTAGTACTAAAAGTTACCTTTTTATATTTTTATTGATTATCTAAAATTGTAATTAAATTCACGTTATTTGCTTTCCTATATCCAGTAGTGCCTTTTAAAAGAAAAATGGTAACGATTTTGAATGAATTATGTATATATTGTAGAAGCACGAGGAGGGACCTTCTCTTGAAAAGTGAGTACAGTTCTCATCCTTTTCATTATTTCGTACTTTGTTATAGCAGGAAAGTAGAGGTGATATAACAAGATTGTTTTACCTTCTATTTCACAGTGTATTAATATCTATTCAAAATAACAGTCATACAGCTCGGACATTTGAATTTTTGTTAATTGAAGGTCAACATGAATATTTTGTACATAATTCAAACATGACAAATATGCACAAAGATTTGAAATAAATAAATGTACATTATTGACACATATATAAATATGATCGTGAATATGAGCTTATGTACTTAGGTATATTGCCTTGTTCATTATATTTTTCTGTCAAAACAGCGAAAGCCATACATTGTGACTATGTAGGTGAACCTTTATAGTTTTTAAGGCGATATAATCACAATTTGGCTTCTCTGTTAATTGAAAAAAAAGTAATAAAAACCTATACTGTAAAGGTTAAAATTCTATTAATGCTTTGAATAAGTTCCGCAATTCATTTCAATAACATTTTACCCAAAAATTTAACCAAAAGTGTTATAAATTTTTGGGAACTTTTGTAAATCAGTTTTTGAGATTTAAGAAATGTTGTTTTAAAACAATGATTTTGTAACTCAAAAAGTCCAACAATTGGATGGATCTTTAAAACTATTGTAACAAATCTTCAAAATTAACTTAATGTGCAACAATATATTTGTTTCCTAGTGGAAATAATTTAAGAATAAATTCCTTGGACAAATAAGGTTTACCTTTTGATTCCGGATTACCTAAACAGAAGGTACATATAAACCCTATGCAAATTTAAATACTTATAAGCTAAATGTTTAATTTAGTTACCCGTTATCATTTTTAAATTTCGTTTGTCCATTTTTGTCATTTCTTTTCTTTAAGCCTTATTTTATTATGGTTAATTTTAAAATTGTAATCAGATATTAAGATTTTTATCTAAATTAAAGAAAAATTGGAATATCTTAAAAACAATTCCTATAAAAATTAAATTTTAGACCATTGATTGTATTTGGTTATTAAGGGGGTATTCATGTGCCTTTTTCAATTTATTTGTATAGGAAAGAAACAAGATTTGACAACCTTACCTTACCTTTTTAAATACTTCTAAATTTTTTATAAATTTTTAACTTATATTGTTGCTTATTATATTGAATTATTTAAATTTTGATATTTTCTGAAATTTTTAATTTTTTTATAAAATTGCAAATTTGATAAATATTCTAAATAACTTTTATTAAATTAATGTATAACTAAGGTATTTATATTCTAATTGTAAACAGGATTTTGTAATTTTAACTAGAAGCCCTATTAAATTAAATGAGTCCATGTTTTATCTTTTTTCAAAATTAGTGCAGAATCGCTTAAAGATGGAAAATACTTAAATTTTTAAAGTTGTTGAAAAGAATTTATAAACCTTTGGAATAACTGCCCTTTAATTATATGGAAATAATTTATAGAAAATACTTAAATTTTAATGAACTTCTATTCTGAAATTTAAATGCCAAGATTAATTATATTGTTAAATTTAAGTCTAAGTAAAAATTATAATGAAGCTTTTAACTTTATTTTTGTTTTATGACTTCTTCTTTTAAAATTTGTAAATATTTGTTCCGTTAAAGGTTTTTGGGTTTTTATTAATAGTTTAATTAAAGTATTTAATGTTAATGATGAAATTCATTTTTATTTTGTTGTTGAAATATAAATTTAAAATTCTTTGGAATAATTTTAAACTTTATAAAATTAGTTTTAATTTTGCTATTCCAAATTTTAATATTGTAATTTAAATTGTTGATTATTTAAAAGTTTTTAATTAATAATATCAATGAAATTTGATTCCTTCAGTTTCTATCGTAAACATTTTATAATTTATAAATTTGTTTTTATTTCAATGTAAATATTTAAAATTTTCAACTGAGTAGTATGATTTAAAAATTTTGTATGATTCCATGAAAATTCTAAGGAATCAGGTGAAAATTTTTTTAAAGTCCCTGAAAATTTAAAATAAACCCTTTTATGTTTGGAAAAAATTGATTTTTGAAAATAAAATTTAATTTTTAGAAAATTTAAAATTACACCATTGATTTAAATTTAAAATTTTGTTGAATTTAAGTTTATAAAACATTCAATTAACCTTCTGACGTATTTTTATTAGTTTTTAATAAATTTTTTCCATTTCTAGGTTTTAAATCATGTATTTTAATTATATTTGTTGTTAAATAATGTAAATTAAGGTTTTTCATTAAAAATTCAATGTTTTATTTTAAGCAATAAATTACTTATGGAACTAGGAAATTTTAAAAATTTTTCTTTGAATAATAATTAAACAGTTTTTCTCTGGGTTTTTTAGTGGTTTTAAATTTTTTAATCTATATGCCATATTTGCCTTTTCTTCGAATTTAATTAGTCTTTTAAATTTAATCCGGTAATGGATTTAATCCCAATTAAAATTTGTGAATAGGAATAGTTTTTGTTAAATAATTAATTTAAATTGGATCTAGTTATAAACAACGTATTTTGGTTTAAGTTTTATGGAATGATTAAAGGGAAATGTTTTTAAAAAATTTGATTAAAAACTCATTGATAATTCTTAAGTTTTAGTTTTTAAATTTATTATGAATATAAGACTTAAATTTATACCAGTTAGGCATCCAAATTTTTAAATTCTGCATTTTGTTTAAATCCAAATTGATTTTATGTTAAAAGTATAGCTGAAATTATTTAATTGTTTTAATATATAATTGGAAAATATTGTATTATTATAAACACATTATTTTTTAATGAATTTTTTTTCCAATTTTAATTTTTTGCATTTTACAAATAAAGGGATGACGAAATTTGAAGTTCTTATTTACGATGTGAAGATTATTAAAATGAAATAATTATATGTCATATTTTTTGATTTTAAATTTTTATTGTTAAATTAAATATTAAATTAATGATTCTGTTTATTAGAAGGCAAAAATTATTGTAATTATATTTTAATAAGAATAATTATTAATTTAAATTTTTATTAAATTAGATTAAAATATCAAACATTTAAAATTTTTTTTTTATTTTTTAAGGACGAAAAAATTTCAATTAAGTAGGAACATTATAATTTATAAAATTATAATAGTTTTATTATTAAAATATTAAAATGTAAATATTTACGTAACAGAAAAATTTCCGGCTTAATAGAAAACTTGGAAATTAATAATTAAAAATTTTTAAAATTTACATTCGAAATCAATAAAATTTAAGGTTATATTTCTTTTGTCATTTTATTGGGTTAAGAAAGAATTTTTATTAGTACTTTTTAAAAATGAATTCTTGAAAGTTAAGTATTGTTTAATTTTATATTATTTAATTAAATAGGAAATTTTCCTGAAATCCATTTGATGATAAATTTGTTTTTAAATTACGAATTATAATTATTAATTAATGTTGTTTCTAATTAAGATAATGAAAAAGGTAAAATATTAAGAAAATTTTAGTCTTATTTCAAAATTTATGTTTGTTGGGTAAATTTAAAATGGAATTAAAATGAGATGTTGTAGATAAACTATTCATCATTTCATGATTTTATGTTAAATCTGATGTATTCAATTTGAAATTTTACAAATTCAGTTTCGTTTGTGTTTTAAAAACCTTATTGTAAATTAATACTTGATGCAAATTTAATAAACAACTTTAAGTGTTATTAAATCATTAAATTATAAAATAAAAATAAATTGTGGTTTTTTGTTAGCAATAAAATTGTTTATATTATGTTTTAATTTCAGAGACCCAAAGTCATATGTTTCCAAAAGTTACCATCTGAAAATAAGGGTTTAATTGACAATACAGTGGTTATTAATTTGTCTCACTTTTTGTAATTTCAAGGGTTACTCCTAATTAACACAATTTTTCAGTTTTGATTTTTGAATCTAAAGTTATTATATTTATTTTATTTTAATTAAAGTTTAAATGGAAAAATTAGTAATTGTTAGTATATGCCAAAATGTGAATAAAAAAATCGGAACACAAAAAAACACCTTTTAATACATGTTGTTAATAACAAATCCAACTTTGGGAAATTATTATGAAAAAAAAGAAACAAATATTAGACAATATTAAAACAAAAAATAATAATAGGGCTGTTTAATACGGATTAAGAAAAATGAATTAGAAAACATAATTTTAAAAAGAAACAAAATGGATTTAAAGAAAATTTACAAATAGATGGGTTGAAAAAAAAATATCAAGCATTAAGAACGAACTTAAGTTTCCGATTTCACTAAACCAGAAATTTTTAAAGAATAAAAAAAAGTTAATAAGAACCACTACTTGGAAATAAAAATGAAAAACAAAACAAAACATTTAAGTACCCATCACTTTATCAAAATGATAAAAAAAAACAGTAAAATATTAAAGTTTTGTCAATATAACGGAATTATAGATAACTGTCATACCAGTGGTAGGTTTAGCGTATAAAGACAGGTTTAACCCACCATTTTCTTCTGAAAATGTCTGTACCAAGTCAGGAATATGACATTGTTTTTATTGATTCTGTTGGTTGATAACGTTTGACCCTGTCAGTTTTTATGTGTTCGGTATGTTTTTTATACTTTTTTACTGCACCAAATGTGCATTTAGACAAACAATGTCTCCTCATTGATGACTGAGGCTAAAATCTTTGAAAATCCAAAACCTAAGACAAACGTTGAAAACCTTATTTTTCTAAATTATATAAAGCTATACAGATGAATGAATGCATTGAAAAATTTAAATGCGAACTTTTATTATGGTAACCCTTTCAACGGCAAACCAATTCCATCTTGACGATCTTCAAAAGAAAGTTTACAATATATTGAAGAAAATACAGAAACATGTCTGTTATCAAGTTATGCATTTGAACTTAATAACGATTGTGTTCAAATGATTCTAATGTCTGAACATCTTTCTTGTTCCGAGGTTTGCAAATTTTTCATAAAGTGGATAAAAACCCAGTGCCAATTACAAGGTAAAGAGGCGAATTCAAAGAACATGAGAGGCAGAGCAGAAGGATTGATGCGTTTCATAAGATTTCCGCTTGTAGAGAAAAAATATTTTTCAAACAAAGTTTCACATTCAATGCTACTTACAAAAGATGAAATAATAAGTGTGTATCGTTACCATCATGGCGAAAAATGTTAACTGTTTTCAGATAAACCTAGATATCCGAGGATCCCAAATAAGAATGGGCAAACTCATAATATATATCGACATATAATGTGCAGACATCAATTGCAAAACACTTCACCAAATGCACTGAAGTTTCATATCAACAGATCCATTTGGCTCAAAGGATGCATCATTTTCGGACCAGTTAATACATATATCAAAATGAAGAAGAAAATAAGTTCACATTTGAGTTAACTGACGATTCGGAAAACGTGATCTGTTAGGAGGTACTAAACATACAATTGGGTATGTCATTCAATAACACGGTTGCCTTAACCCTTGCCAAACCGATTCTTCTGAACGCTGACAAACAATACATAATTATTGTTCGTGATATTAAACCACAAACATATTATGGTATCAATTGCAAGTCTGTTTGTATTAAAGATAGTATTACAATAACATTTGAGAATTCTCCAAAATCTACACCTTCTGCCAATGTTACTCATTGACAGATAGCAGTTATCATGTATAGTGTTTGATATTTGTGTAATTCACCTTTATGATTTCAAATAGCAAGGAGAGAATTCAAAGCTTTAAAAGATTGAAATTTTGACTGTTTCCTTACTTTAATAAACAGTTTCGTTTTTCATTTTCTAGGCTTTATTCGCACAAAATACTAACATACTCATGTATAGTTAAGTCTTGTGTAGCACGATACTTGTTTTAGAAATCATCTATTTCAGGTACGTTCAAGACCAACACTTATGTAGGTTGAATGCGTTTTGTGCGTTTGAACATCATTCAAGACAGAGGGTTATTAAATTTCTGAGAAAAAACCCCAACATATCGTCCTTTATTTATAACAAATTAAAAACAATATCGTCGGGTCATTAAAGATGCTTTTCATTCTATTGCAAAACATTGGTTTAAATGAGATAAACCTGTTAAACAAATACCTTCTTTTTGAATAAAGGTATGGATATTATTGATATTCAGATATCACATTTTGAAATTAATAAAAGGATTACGTATATGCTCTTTTCTGGCATAAAACAACTTTAGTTACTCGCAAACTGGTTTTGTTCATTCAGATCGACACAGCTGCAAACAATGTGATGTTGGTATTATGTGAATCCTACGTGGAATTTCTTCAGAATAAAATAATATATTCTTTCACATCAGGTCCGTGCACTCCATCTCAACGTAAGGCCTCCTCTGAACAATTGAATGATTCTACTATGTATTGACTATCTAAACTACAAAAAAAAACGTCAAATATCTTTTATACCAAAGAACTTATTATGACATTCTGTAATAAAGCAAATTGAAATAATTGTATTATTTATTTCTGGAGTGTGAAACATTCTTTGGATGTGTTAGATAAAGAATGCGCTTTTGATGGTCCTTTTAATTTGACTGACACTGTCTACACTACTCTTCAAAACACAATATAATTAAACAAAATTTTCCTATCAAATTAAATGGTTCTTTGAAAATCTAATCGCAAATTTATTTTCTGCAACTCATATAAATAAGAAAGATGCCAGAGTTATATTCGAAATCAAATGTCGAAAAAAATTGACAATTCCATTGCAAGAAAAATGAAAACGACAAAAAACAAACAAAATTACACAAAACATAAGATGGAAAACTAGAAACTGAGCAAAACGAGCCCCACGAAAAATCGGTTTAAAACTAAAATAATTCGGTAGGTCGCATTCAAGAAAAAAGAGGACAGGTTTGTGGTTACTCCAACTGGAACATATCCGTCGTCATCTGTGAAACAGATATTCCATAGCAGCTAACCAACTCTTGATGGCGTCCGTAAAATTTTCTAAGGGATGATTTCAGTTTCACCACTTGGAACTCTTGGATTAATAGCTTTCTTATGAGCAGCTACCCGCTATCAAGGAAATCAAGATCGGAAATGCTCATTCTGAATATCGTATCATCTGGGAGATATATACTATATATGCAGACGCTGCTGGAATGAAAAGTTACCATTGGGAAGCTGATTTCAACTCTGTTGTCGTAAATTTTGTTCTCGACCTACTCTCTTAAGTCACTAAACTTTGATTTATGTAGTGAAAAGTAAAATCACAAAAATACTGAACTCAGAGGAAAATTCAAAAGGAAAGTCCCTAATCAAATGGCAAAATCAAAAGCTCAAACACATCAAACGAATGGATAACTACTGCCATATTCCTGACTTGGTACAGGCATTTTCTTATGTAGAAAATTGTGGATTGAACCTGGTTTGAAAGGATTGATATTTTGTCTTGGATACATGATTTTGTTCATACAAATCAGCACAACAATATATAAAAGATTCATTTTGTCTAAGGAGTTGCAACATTTTTAAGCCTGAATATCAAATATCTCTAGACATATTGAGAATGTTCTAAGATTTAACTAGAATTAGCGTTAAACCATACGCCTCCTTAGTATTGGTATTTTCAATGAATGATCCAACAAAGTTACATATACCGATTCAAAGCACAAGACGTGTGTCCATTAAAATGTCATCAGCAAGGCTCTTTAAAATATTACTCATGTCCTATACCAAATCAAAACTTTTAGATAGTTAGGAAATATAAATAGTTAGTGATATTTATATCTGAAATGATCTACTATTGTTGTATGTGCTATTACTATTTATGGTGTGTATCATTTCAGGATTTTTAGGAAAAGAGCAAACAATTTAGAAGTCAAATATAGAAGTTTGTAAGCAAGCTCTGATAAATATAAAGCTAACTTATCGTTTTATCCGTTCAAATATTTTGGTATTGAATAAATACACTAATTGCTTTCAAAAACGTATCCAGACATTTTGACATTGCACAAGATCATTTATCTGATATTTCAAACAGCCTTTGCACTAAATTCATTTGAATTGACTTATTGGTATTTTCGTCTTTGGTATATAATTTTTATTAGTCGTTATTGGCCTTCAACTTGCTTTCAGTAATTGCGAGCACTATCGGATCGGTACTTTGTGTCTTAAGTCTTTTGTGTCGATCTGATGAGTCAAAACTATCGCTAGCTGATGGTTTGTTTTTTTTTTTTTTAGTATAGAAACATATTTTTATGTTTAAGTTCAATAGATTATAAAATGCAAATTCCTGTAAAATAAAGAAGATGTGGTATGATTGCAAATGAGACAACTCTGCACCAGTCACCAAATGACGTAGAACTTTAGCAATTATAGGTAACATAACCGTATAGCCTAACTTTTATGATTTTTTTATACGTAACATTCTGTTGACATTATATACATACCTTAATCTCATGTATAACGTAAGCCGATTAACAAATGTACGTAGTAAGGAATGACATATTTCAGGAAAACGATATGATATGTGGTAGATATACAAAATGTAATTTTATGGTAAGGCATCGGTATTTGTTCCAATTATATACGTGAAAACATATAAATTGACATTATCGAGGTGTACATCATATAATTCACATACAATTCTTAGTCTAAATGAGATTTACTACATATCTCAAGCGACACTATGATAGTGAAGGTCCAAAATGTACGAAAGAACAAAATTTATATTTTTGAAATCTTCAAAGATACTTATTTCTTAACAATATAGCAGTATTCCATACTACAAGATATTTGACATCATTAGAAGTTATTCGGTAATACTTGACTAATACAGATTTAGTTCGTTAAGTGTTATTAATTTTGCACCTTCAAACACTCTTTAAAAATCATGCATTTTATATATGGTGTGCTAAAAGCTACGTCTCGATATCAAAGCTTTTGCATAGTAGTATTTGTGTTGTTAATAATATTGAATTTCTTTATAGTACATTAAAGGTTATCAGTAATCACCAAAAATACTACACAGGACAACAAATGTATTCACTTCTTTCCATTACATATGTATTTTATCATGATAACATTACTGAAAGTATGAAGTAATTAACATAATGCTATTGCACAGTATTTTACGGAAATTCAATCTAGATGTTTATCAAATTGAAAAGGAAAAAAAACACTTAATAAATTTATTGCGTCCGAAGCGCTTTTTTTTTTTTTTTTTTGGATTTACCTTTATCAGGAAATTCATCAATAAAAATTAAGTTTCTTTTTAAAAGACATGGACTTAAGGAAATAAGAGGATTGTCTTACAAATCTAAAATTAATAAACAGCCTAAGTGAAATTAAAAAAAAATCTAGAATTTAAAATTAATACTATAAGTTAGAAGAGCATTAGTTTAGGAACAAAATAAGTTAAAAAATATTGATAGGTTATGGAGCTCTTTTTCGAGATATTTATTTATTTATTTTTTTTTTTAAATGGCGGGAAAAGGCTGACTCGGACTTTTACCTTATATTTGAATTGGTAATATTTGGGTCTCAAATCGAAAGAAAAGAAATCTAGAATCTGCTTAAATTTTGGTAAACGACTGAAATCAACATTACATAAGTTTAACGGTCACTATCATGATTTGATTTGGTTTGATGGCTGTGTCTCAACTCACTAGCGACATGTTGAAGTGGTTTAAGGTCGTCCTATATCAGAATAGTCGTCCGGTCTTTTAATCTATCGATTGTGTCTTATTCCTGACTGTGATATTTCGACTAGTTCCTGATTGGGATATTTGACTAGTGTAGATTCGCATGCATAGAAGGAGACAATTACTCTGTTGATGCACGTATGTGTTTGTTGATTACCTTGATTTGAATGGAAAGATAACATTTTAATTTCGGTTAACTTCTTTCGCCTATAATTTTGACAATTGATGATAAACTTCACAAATAAAAAAGTTTCTGTATTGATGGACATTTGTTTTCTACTAAGCCACGTGACACAGAGCAGGATGAATAAATTATTAGTAAGTCATAAATTATAACCCCTTATATGGGATCCATTCAAAGCCACCGGTATCGGCTTGAAATTAAATATCCTTATGCAAATCCGATGGTTACATAACAATAACCAACTATTCAAGTGTATGACATTTGATTTCTTTAATATAACTTTTTGACTTATTACATCGAGTTAAAAGGGGGAATTATCTGATTGAAATGAACATGCTTACATTCACGGCCACCCGTGCAAACGGTACAAATTGATCTTTTTTTATTCGTAGCGGTTAAAGGAGGTATCAAAAATGACAACCATAATCTTTAAAATGATAATTTATCTATATTTATCTTTTCTTAACAGTAGAAATACACTGATTTTGTTATTTTTGTGTTAGTCTTTTGGGGTTTTGACTTTTTAAAAAGACTTGCAAGTCATCAGTAATACACATTTTAATAGATAGTTAACCCAATAAAGTAGCAACCTTGCCAAAAATTGTGAAAAAATTACCCACAGGTGCACAAAAAGATAAAGAGCACAAGCCTCCCCAAAAAGATATGTACGTGCTCTATAATTATTTAGCCGAAATGTTCATAAAATTCGCATATGTGTTGCTTAGATTGGGTAAATCGTAATCATACCACATCACTTCCTTTTTATGGTAAATCGCCACTGTGTCGCCACGTCACTGGCATCACAATCAAATTGCATAATTACGACTGGTACTCTCAGATCTGTACTTAGTGTCTTTTCGTTGTGGGGATGTATTAGTACCCTGCCATGTCCACTCTGTGTTTTTGTTAGATGTATTTCTGCTTTGTATTCATCTGATGAGTTAAGCCCTTTTCAACTGATTTTTATAGTTTGTTCTTATGTTGTACTGTTACACCACTGTCTCAAGTTAGGGTTGGCGCCTTCAAACTAGTTTAACATCGCCACATTCTGTATGTGCCTGTCCCAAGTCAGGAGCCTGTAATTCAGTGGTTGTCGTCTGCTGCTGTATTTCATATTTGTTTTTCGTTCATTATTTTGTACATAATTCTGGTCGTTAGTTTTTTCGTTTGGATTGTTTTACATTTTTTTTTTTCATTTCGGGGCCTTTTATAGCTGATTATGCTATAGGGGTTTTGCTCATTGTTGAAGGTCGTACGCTGACTTATAGTACTTATAGCACGCAACGAACAAATTTGATAATATATATAAACTAAAAATACTACTTGTGCAATTTCTCATCATCAGTGTTGTAGACTATTCAATCGACAACATCAGTAAAGAGCATGTACAAAATCATACTGATTGTGTATTTGTCAACCATCAACTTGACATCAGGAAATACAAACATAAGTGGTAAGGACAAGATCAACAATTTTTGTCTGATTTCCATATTAGAAATGTTATACAAAATATTAACTCATCTGTGAAAACATTTTTTTTTTTTTAAATTATTTTAAACTATTTCGATTCTGATTCATTTTTGATTTTTCAAATGTTTCCACTTTGAGTGTTCCTGTAAAGGTAAATCCAGAAAATCGCTTAGGACGCATGAAATTCATAACGTGTTGTTTTCAACTTTTAGCTATGTTTACACATTGTAGTAAATACATGCAATACGTAACTTAATATTGAAAAAACAATACTTCACGTAATTTTGCAGCATAAACACTTCGCGATAATTAAGATGTTTAAGTAAGTTTCTGTCTTATTTTCTCGTAGGTTTTGTAATTTGTATAAAACAGTAACAAAATTTCACAAAATAATGAATTATGTTTGAATACATGTGTACCCTATTACAAGTCAAAAAAAAAAAAAAAATAACCGTTGTATTTTCTATCTTCATTATGAGGCTTGTATATGAAACAAGTGAGTAAACCCTTCATGCTCGCAAAGTTGAAACATTCAATGATGAAAACAACGTTTTAATAGCTACCGACACCGTCGACACGAACAAGTCGGTGTCAACAATATGAATTGTCTCTGTTAGTAAGGGCAGAACACCGTTTTTCAGTATTTTCTAGTTTGATACTTTTTCAATATTCATTTCAGAAATAAGACAGTATCGGAAATCTTCAGAGGAAGATGGCAGAGTTGACACTATCTGGAACGAGTTGCAAGGTGAGTTTTTTTTTTTTTTTTTTTTAGATTATTGTTAAATTTTTAGTTCGGTCTGTTCATATGTTAATGTGTTAGGATAAGGCCTACTACGTATGGTCTATAGATTAGTTTGTACAGAGAGGTTAGAATGACCGGAATGAAAATCCAGAATGGAACTTGTGTCTTATCAGAACATTTTTAATGACGCTACCTCTTATAGCCTTATCACTCAAACGCAGACAATATGTATGCGTTGCTGTAAGTAAGAGAAAAAAATTGGAGAAAATGTGTACAATCAATGCATACTTTCGGTTTGTAAGATAATATATATGAATTATATAATTAGGAAAAATTGTAGTCGCAACATTCACTTCAATGCAGTCTGATAGACTGAACATGTGTATTGACATTTTTGGCTGTTTCTTCCAGGTAACAGTTTTGTTGCTCTTTGAAAAAATAGCTTCTTTTATCCCTAAAAACCTGACGTTTGTTCGTCATTGGTTATTCATATTTTAATGCCCCAGTGGTCAAATTGCAGTTTTCCATGAATGGCTTCTTTAATACCTTAAACTTTAATGTAAGTTCATGATGCAGACCTCAAATTTTTAATTTAGGGATATAAGGTATACACAAGCGCCTATTTTATCTTGATGTGGAACTTTTTGGGTTATACAATAACATTAACGGTACCAATTTTACTGTACAAGGTGCGCACTTCGACAATAAATGTCTCTTTAATGATGCTTGATGCCAAAATAATTCAAAATCCAAAACTTATTTTTAAAAATTAAGAGCCTATAAACAAAACAGGCCAAAAAAGTAAAGTCAAAGCCGGGCACAAAATAACCATAATGCCCAATACTGACATCATACACTATGTCGCCAATTGTTTTAGATTTCAAATGTAATAGAAAAACAGAGAAGATACAATTGTAGAAAATTGATAATCTTTAATGTCATGTCCGTAATTTGGGGACATAGGTCTCAGTAGTCAATTGAATAAAAAAAAAATCAAAGATACCAACTAAGCTGATAACTTGATGCGCAAGACGCGCGTGCACAATACTTATCAGTGGCGCTCGAATAAAAACAGTTGGAAGGCAAAATCAAATACAAAGTTCAAGAGTATTGCACACCAAAAATTCTGAAAAAAAAATGTGCCATATATTGTAAGGCAATCTTTGCTTTGTGGTAGAAAACCCTTAGTGATTCGAATAATTCAGCATTTTATAAACAGTATAAAGTTTACAGAAAATGAACATATCAATGTTATTTCAAATCAACACATACTACTTGACTGGTAATATTCTCGGCGAATAAAACTTCCACCAACAGTGGTATCAACTCACTGGTTGTTAAAACCTGGCATATACTGTAAACCAACTAATTTTCGCGATTTTCGCGAGTAGAAAAATAACACGAATATAAATCGTCACGAATATGTAAAACTTTAATCTTTCCTTACTTAACTACATCAAGTAAATTAGAAAATCGCGAGATTAAATCGCCGCGAAGTGGACTAGAAAGGGCTAAACGCGAAATAAAGTATCCGCGAAAATAAATTGGTTTACAGTGATTTGCTACGCTAGACGCGCAGGTCATATACAAAAGACCCATCAGTGGCACATGATTAAATCATCGTTATAGGCTATTTGGACATGCATTTGTGATAGTCAGACCTTCCGTAGCATATAAAACCGGTAGTGTGTCCCATACTGATTATGTACAATTTGCTTCCCTATCTTTCGCCTATTATATGTTGTGTTTCTTTAATTATGGATTAGAATTTGTGCCCAATGTTGTCGGTAAATACAGATCAAACGACTTTCGTAGTATCTTAAGATCTAAGACCGCCAAAACATGCATAGTGTGGGTTGAGACAAAAACACATCTTATAATTATCAGTCAAACAATTCGTTATGGGGACCGTAAAACTTGTCATGTGTCGATCTTCCTCATTACACAACTGGGGCAGGACATGTACGCGCGTTTCGATTGAAGTGTGAAGACGCCAAATGTTGTTACAGAAGATATTAAGTAAGACGAAGAAAATGATTCGTAGCATCAACTGCAATACAACCTGATACGCTAATTCAATTCTTAAGGGTAGCCATATCCTCCATAACCCCATACTAAATGTATGTCACACATTGACTTTTCCTTTCTATAATCTTTCAAAAAAAACATACAGTATAAGACCTTCACGAGTCTGTAATTAGGGTTAAAATTCGCGACAGTCTATTGACAAATGCCTGATTGACTATGTTTTTTCGTTTGCGGGAGTTTTTGTTTAAATCTTGTCCTTTACCCCAAAAAAAAAAAACACAGACGTGTGCCATATTTTGGCTATATTCAATCATCTTGTAATTCATAAGCTTGCAGATGTAATAAACGTAATGTGTGTATTTAGTGGATTAAGCGTCACAGCACTGATGTACTTAAAAACAGCAAGATAGTTTATTTGGAAGTACGATCCTTTTCAAAACCAAAACAGATAGCCCTATATCAAAAAACTTTAATATGTGTTAGTCTTCCAATGTTGCATACTAGTACCTCATGTCTGTATCTGAAGGGGTTCAAGTGTAGTCAGTTCAAAAGTATCTGGTTGCTTTTCTTTCAATAGTTTTATTTTTGGTATTCCGGGATTCAGTAACACAAGGAATTGTGACATAAGATCCTTTTGGGAAAACCTCGTCCCTTTAATTAAAAAAAATCTGTTATCAATTTTAGTTTTCCGTAGCGGATCCCATTTTTTAATTATTTGCGTTGTGGGTCTTTAAGCATATTGTACATCACATTTTATGTTATGATATGCTTTGTAAAGAAAAAGGTTGATATTATTATGTGATTAAACATAGTTCTAATTATATAATAAAGGGAAATGAATGCTAATTTTACAACTTTAAGGAAAAGAGTGATTTATATGACTCAATACAAAATAATGGGGAGAGAATTATGAATATACTTCGTAATGTCAGTATCTCTATAAAGATAATTATATTTTTATACTTATGAGTAGTTTAGTTTGAGGTATAGAGGGTGTTTTAGATGGCCTTGTATCTTATTCTTTATTGTCATAGGAATATGTCTGCACGGGAATCCACGCGGAACTGTACAAGAGCTGAAAAAGGATACACAAGTTTTGCTCAAAAGTATGTTATATAAAAAATATTTAATGGGATACTATAAAATTTAAATAAGTACTAATCTCATTGACATATATAACATTTTCCGATCTCTGGTCTAGATATGTACTGGGAATAAAGTTTTTTTTATGAAAATGACATAATCATGAAAGGTATCTGAAATATTATCTATTCTATTCTGAAATTATCTCCTCTAACATGACATTTTAAATCAATAATATCAAATTGTTTTTAAATTTCACAGCCACAAATGATTCAAACATTTTACTGAGAGAAAGGCTATTGTTTTAAACATCGAGTGTTTTCATGCGATCTGTGCTTCTTTCGACATAACATTGTCAGCGTATATTTGTTCCGTCTAACAGGAGTTCCCCTGGAAAAAATGTGATAAATAATAACATAATAGCTGTTCTTGTTGGAACAAATATTCTATACGCTTTGTTCCGTAATGAACAAATACTCTAATATTTGTTCCAGTGGAAATAATATTATAGAATATTACTTCCATTTGGAACTTATATTATGAAGGAACTTCTATTTCATGACACCATTACCGAAACATGATAGCCAGTATTTCCCATGAAAATAATATTGACAAAATTTAAAGTTACTATGACTCAAAAATTATTTATCATAAAGTTTATTAATTCTTTCATTTCCTTTTTTTCTTTTTTGGCAACATCATATTCTACAGCGTTTTATTATGTAGTAACATGTGTTATTGATTATCACTTAAATTTCTTGTCGCTGTCTAGTTTAAATGTGTAACTTAAGTTAGGTAATATACATTAAAATTTCAAAGAATGGAGAGAGGAATTAGAACATTGGTTGATTATTTGACGATTAAAATTCGTTATGCATGTAACCTATGCAGAAAAATTTTCTAAAGGAGAATTCTCTTCTGTTTGAAATCAACTTACTCTCCACCTTTTAAGATCGTCAGCTTTTAATTTTCCTCTATCAAAACCCTTTTTCTTCACTCGACTCGTTGCCATATATAAAATTGTTTGATTCATTTCAATTTCGTAATTACATAAATAGCTTTCAATAATTTTGCCATCCTTCTACATTGTAGCAGCCGTTTTCCAAATCGTCAACATTTTTGCCATCGTAATTCTAAATAAGCTTTGTATATTCATTTCATATGTGAAGACTATCAGCGTACTTGTCATATCCTACTTTTTATAAAGATAAGGAATGTGGTATGATTGCCAATGAGACAACCATCCACCAAAGTTCAAATGAAGTACAAATTAATATAGATTTAAACAATGTCAGGCAACATTACGGCCTTCAACAATGAGAAAAACCCATACTGTATAGTCGGCTATAAAGGCCCCGACAAGAAAAATGTGAAACACCTCAATTGAGAAAACTAACGGCCAAATTTATAACAAAACATTTAAGAAAATAAACAGGAAAGACATGAACCAACGATGTATAAATTCCTTGCCAAGTCCGGTCCGTGTTTTTGTTAGTGGTTTTCCTGTTTTGTAACCATCTGATGAGTTGAGCCCTTTTTAACTGATTGTTATGGTTTGTTCTTCTGTTGTAATGTTAAACCACTGTCCCATGTTAGGGGAGGGTTGGGCGCCCGCTCACATGTTTAACCATCCCCCCACATTCGATATGTTCCTGTTCAAAATCAGTAGCCTGTAATTCAGTGGTTGTCGTCTGTTGTTGTAAATCATATTTAATTTTCGTTTCTAGTTTTGAACATAAATCAGGCCGTTAGTTTGTTTGTTTGTTTTTTTTTTTTTTTTTCGTTTGAATTGGTTTACAGGTGTCGTTTTTGGGTCTTTTAAGGCTTGGATTTTGACCATATCAAAGGCCGTGCATTGACCTATGATTGCTAACGTATACTTTATTTAGTCTTGTGGTGAAAGTAATCTCATTAGCGATCATACCCGTCATCTTATTTTTATATTTGTCATTATCTCTGTTGTAGATATGGCAATATACAAAGATTTTGTAAAAATGAATAAACAATTGAAAAAAGATATTATATGGATCCTAGAAGGTGTGTTGTATTGTATTTATTAAAACGTTACACAGCGTGAAAATTATAATGTTTCAAGTTTTATGAATTGGATTAGATACTGGCAAGAATAAGTTATTTATTAGTAAAAACATATTTTATTAAATAATTTCTTATGTATAACTTCAAAATTTACAAATACGAAATTTATACAAATATTTATTAATGGGATTACGAAACAAGAGCAGATTCACAATTCATACGCACGTACAGCATCCATAGCTTATAGTGAACATAATTAACTACACTCTCATTGCATTGTTGGTAAAATCTATTGATACTTTCTTATATAATCGTTAGTGTACATGATAAAGGTTATTCCATGCATTACTGTTAATTCAGAATTGTTTTGCAGTCTTTAATTATGCGAATAATTGGACTTTGGTGACTATAGTAATAATTAAAACTTTCATTCTGATATATAATACATTTATCTGAAATGGTCAGTGATCTTCAAAAAATCACAATCATTTATCTCGCATGTTTGTCCATTTTCTAAAATCGCAATATTTAATGCACGCAATATTTTCTGAATTTACAGTATCGGTAACATTGGATTAAAAAATGCAGAATTAAAAACTCTATGGAAAAAAAAGAAGTTTATATGATTGTTTATAATTATTGATTAATTTGAAATTATCATATTGTCAGAAACTCGAGGGGAGAAAGAAATTTCCAGGATAGTAAATCTATTGAAGAATGATTTCAAAGGTATTCGTTTTTTAAAATATTAGCGCATTCTACATACATATGCAATAATTACGGTAAGCTGGTTAGCTATTTCTAATTGATGATAATAGATATAAGAAAGTATAAGCATAGTACATTTAGTTGACAAATTTGTCCTATCTCTGGTATTTTGGTACAGAAGAAAAATGATTGATTGTTGATTGCTAAAAGTCCAGTGGCAAATATTTCATACATGTTCTGGACGATATAAAATAAGGAGATATGATATGATTGCAAATGACAACCACTATCCATCAAAATCCACGTGACGTAGTTTTACGAATCTATAAGTCATTGCACAGCTTTCAATAAGGGCAAAGCCCGGAAATTGAAGTCCTACATGACAAAATGTGAAAAGTTTCAAACGAAAATAAGCACATGTAATTATAAGGATCTAATATCTCTTTTCGCAGTTTTATTGGGGTGTAAAAGCGTTAAAAAAGGCACACTTTGTATGAAGCGCAGAAAATTTAGATAGATGGAATTCTTATTGAAAATTAATGTAATTCATTTGTTCGTATGTAGTTATCTAATGTTTGAAGATTCTCCTTTCGACCACTAAATACCGAATTTGTTTGTTTGATTTTTGTTTTGTTAAAGACATCAATAGAAAAATTAGTAGCATTCATTTAATTTATTTGTATGTTTTCATAATTACAAGGAACATGTGAAAAGCCTGTAAAAGATTGTACTGAGCTTAAGAAGTACAACAAACAGTCCGGCGTATACAAAATATCTCATGGAAATTCGAAGGACCTAAAGGTTTACTGTGATATGACAACTGACGGAGGTGGTTGGTCGGTTAGTATAATATCTTCTTGTACATTTTCACTTTTACAATTAAGTAAATGTTTTCCCAATAGGTTCACCATCGTGAATGTTGGGGTTCATATTGCTGAATTTTAAGTATCCGTATTGTGTTTTGCGGTTTTTCTGTTCCTCCTTTGTTGTAATTGTCGACTGATGGTCTTTGATTTGTTTCTTCCTTAACTTTACCATTCTCATTTTTATTCATTAATGTTTTGATAAAAATATAAACGGAAAAAGTTAAAAGTTAGTTTATGTCCTTATTTGTTGAATTTTGTTGTATATAAAAATAAGGAGATATGGTTTGATTGTCAATGAGACAACTATTCACCAGGGTTCAAATGATGTTGGTGTTAGTAATTATAGGCCATCGTACTTCAACAATAAGAAATTACTTACAAATTGCACGAAACACAAGATCGTAAACACACCCTATTTGTACACTGTTTGTTAATCAACCAACAATCAATTAATCACAACTTCCAGTGGCTCGATTCAAATTTTTGAAATATCATGAAGTTATATATATATGTGAATACAAAAGTTTAGAGTTATCCGATATCATAACATTTCATATTCTTTAGATAATCCAGAGACACCAGGATAGCACTGTGGATTTCCAACGAACTTGGGCAGAATACGAAAATGGGTTTGGGAATGTTGAAAGTGACTACTGGTTAGGTAAGTAAGTCAATCGACTTTGTTTGGGATTACTTTCCGTACTAAAGCACAGAATCAATTAGTATTAGCACGTAATGATTGATTGATTCAATAAAAAAGAAAGGATAAATAAAGGCAACTGTAGTATACCGCTGTTCGAAAGTCATAAATCGATTGAGACAAAAACAAATCCGGATTACAAACTAAAATTAAAGGAAACACATCAACTATAAGAAAAAAACAACGAAACAACAGAAACACTGCAGTGAATAAAAAAACAAAAGACAATGCAACACACACAGAAACGAACTATAAGATAACAACTGCCATTTTTCCTGACTTGGTACAGGACGTTTTAAGAAAAAAAAGGTATCCATTCATGACACCAATCAGTACATGAATAGTGAAAAAATAAAATAAAAGGAACTTACAGATCTTTTGTGTTGTACTCCATCTCGTAGTCACAATGAGGTTTTAAACACGCAGCAAAAATATTCACCTCACTGCAAGTTTAAGAAGCGACCTCCAGCTCCGATTTGACCAGAATTCTTTGCAAACTGACGATCACACCACATCTGTGATTTAAGAACCAGGCATTGGAGCAATAAAATGGAATGGCAAAGCAAGCAAACATTTCAAGTCCCTCACTTTTTTCATTCATATATTAATTCTACAGTATTTTGATAATTATTATAATATTGCATAGCCTATACATTACAATGTTACAGGTATCATGTCGTGAACTGGTTTTAATCTTTGGTACTACCCGGAAAGGAATCGAGCCAACTACTTGGCGCTCCGCGGCGAGTTAACCAAAAAGATAGAAATAAATGAATGCCACATTTTTACCAATAGATGTGTATTTTGGTTGTATTATGTTTTGGGTTCATTCAAACAAAGCCATATTTGCAAAAGTTGTATGAATGAAGATATCAGTCTGATGTATGAATTCACTAAAAGTTTTATAGAAATTACTGCTAACATCTGATTTTGCATAACTTCCAAGTACAGTTATTGGTTTCTATAGAAAAGACCTTTAAAATAATAAAGTCATAGCATTTACAAGTTAAATTATTTGTTTTATGACCCAGGGGTAGGCATTTTCTCTGTTTTTGCCCTGGTGCCTCAAATTTCCTAAATTATTCTGCTGTTTCTAGCAATATGGAATATTTAGTGCATATTTAGGATAGAACACACTATTGTAAGTTTTAATGAGGTATTTTGTATTTCTAGCTTGTATTTTTTATGCTGTGATCACAAAAAGCACATTTAGGTGCTACGGCTTACTTTCGGGTTATCGACAGGATAAAACACCCCACCAATAATATTCAGGAAGGATCTATGAGTTTCAATGACTGCGAAGAGTAAATATAAGCACTTCTAAACAATTTATATTACTAATATGCATATATAATGAATTTATTTTGCATTCAGGGCTTTAACTAAACTATTCCTACTGTAAACTGTGAATTTATGCTGAGTCATCATAGTTAAGGCCCAGGATTTTCTCAATCTTCATGAAATATTTATAAAACTTCATATTTGAGTTAATTTCATTAAAATATCTGAGATAAACCAGATATGGTGAAATTCTGTATGTTCCCTTTTTTTACCCAATATAGGTTGCATTTCTGTAAATATCAACAATGCAATTTCCCATAGGAACTCCTTTCACGGCTAAAACTGTACCACTTTTGCTATGACGTTTTGAAAAAAAATATATCCTAGAATGGAAAGTTCATATGCACTACTATTTTTTTCAAAGGTCAAAATATAGGGCTGTGCGGCATATTTTCAACGTTTATATGCCCCGAACTTCTAAGAGTTTAAACTTACATTAAATTTCTATACTACTCCAACCTTGACTTAAGGATTTCCACAGACTTCAACTTGATCACTATGAATATGTATATTTACTGGTAACATTCCCAAGTTATGTCTCTATGAGATGAAACATAGAGATCATATCCGGGACCAGTACGTAAACAAAATTAATTGTCTATGAATATTCTATATCTCCCAAAAGAGGAGTGGTTTGAAAAACAGCTGTATTTACAAAGTGCAACCTAATAAGGACTTTGTAAAAACAACGAAAATTAACAATTTTATGCCTCTCGTACCGCGACCTCACCACGATCTGAATTGATTTAAGATCGCGGTGAGCGTGGTACGATCGTGGTCTAGTGCGTGTGACTTGGGCTTTTTAGAAAGGAACTTTAAGTTGCAAAAATGATCAGAAGGACAATTGCTACAAATAAGTCTTATGATTGAAATTGTCAGTTGACTCCTTATTATAGTTATTTACCTTTGATGACAATTTGTACAATTTTTTTCTTATGTCTTAAAACTTTTAATAGATAGAAAGAAACTCAAATAAACAAAAATTATCAGCAAGACAAGATCTACAATTAAGACCAATGGTGGAAATTGTCCGACGACTCCTTATTGGAGTTCTTGCCCTTTAATGACGATTTTTACGGTTTTGTTTATGGTTTTGCCTTAAATTATAAAAATTATGATAGATAAATAGAAACTTAAATATTCAAAGATGAAAAGCAGGATAACCTACTAACAAGTCAAATTTTGCCAATATAATTAGAAGACTGTTATTCATTACTGGAATGATTACCCTCAAATTAGAAATTTTGTTTTCCCACTCTTTTGAGTTTGTGGCAAAAGCTAAATAAGATACAGAGAAACAAAACAGACCTCAATTATCAGCAATATAAGATGAAAAAAACAAAGATTCTCGTCTACAATGTTGAGAGTGTCTTTTGTTGAATATGCATATAGACCAAGGTTAGCAACACAGGCTCTTTAGAACCTCTATTTTTTTTTATCTTATTATTAAGGAAACAAGCATATCCACCATATGACATCTAGTGGGAAATATGAACTGAGGATAGATTTGACAAACAACAAAAATGAGAAGAGATACGCTGCATACAAACAATTCAGTATTGGAGATGCAGCATCAAAATACAAACTAAGTGTTGGGAGCTATAGTGGAAATGCAGGTAAATATAATGCTTTTGTCAAATTTTTAATCTTCAAGAAATTGTACAATATTTATAGTGTTTTTATCCTTTTCATATGGAGATTTTAAACGAACTATCTTGATAATTAGTTTAGATGAAGAATAACGGATCCTTCTTGTATCATAGCCTAAAAGAAAAATGAGATAATATGAATTTATTTAAAATTGAATAGATATTTATCCTTTCTTGTTCTGGGTTTTGATTTTGCTATAAGTAGCATTAAAACAGCCAACCCGCCGATACTGATATAAATCTAGATTTGTGTTTTTATCTACCAAAAATATAAGTAACTGAGAGAAAATCTTTGTTTTGTTAATAGATATTTTCCTTTTTATTCTAAATTGCTGAAAACTGAGAATTAAACTGTCGTTTTTGGTAAAAATTTAAAGCCCAACTGATGCGATGATCCGTATAAAAATACACAAAAGAGATAAAAAATAGAAAAAAAAATAAATGAAAAGCAGAAAACGTGACAACCTTTTAACGCCAACTCAAACCCCATTATTATTACTCATAAAATTAGTAAGTATTCCTTTACATCTAGAAGACGCACATTTTATATGTTAAAACATAAACTAGTATACATTTTTGTTAAGGAGCCAGCTGAAGCACGCCTCCGGGTGCGGGAGTTACTCGTTGCATTGGTAGCCTTCGGCTGTTATTTCTTATCTGCTCTGTGGTCTGATTGTTGTCTCTTTGACACATTCCCCATTTCCATTATCAATTTTATTATCCAGGTGATTCAATGAAGTTTCATAACGGAATGCTGTTTTCCTCCACTGACCAAGACAATGATCAGGCCGGTGGTGACTGTGTCAAGCGGTATGGACCTTGGTGGCATAAACATTGCTGCACGAGTGCACTCAACAACAAGTTGAGCTCCAACCTTTATTGGGACACTTTTCCTAACGATGCTGCCAAATCATCTGTTATGATGATAAGAAGAATATAGACAATCTATTAATAATAAATGTTTAGCAAATTAAAATGCTGTTTTGTTTGATTGTGTCTATTGAGAGATAATGTACATTACGAATGGAAACCTTCATAAAACTGGAAGAGAATCAAATGATAGATTGAACACACTAATCCCATTACCTTTTCCCATTTCAGATGGTTTTTTTTTAATTAGAATCGAAAACGATCGATTTTATAGACATTATGATAAAGATAAATTCGTTTTCCTAGCAATAACAAAATGATGGCCGGACAGCCAGGACAAACACATTATTTGAAGGTTTGAATGGGAATCCTTCAATTTTTTATTATTCAACTATTTTGCCTATTATTCTCTATTCTTTATATTTTAGCATGCTATTCTCTTTTCTTTTTTCATTGCCTATTTTCCTCTATTCTGCAATTTTTTCGCCATTTACTCTCTCGCTGAATTTTTGCCCCTTATTATCTTTGTATTAAACCCCGTCCAGACCCTCTTATATCATATAGTTAACTTGCAATCAAATACCATATCGATGAAAGCGACGTAAAGACAAAAACATACAAAAGTCTTTTAAGAGACGTCTAGAGGACAACATACAGACTTCAATAATAGACAATGTACCAAGCTCTTAATCGCCCAGATAAAAAAAAAACAAGTTGTGAATATCCCAAAGATCTGTCCACGCCATTTCTTTTCTACATCTAGAGGACAACAGACAGACTTCAATAATAGACAATGTGCCAATCTCTAAATCGCCCAGATTAAAAAAAAAACAAAAAAAGAAAAGAAAAAAAAAACAGATCTGTCCACACCATTTTTTTTTCACCTCAGAGAAAAATTCAAATATGACATAGAACACTACTGAGGAGGTGTCTGACTTAAGACGATTGACATATACATGTTTAACCATTCCACCTTCTTTATGTCTGTCCCAAGTCAGATGCCTTTTTTTCAGTGTTTTACGTTGGTGGCTGTCGGTCATATTAGTTTTTCGTTTATGTATTGTTTTGTCTAAATCAGGCCTTTGGTTTTTCTCCATTGATTCCTTTCATATACAGCCATGTTGGTGCTTTTTGTAGCTTACTATACAGTATGGGTATTGTTCTTCTGAGACCTATAGTTGTTCACATCCTTGTCATATGGAACAAGGAGGATAGTCGACCATTGGCTATCAAACAACAGGAACTCGGTTAGCAGATTAAATTATAGTTGATCAATGTTTATTCAAACTTTTTAAAGTATTCCCTGTCTGTTTGTATTACATTATTTACCTTGGTATCGTTGGCATCAATATACGTTAATAATGTAATAGAAATAGACAGGAAATACGAAACAAAGATTTGAAGATCATCTAACTGGTTCTCTCTGTGCACTCCAACTTCCATTGATAATAAAAGCTGGCCGTCAAGAAGGTGCTGAAAGAAGCGTTTAACACCAAAATTAAAATTAAATCAAATCTTAATTGCATATCCATTAGCAATTTCAAACTAGATATAACTATAAACAAATGGAGCTGTAGGGTACATGCCAATGAGACAGCAATCTAGATACAAAATAGCCAACAAATAAACAGTATCAAGCTCTTAATTGTCACACGTGTAAAAGATGTGAAATTTGCAACATATTGTGGTCTATAAAAGTTGTGAATATGTTCTACAGAAATAATCAATTTTATTTTAACGTCATGTGATTTTCTTGACATTAATTTCAAATTAAAAATCTAAGTGTCGAAGATTATTTGTGTGCTTGAACTAACCAGAATAAGGATTAAATTGTGACTGTTCTAGAGAAGATATTGATGAAATTGAACAATGTTTTTTTTTATTATTGTACTTGCTTTGATCACATACAGCACCACCTTAAGAATCTCCAAATACTAGTAATATATATTTAAGAATTAACCTTTCAGTTAGAAAGTCCTTAAGAAAGATAAGAACTTTGTTAACACAACTTTTAATTTATGAACTTGGTGAACATTTTCAATGCATTAATATGTAAGCCGAGTATTCTATAAACATATGTTTGGTTTTTGGGGTTTTTTTTATGTTTCAGACATTGTTTTTTTTCAAATGGCTGTGTTTGAGGCACTATGATGCTTGAAAGAGTCGAGTGATATTTCTGGAGATATATTCACATGGTTATGGACTAGGAGTGGTGATTAAAAGGGCCAACATGATAACACTTTGGCCTGCAATTGGTGATGCTATAATTTTTTATTTTTAAATAAATTGTCTATTGTTTAGGTAAATAAGTACAGCCATAGTTTAACTACAGTATGAAAATTATAGACTGAAAAGTAATCGACGTTTCAGGTTCCTTATTGATGTATGGGACTGTTAAATAAATTGTTGACACAGAGACATATCTTGCCTGTCTGTACAAGAGTGCACTTACTGACATGTCTGCCAGCTCTATATATCATTGATTTCATGCTGTTAGTCCTAAATATAAAACTTTACCACAAGTATCATATAAACTTAACATGATCCAAGACAATGAGGTCAAGATCAATTAAACCAAACCAGAATTATACATGTAGACCTTATAATCATTCCATACCCATAATATAGTTGGAGGCTATAGGGGGAGGGTTGAGATCTCACAAAACATGTTTAACCCCGCCGTATTTTTGCGCCTGTCCCAAGTCAGGAGCCTCTGGCCTTTGTTAGTCTTGTATGTTTTTTTAATTTTAGTTCATTTATATGTTTTGGAGTTTAGTGTGACGTCCATTTTCACTGAACTAATACACAATTTTATTTAGGGGCCAGCTGAGGACCACCTCCGGGTGCGGGATTTTCTCGCTGCGTTGAAGACCCATTGGTGGCCTTCGGCTGTTGTCTGCTCTTTGGTCGGGTTGTTGTCTCTTTGACATATTCCCCATTTCCATTCTCAATTTTATTGATCTATTGCTTATTGTTTCGTAGAAACAAACTTAACCATTAAAAACTTAACGTTGACCAATGAACCATGAAGATGAGGTTAAGGTCAGATGACTATCCCAGACTGACATTTATACACCTTACAATCATTTCATAGATCACATATAGTTGATCTATTGCTTATAGGCTAAGAAAAAAAAGAACCAAACATAAAAACTTAACTCTGAGCAATGAACCGTTAAAATTAAGTCAAGGTCAAATAAAACCTGCAAGACTAACATATACATTATCAATGTATATGTTAGTCTTGCAGGTTTTATTTGGATTATAGAATAGTTCCATACATAAAAACAGGTTGACCTATAACAATAACTTAACTTGAACCACTGAACCATGAAAATGAGGTCAAGGTCATATGACACCTGCCAGTTGGACATGTACACCTTACAATCATTCCATACACTAAATATAGTAGACCTTCTGCTTATGGTATCTAAGATATGGACTTGACCATGCAAACCTTGTTCGCTGATACATGAAATGAGGTCGAGGTCAGATGAAAACTATCTGACAAGCACAAAGACCTTAAAAGGTACGCACATACTAAATATAGTTATTAAATTACTCCAAAAAAGAGAGAAATTAACATTATTTTCAAGTGGTCACTGACCTATGAAAAGGAGGTCAAGGACAATGAAAATATGACAGACGGAAAATTCATAACATAAGGCATTTATATACAAAGTATTTCAACCTTCTAAAAAGCTTTGAAGTAGTTAACGCCACTGCTTTGTTGAGCTTTCTGCGACAGAAGTTGCAGGATTGACAGTTCAATTCCGAAAAAGACATTCTGATGAACAGCAACATTGCTTATAAAATCAGTCTCTGGACCATGATCTAGTGAACAGTACCTGAAAATGGTCGACAAACCAAGATGAAAAGACAGTAATGTAAATTGATAAAAAATATCATTCTCTATTTTAAGTGGTTCATACCAATCTAACTTAAGCAGAAAACTTAATACCGAAAATTGTTAATAAATTTAAAGCCACTTGACTGTGTCCTAGGGGGCAGGGCCTCAAAATAGTCGTAAAAGTGATATTTGCCAATGGTGATGCAACTTGATACTAAAAATAGCAATGATCTATAGCAAGTAGATTCTATCAAACTAACTTAAGCAGAAAACTAAACATTGAAAATTGCTATGTTATTCAAAGCCACTAAAATATGATTGAGTGGGCAGAGCCTCAAAACAATCATCAAACTGATATTTACTGATAGTAAAGCAACTTCATTCGAGATATCCAATTTTATTCAAGATATCAATGATCTATCACAAATAGTTCCTATCAAACTAACTTAAGCGTCAAACTTAATTGTTGACACTCATCATCGTCTTCTTCACAGGGAAAACAATCCGTATGTCTCGTTTTCCGCTACTTTTGTTGCAAGCCAGTCAAAAATACTAAGTAGTGTCCATGTTTTCTCTTGTGTTATTTCTGGACAATTGTGTATTTTCAATAATTTCTGGTAAAATTTTACTGCTGATAGACTAATGTTGTTTGTAGTACAATACATGCACCTTTTCTCCCTCTACATGCAGAGCAACTGAAAACTATATTACCTACTTTATCAAGTACTAAGTCTGCAGGCAGGTAGATGTGTAATCCTACCATACACATTACTCTTGACTCCAAGACAATCAAGCTATGATTGAACTTAAAAGCAGACGAGTAGCAAATACCAATATTGCAGTCTCTTGTTTGCAATGGATCCACGACTTCTAGCACTATAGACAAACACTCCATAATTGGACAATACTCATCTAAATAGCCTACCTCAACAGTGATGCAGACAAGAGAGTTGTCTCATTTGCACTCATACCACATCTTCTTATATCTAACACTCAGAAATTCCAACAGTATAAAATCAGTTGTACAGATGTATATTTACAGTTTTAAATCGGCAACATAAACTTCACAATTACATGACATACCAAAATGCTTATGAATGACAAAATGCTTTTATACTGAACTGCAGATTCTACTTGTGAATCTTAACTTTTAACATTAAATGTTTGCAAGTAAACCTTTTAAATTTTACTTTGTTTGTTTTCTTTCTTTCATCGGTGTATATCTAAAAACATCTTTATGGTAAAAGATGTTTTACAAACTGTCACATGTTTGTCGTGTGATCATTATGTTTCACATGACCTACTTTAGATAAAACTTGTTATTTTTTAATTAATAATTTATTTTACGATTTGTTTGTATAGTGGATTTGTGTTACGTATTATAAAAAATGATATACAAATAAAGAGAAATATGAGTTAACACTGTAAAGGGAAATGTTTTAAATGATGAGGATATTTATAGATTAGTAGAGAATTACATTATTGTATGGAGGATTATTCAATGACAGATAATAAAGAATTTATGAATTATCTTTGTTTTTAATATTATAAATGCCTTTTTAGCTCACCTTGCCAAAAAGTATTTTCGTACCACCTGTAGTCTGTCATCGTAGTTATCCTTTTACTGTTAATTATCTGTCAACTTTCACAAAAATATTTCTCCTGTGAAATAACTGGGCCAATTGGAACCACCATAATCATCCTTATTGTGCCTAATTAAACAAATGTGTTGAATAATCCTGTCTGCCAATTAGCAGCTAAGGCTAAGGCTAAGCATAGACCATATCGGTATAAATTCAAAGTGTGTATAATATTTTTAAAGATTTTTTAAAAGAAGAAAATCTGAAAGGCCATAACTTACAGAATATAAAGATTTACCAACTGTTCATTGGGACAGGCATTGTCAAACATCTTCTTTTAGGAGTTTTTTGCCTTTTAATAAAAAACTTATTTTTGTCATTTTTCTTATATTGGAATCATAAATAGATGTTAATGGATAAAGTTTTTTTAGTGTAGACAGACTGTTAAATTTTCAATTAGGAAGATATCTTCTACTTTGAAATCTGTTTCATTCTTGTATGAACAATAACATAAGCAATGCTGTTCATTATCAAAAACCTGACATTTGTTTTTCAGTCTTTCTTCATGCAGAATGATTCCGGTTTTTTTCTTTTCAGAAACTTTTCTCTTATTCTATTCATTCATGTGTCCGTAAGATTTTAAGTCAGAGATAGAAAGGTATGAATTTATGGATGATCCTAAGGTCTATGTTTAAAATGAAGTTGAAGTTTCTGAATACAATTGGTTAAGATGCTTATCAGGAGATGGAGGAGACGATGGCTTAACCAATTTTTAAAAAGCTTTAGACTGCAAGCACTAGAAGATCTATATGCGCTATACCTCGTTTGCCGATTCCTTGTGTTACGATGTATCAAACTCTCATATGTCCATTGTCCTTGACCCTATTTTCATGGTTCAGTGACAGCTTAAAAAGAATTGTAAAATGTTCTTTTCTCTTGATTGTCTCACTTTTATCTGTTTTGAGAAAACTATAGTTGGTATATGAAATCTTTGCAATGTTTATATCTTGTCGGATAATTATAATTTTTTGTTTCTATCGCAAATACTTTTATGAAAAGGTCAATTATATTTTATGTATGGAATTATTGTCGAGCCAGCGACTTCTGTTGCAGAAAGCTCGACATATTGATAGTGATCCGGCGGCGGCGTTAGTTAACTTCATAAAAGCTTTATATTTTAAAAGGTGGAAGACCCTGATGCTTTATACTTTGTATATACTTTTAGATGCTTTATGTTACGAACTTCCCGTCTGTCATATGTCCATTGTCCTTTACTTCATTTTCATGGTTCAGTGACTACTTAAAAAAGTTAAGACTTTTTGTAATATTAATTTCTTTCTTATTATGAGTAATAAGATAACTCTATTTAGTATATGCGTAAATTGCAAGGTCTTATGCCCGTCAGAAAGTTTTCATTTAACCTCGGCCTCATTTCAAGGATCAGTGAACAAGGTTAAGTTTTCGTGGTCATGTCCATATATCAGATACAACAAGCAATAGGTTTTCTGTATTGGTGTATAAAATGATTGTAAGGTGTACATGTCCAACTGGCAGGTGTCATCTGACCTTGACCTCATTTTCATAGTTCAGTGGTCAAAGTTGAGTTTTTGAGTTTTGATCTTTTATTCTAATACTAAATGCAATAGGTCAACTATACTTGGTGTATAGGAATAGTTTACGATGTACATGTCAGTCTCGCAGGTTTTATTTGACCATGACCTCATTTTCATGGTTCATTGCTCTGTGTTAAGTTTTTGTCTTGGTCTGATTTGTTAAAACAATAAGCAAAAGGTCATCTATATTTGTTGTATGGAAGGGTTGTAAGGTGTATATGTCTGTCTGGCAGGTATCATCTGACCTTGACCTCAGTTTCATGGTTCATTGGTCAATGTTAAGTTTTCATGATTAAGTTTGTTTCTTAGATACTATAAGCAATAATTCCACTATTTAATACATCGATTGAATGTAAGGTGTACATGTCTGTCTGACATGGTTCATCTTACCTTGACCTCACTTTCATGGTTCTTTGGTAAATGTTTAGTTTTCTTGGTTACGTCTATATCCTAGAAACTATAAGCTAAAGCATGAATATGTATTTGGTGT